>CAWUHW010000003.1:5031439-5406020 GCA_963922195.1 Panagrolaimus sp. PS1159
TTTTACAGCTTCAATTATTTCTCGTTCTGACAAAGATTGCCAAACTACCCGATTTGCAATTACAATAAAATCATCTTCATCAGTACAATTAATACAATGCAAACGTGGATTCGGCACTACTGCTGGGTATAAAAATGTATATCCTATTGCAGTTCCAGATGATGCAACACCATTAATAAGGACATCCTATAAATTTTACTTTATTAATGAATCCTAAAATTAAGCATACAGTAGTTATTATTGCATTTGATAATCTCAGCCTTTCATATTCTTCTTTTGTAGTTATTGAAATTTCTTTTAAAAGATATACAACTTCTCCATCACGTCGACTAAGCATTGCAGAAATATGTCCCGAACTGGTGCAGATAATTTGGCCTTCATTTATTCTTAAAATAAAAGCTGATGCTCCTAATCTGATGCCCTTTTTTCCAATATCTTCATGTGTTCTTAAAATTGCACGTCGTAACATTTCTGGATCATCACGATTCTGAAAAATATTTTTTCGTATTTTATTTTAGATATCTTTAAAATTTACAGGTGCTTCCAAATGATGTTTTAGGGTTGATTTTACAACATCAGTAATTTCTGGATTACTTCCACCATCAATAATTGCAAATGTAATATCATTCATATTTTTAGGTCTTAATTGCTGGGTACTTTGTTTGGTTTTTTGTCCAGGTGTTTCACTAAATCCAAATTGAATATTTGATAGAGCACTTCGTTTACTAATATCAACAATAGAAATTGCTCGTCGTTCACTTTTTATTGAAAGATTAATTGTTTCATCGGAAAATGGATTACACGTTAAATCAAGAAATTTAAGATTTTCTGCAACACAATATTCAACTTTTAATTTTGCTAAACGATTATTTGATAAATCAATTATCTGAAAATTATTTTTTTTGTGAAGTTTTAATTATTTGTGAAAAATTTTTACTTTAAGAGACTTAGAAAAGCTGAGATCAGGAATATTTGCTATACGATTTGAATGAGCACGTAATATTTGAAGACTAGGAAGTTGAGAAATTTCTGTTGAAAGTGAAGATAATAAATTTCCACTTAAATTAATTTCTTCTAAGAATGTTAGCTGTGATAAAGCACTGCAAAAAAATACAAATAATATGTTTAAAAAATAAAGTTTACAAAATACCTATCATTAAAAAATCTAAAATTATTATAAGAAATATCTAAAATTCGAAGCTTCCGACATGCAACAATCGATGAAAGAGATGTTTCTGTAAGTTGATTTCCAGAAAGTTTCATAGTTTGAAGTCGATTTAAATCATGAAAGCTATTCATTGCTGGTAACTCTGTTAAACAATTATTTGTTAAATTAATATGCCTTAAATGATGTGCAGATTTAAATAATTCTGCAGGAAGTTTTGTAATAAAATTATTTTCAATATTTAGCACTTCAATAGCACAATTTTCAACAATATCTGGTAACTTTGTAAGTTTATTATTTCCAACAAGTAAATGCCTTAAACTGCTCATATTCATCATTATACGATATGGAAGTTTTGAAATTTGATTATGATGTGCGCTAATTGTAACAACTTTATGCAAATCTGTTATCCATTCAGGTAAAAATGAAAGAGAATTATGGGAAATACTTAAAATTGTTAAATTTGATGGAATTGGCATTACAATTACTTGTGTTAATTCTAAAAAGGTATTAAATTATGACGGAAAAGGTAAAACCCGGTACGGTTCAGTAAAATTATGAAAATTTGTAATATATTTTCTTACCATTATGTTCAGCATAAAATTCTCTCAGGCGATTACCATTGACTTGAATAGTTTTTAATGAAAGATATGAACAATAAATTACTTGTATTGTTGATAAATTACTTAAATCCAATTCAGAAATTGATCCAGCCCTTCTTAAATCTAATACTGTCATAGCTTCAAAAAAGAATGATGTAAGTTTTAGTGGCCTTTCAAAAGTATTTAATCGAAGGTCAAGTTTATTGATTGAAAGTGAAATATTTGCATCAAAATTTAAATTACTTATGTAATTTCCAGATATTTCCCAACTTGTTAATTTCGGCATCATAAATAACACTTCCGGTACCTGAAAATATGAAATTTAATAAAATATTTAAAAAAAATTAAAGCATACATTTTGAAATCGATTAAAACTTAAATCAAGAAAATTTAACATTTGACATGCTGCAAGTTGTTTTGGTAAAGTTGTTAATAAATTATTTGAAAGATTTAAAGATGTTAAATTAGCTAACATTCGAATATTACTTGGCAAAATTGATATTCTATTTCCGCTTAAATTTAATTCCATTAAAGCTGTCAGTTGAACAACAGAATGTGGAAATGTATAAAGTGAATTATCAGCAATATTTAAAGTTCTTAATGACGGAAATCTTGCAACATCATCCAACCATCCAATTAATGGACTTCCAATTGTATTTGTTGGTTTTAAAAGTAATGAATTTCGACGTAAATTCAAATTTGTTATCATTCTTTGACTTCCAACATAAAAAAGTTTATCCGGAAGAAAAAGCAGTTGCCTATCACTTAAATCACAATTTGGAGCAATGGAACACTGTAAAAAGCGAGTTAAAAAATTCACTCAAATTCTTTCGAAAAAACCTGTGTAGCATGCGCTGACCAAAGCTGTAAATCCGAAGAATCTTCAAAAACAAAACAAATTTTTTGAACTGATGATGAAAGTCTTAAACATCTTCCATGGTTACTATCCGCTAATTCAACCCTGTATTTATTTAACAAAAGAATACTGTCTTCATCGCCTTCAATCCTACTTGATCCGGATTCATTTTCAATTCTAATAGTATCATTGTATAAAATGCATCGCTTTTTACTCCATCTTTGTAGAATTCTTCCACGACCAACTAAACAATTTGCAACTAATAAAATATTTGAAATTCCATGTTGTACTGAAGTTAATGGCCTTCCAGTAAAAAAGCAAAAAATGTGTGATAAATGTTCTGACCCGCCAATACTTAAACATTCTTGAATTGATGAATATCCAAGTGTCATCAAAATTTCATTTTGCATTTGTAATGGTCGGTTATCATTTGACAATTGTCTAAAAAGGTCAAACTTCAATAAAAAAATAGAAAAAAAGAAGAGTTGACTTTATTTGTTGATTTCCAATACTCAGGTAAAGAGGATCAAGGTCAAATGCTTCACAAACTTGTAAAGCGGTCATTTGAGTTGTTAATGGAACGGTAACATGTTGTTGTCCGGATGGACGATAAAATCTCACAAAACCATTTTCACTTCGTTTTGAAAGCCATTGTCTTTTTTGTTGATCGGTAATCTTTTCAATTCTTTTATGTTTCAACTATAAAATTAAAATATATTTTAGCCTAAAAGCCAGTAGAGATAAACTTTACATGTCCTAATGTCATGTACTTTGAAGATGTAGATTCATAGGCATAATTATCCCCAGTAAGTCGTGGATCCGATGAAGATCGAATCAATGCCATTTAATACAATACCATGAAAAAATAGGAATAAAAATGAAAAGCAAGTATTTTTATGGAAAGAATACCAAATTAGAGTTAGTTCTCCTTGAACGTAGCCGCACACATTCATAGAGAAAAAAAATTATTACGCACTCAGAGAGGGCCACTTTCAGAAGAGGTAGAAAAAAAATTGGCGAACCCCTCTTTGACATCCAAAAGAAAAAGGTAGTATATCGGCGCGCATTCATCGAACTGTGGCGGAAGAGCAGAGCAATTATTATTGGTACTACTACTACTCAGATGAGAAGGATGCGTCGAAGCGTGCCCCATTCATTACAGCTAAATTGGATCTCTACACAGCATATATACATATAATTCAAAAAATAGAGGAAGAAAAGTAAGGTATTACTATATGAATGAGAATGTATTTCATCAATTTGGATAAGTTTTGGGTTAAAAAAAAGACGGCTGCCGTCATTCAGTCATGAAAGTATCCCTCTTCTTCTTTTCATCAAATATGGTAAAAAGAAGAAACCGGATACTGCTTTAAGTGATCGTTAGAAAAAAAATGGAGGAAAAAAGGAAAGTAAAAATCATGCTGTCATAAGTAATACGTACCATTTTTTAAAAAAATGTAATAAAAATAGACAGCCAATAATTATCTTCAAATATGTAATTCTTTATTATTATAATTGTTAAAATTGATTGGTGTTTTCCGAAAAAAACACATTTATTGAATTTTTTTAATAAAATATAAATCACAAATTTCAATGCTTTGCACGTAATTAAATAAATTTTTTTACATACAAATATTATTATTGTTTAAAGAATTCTAAAAATTCAAAAGAAAGACTAGTAAAAAAATAGATACAGAATCAAAGAAAAAAATGTAATATTGCAACAAAAACTGTAAAAATATAAAATGAGAATCTATCGGTTGTTTATATACTTTGGATATAAAAGCATTACCTGGTTAAAAGTTATTTTTTCTTAAAAAATATTTGTTTTGATATCATTGATTAAAACTAGAAATGATTTTAGATAAAAACACGTAATTATTTGAGGCGAGAAAGAGAGATAATACAAATTTCAAAGAAAAACGGGGAATCAAAAAATAATAATATACACTTTTGATTTTGTTGAATTTAATCTGGCATATTTAATGGCATTTTTGGAAGAGTTTCTAACAGCAAAACATATTCAACAAGAGCACCAGCATTTTCAATTTGTTGTCTTGAAAGTTTCCAATGTAGCCCCAATTTATTATATAATTGTTGATTTTCATAATCAAGTGTTTTTTCAATTGCCGAAATTGCCTATAAATGGAATTTTTAATGAATCATTTTTTATATATATTGTTATTTTTAATACCCTTGAATTTAAGCATATCATTGGAATTAAAGAACAACCAAATGTACAACAACAAAATACTAAACCACATAAAAGCCAACGTCCCCGACCATGCATTGTTCGTTGTAAAACATAATTTATTCTATTAATTGTTTCTTCAAATTCTTCTGGAGCTAATTTACCCGTTAATATTGCAGGAAAATCATTATCAAATCTTGAACTTAATCCAAATCTAAATAATAGTATTCAAATATATTACGATTTAAATGTTTAACAACAACTTACATAGTAAATTGACCAGTTCCTCGTATAACTATTGGATCAATTTTATTATATGGTTGATAAGAAGGAAGTGCATCAATGTCATCCTCACTTTCAATTACATCGATCACATCAGACATTTTTGCTCTCCAAAGCTGGGAGCACTATAAATATACCAATCATCTTTTTTTTATTATTGTCACATGTTTTGAAAACAAAAAGAAAGAGGAAATAAATGTATGCGCAAAAAAAATCATTTAAAAGCATTTTCTTTTCACGATATATTTATATCAAAAATGGTAATACTTTTCATTGCAAAAAAGTTTTAAATTAAGATACTTTTATAAAATATAAAAGGGAAAAACAGCTGTTTTGTTAATGGAATAAAAAAGAAGTTTTTGGTTTTCTTTTTTCGTGGCCGCTGCTGCTATCAATGAAAAATATAAAAGAATGGAAAAAAGGGAATTTTTTGCTTTTGTGTTCTCGATAGAGACAAAACAACAACGAAAAGAAAGAAAGGGAGAAAAAAAATTGCAGCAGCGTTCGCATCACTCAGACCCCGGAAAAAGAACTCACAATTTGGAGTACTTGGGATGGGGAAAAAAAGAGAAAAGAGAATGAATGTTGGCCGTCTCATCATAGATAGGCTTGACTATTTTTTTTATGTTAAAAATGTAATAAAAAACAAATTCTTTTATGTGCGCGAATACCATTTTTTTGTATTAGTTTTCCCAAAAAATCCATATATTTAAAAAAAATCAATTTGTTTTTTTCTTCGACGAAAGTAGAAATTGTAAACAGAAAGTTTTTGGCGCATTCTCGGTTCTGCTTGCTTGTTTGTGTTTTTGCCACTGGCATCGAAGAAAAACAAGGAAAAAAAGGAAAGAAAATTTTGTGCAGGAAGGCAAAAGCATACACTGCATACATGAGCTTTTTTAGAAGAAAGAAGAAGAAGAAAAAACGGATGAGAAACTTTGATGTGCAATGTTGAAAAAATGTATAGAAGGGAAAGAAAAAAAAGGATGGAAAAGGGTTTGAGAAATAAAATTGACAATGATATTGCATAATTGGGAAAATTTTTCAAACAAAGCACATTTCTGAGAAATAAAAAACAAACATGCTTTTAGCAATAAAAAATTTGCATCCTCTTTTTGCTTTAAAAGAAAGGAAAGAGGGGGATTCAAAGTTTATTATCTCAAAAAATATACTTTTATTTCTTTGGAGAGACAATAACATTTTATTAAGGTAAAAAGAGGATATGAAAAAAAGAGAAAACGGAAAAGCCAATTAAATTTTTAAAAAGTGGATTAAAGAAAAATAATAAGTATATTTGGTTTCATAAAAGGTAAAAGGGAAATGTCATGGGGAGGGATAATTAAAAAAATAAGGTTCTTTGCTTATAAAGTCTACAAACTTCACAACCAAAACATTTTATGCTTTTAAAGGCAAAAAAACCCAAAGGTACTTTTCTCAGATATCTGTATTACAACAAAAAACTTATTTAAATAAATGAAATTAAAAGCAGGTGACTAAGAAAAAAAAAGTTGTTTGCTACTTAGCCACAAGCCTACAGTATTAAAGCCAACTTTTTAAACGGCGTTTTTTTCTTTTTTGATAAAAAATGATACGTTTCTTTGAAGAAAAAAAAAATAAATGTAATTAAAAACGCCCAAACATTTTTGTTGATATTTTCAATTGTTATGGTGTGGCATTTTGAAAAGGAAAATGAAAAAATGTGAATACAAAGAAACGTTTACGTCTCACTTTTTTTTGTTAACAAATTTTAAATCCGCTTTTGAGAAAAAATAAAAAAGTTATTGTATTTTGCTTTACATTTGAATACAATGAAAGGGATAAAAAAGAAAATAAACGTGAAATAGTTTTGATTAAAAAAATTTTTATGGAGTCACTAAAGATTTATTTAAAGTTCTTTTATTTATTAAAAGAACCTAACCAAAGAAAAAAAACACCATATTTTTTTTGTTGATAAAATAATTAGGCTTCAATTGAGTCATCACATTCTTTTCTCTCATGTTTCTCTTTTATTGGAGGGGGGAAAACCTTCATATATTTGCAGTTTTATCATCTGTTTTTTTCTTCATTTTTCCAAATTTTTTTCTATCCTTCATTGATAGCGTCTCTCATGAGTTAAAAAAAAAAGAAAGGGACATTAAAGAAGAAAAAAATGAAAAAATAGGCCCAAGAAAGCATACAACAAAGTATTTTTTCATCTAAAAGGGACGTCATTTTAAAAAAAACACAATGTTCTTTTTTCATTCATTTCTTTTTTTAATGATTAAAAAAACCTTGAAGCTAAAGATTTTAAAAAGAAGAAGCTTTTGGGAATTATTGTAAAACTTCTTCTTTTTTTTCTTCTTCAAAGAGGTACTTTTTGTTGTTGTTCAGCTTTTGACAGAATTCAATTTTGTCCAATAAAAGTATGCTTTCAAACTTCTTTATTTTTTCTTACTTTCTTTTTTTCATGTTTCTTTGAACTTTAAAAATTTTGTTTTTTTTTCGGCTTTCTTGAAATTTTTTTTGAAAATGAAGTTTGAGGTCAGCTTTTTTCTTCTTCTTGCTTCTTTAACAGAAATAAGTTTTACATCACATGTTATATACCTTTCAAAGAAAAAAAAACGAGAAAACGTTTTGTTAATGCGTTTCATAGATTTTTGCTTGAATAAAAGGGATAAGAAACCACTTTGCAGGTGCATTTCAATATTTATATGTATATATCTTTTTTCTTTGAAAATTATTGGAGCGTTAGCCTAAAAAAACTTCTTTCTTTTTTTATATTCTGTAATTTTAACTTTAGCTGTTTCTTCTATTACTCTCATTATTTAGTTTTAACACGTCACAAACAAAAAAAAACTGCCAAAATAAACTTTAATTGAATGCAAAAGGTTTTTTTTGCCTTCTTTTTTTATGTTACTTTGAACCTTCTCCAACAACTTTTTTTCTCCCAAAAAAAACCATTCATCTGCCTTATTTTGGTGACAATGCCCTCTGGTTTTGCCCTTAAAAAACTTTTTTTTCTTCATGAACAATAGCTTTCAATTGGTTTATTCATGCTAAAATATATTTCGGTTCCAGAAACTATTCATTTTTTTTTACTTACATCTCCATTTTCTATTTTTTTCTCTTTTCTCCTTTGCTTTTCAAGCCTTTGTAATTAGGCTTTTCTCGGTTGTTATCTTTTTTTTTACTTTTTCAAATTTTCCTTTGAAAGCTCATGTTAAAATGAGAAAAAAAAAGATGTTAATGGCATGACAGCGCATCTGCCAAAAGCATTTTATATGAAAAAAAAACGTTTCCAAAATATAATGTGATGCCAAATCATAGATGACAGTAGAAAAAAAGGTCACATCAAATATATATAAAAGAAAGGTTTTATTTATTATATGCAAAAAAAGAATATTCTTCGGTTTTGTTGTCGTTTAGTAAAAAAATCTTTTATTTTTTTGTGGTTATTTTTACATCCGATTATATCATCTTTTTTTGGCATTTTATTTAATCATCTTATAATAATTACTTTTTTGAGGAAAATAAAATGCTACAACTTTTTCCTCGACGCCAAATAAGTCATGTTGAACAAAGTACAAGCAAAATTCCAAAACTTCCACCTCGAAAAATTTCTGAATGTTATTTAGAACGTAAAACTCGGCATGGATCTGTAATATCGATTGAAATGACTGAGGTACCACTTGAAGGTGCTGATCTTCGAAAAGATCAATTAATAAAAGCTTTAAAGCGTGAAGTTAAAAGAATTATGGATGAATCTGGTATTAAAAGGCGTGTATGCCTGTACAGTAATATTGTTAGCAGCATTTGTGGTATGCCGTTTTTAAACATTTTCTTTTATCATAATATGATTTTTTAAGTGGCTGTGGAAAATTGTTTACTTGATGGTTTACGGCGAAGGTTGTTGGGTTTATTTGGTGTTAAAACCACATTTGCGCTTCTGCATTGTATTGCAAAAAATTGTGGCCCTGCAGCAAATGTCATAAAACGAACAACCGAACATGGAATTGTTGAAGGGTAAGAAAAATAATTGTATAACAAAATGTATTGTTAAACGTCACTTTTGTTTAGATCTCGTAATACCTATTTATGGATTCGTGTGGCATTACATGAAAGAGCTCTTTCATCAATTGTTGACCATATTTTTAATAGCCCACAGTAAGATTATGTTTTTAAAAAAAATTAAATACAAAAAAATTACAGGTGCAGAAGATATTATGAAAAGGATGCATTAATGTTAGATCCATCTCGAGGCGGAATGGTTGCAGCCATACTCGGTAAATTTTATTTTTTCTCCATTTTGTTTTTCAGAATACTTAATTAAACCATAGGAAAAAAGGAAGAAGCTTGAAGGAAAAAAATATGAAAAAAATATCCTTAGGCAAAGTATTGATTACTGCTTCATTAACCAACCGTAAAAGTAAAGTTAAACAAAACAAAACAAAAAAACAACATCGAAAAACGACACGCTTCCTTTTTTTTCTCTTTCTTTCGTTTTTTCTCTGACTTTGTGTAGCCATTATTAAAGTTTTTTCAAAATATTTTTTTTGGTATTATATTTTATATATCTAAAAAAATGTCCTTTTAAACTTTTGCAGCTAAAGGAATAAAAAGAAGAAAGCAATGCCGTTCACGGACTTTTTTGCTTCTTTTTTTGTCCCGTAAGTCTTCATTGCCTAAAGTAGTAGTAGTCTTTTTCAGCATACTTCTTTCAATCAATAAAAGCGAAGCAAGCATGCGTATTCAACATTTAAAAAAAACTAGCAAAAAAATTGCATTAAAATAAAAAGGGCCAATTACAGCAGGAAAACTAACTTAAAGTTGTTTTTGTTGTTGTTGCTTTGAATGCCCTCCTTTTTTGGGAGTAATATCAACGATTAAAACAAACATGCCTTTTTTATAAATATATTATAATGTTTGAGAATGTATGCTTTAGTGCTTAAGGATTATTTTTTGGACGTTGACATTTTAGCTACCATAATAACATTTTTTTTGCCATTTTTTTAACAAATGAAAGCGACAACTTTGCATCTTTTTTTCACTCGTTTCTTTTTTTTTGTTTTGTCATTTTTTTATGAAAAAAGGTTTCTCTTGCCTAAAAGCATATTTTTTTTCTCTAAATTAATTTTTGTTTTTTTATTCATTTTTTCTTTAACATTATGCCCTTTCTAAAGCTTCTTTAAAAGCCACGGCGCTGTCAAAGATTGGCAAAAAAGACATTTTTTTTGTTTGTTACATTTTTTCATGCCAATTTTCTTTGGTTGTTAAACTCATATATTTCTCCCTTTCTGTCATAATTATAATTATTATTTTCTTTAGTTGCTCCGTGTGCCATTGACTATACATTACTCAAACCTATGGATATTGGGTATCGAGATCCAACGGCAGATGAATTAGTTCAGAGAAGTCGAATTACATCAACTGCGTCAGCGCCTTCGTCATCACCTAAACGGCCGCCATTATCGGTTTGGGCATTTTTTTTTCTAATTTTGTTTTGCAAAAATAATTTAGGTTATGAAAAGAGGAAATAGTATGATAAAAAGTGCTGAAACAAATCCAGTTGCAACATCATTTAATCGAGATTATGTTTTTTCGTTACATCAAAATATGAGATCTTCTTTACTTTATGGAAAAAATAATGTTTGTGTTTCAAGCAGTGAAAAGAATGACCTTTTAAAAGGTTATTTATCTTTGCATCGTGAAAATACTGGACTTTTAACAGTTAAATGGACACCAAATCAATTAATGCATTCAAGGTTAGAATTTTTTTTAAATAAGCTGTTATTCTTGCAAAACAATATTTAATTTATAGTTCGGAGCCATCACCCGCACCAAAAAATGATAGTAATAAATTATGGAAATATGTTGTAAATATAAATATGCAAACAATTATTTATTTGCATCTTCATCAAAATGGTGAAGAGCATCCCGTTTCATTAGTATTTGTTGATGCTGAAGGAGTTCAATATGCACCATTTCAATTTCCACCCGGACAACATTGCCTTTCATTTTTGGCATGCCTTGAAACAGGACTTTCACCCTTTTCCCGTCTTGATCCTCCTTTATGGAATCATGAAGGAAAAGGTTAGCAAAGAAAAAAAAATTATACATTTCTTTTTTAGAATATTAATTAAAAAAATGAATATTTATTTATTTTAGGAAAAATTCTTCCTCGTTTAAAACGAAAAACAAGCACAGTCGTTGCATCTTTAGTTAATATGATTCCAAAAGAAAATGGAAGCATTAACACAGAAACAAGCGCAAATGGGGACTTGCAAAATAATAATTCTTCCATTGAAATAAATGATTATGTTTTTCGAATAATAAATACAACATGCCCAAATGGGCCACCATTAACGGCACCAATATCAAATTCAAATTCAAAAAATATTACAGATCAATTAAGCGAAATATCATTTGAAGAAATTGAAACACCCGAAAGTGGTTCAGCGTCTGATAAACCTTCATGGTATCAATTTTTTAATGACTTTAAATATTTATGATAAGTTTTTAGTCATTCTGTGCCAGCTTCTCCATACGTTAATATTGATACTTCTGAAAATTCTGTTGATAAACTTGTTAGGTATCAGATTCCTTTTTTCATTTGCAACATCCAAATTATTATTTTTTAGACATAGTTTAGGAAATGCATGTGAATCAATGCGTTTACAAATTTTATCTCGAGCATTTTATGGCTGGCTTGCATATTGCCGACATTTAAAAACAATTCGAACACATTTGTCTGGACTTGTTAATACAAAATCAATTTATCCTGAAGCCGTTGAAGGACCAGTGAATACAGAATTTTGGAAAAAATGTCGTAAAGAAAAAACTCAAAAACTTTTTAATGAATTCATTAAAAGAACATACATTTATGGCATTGAACCAGAATTGCGTGTTGAAGCATGGCCATACATAATTAAATTAGTGAATTGGTCTGAAGAATTACCTGAATATTTAACTGTTATGGAAGAGAAATATACGCAAGATTTACAAAGATGGGGAACAATTGAAGAAAAGGTTATTTTACGTGATCAGGAGGCTTTTAAAGCTGCAAGATTGCGGCAAAGTTCAGTAAATGGTGATATGAGTTTTCCACCAATTCGAGAACAATCTTTTGCAAGTGATGTCTTTGAAGAAGAACCCCCACAAAAAGAAAATGGTGAAGAAATTGATGATGTTGTTGTAAGTTTTAAAAATGGGGAAGGAATTAAAGTAACAATAACTCATTTAAGGATATTGTTGAAGAATTTGGTTCAAATCTCCATAGAATAGAAAAAGATGTAGATAGATGTGATAGAAATACAGAATATTTTTCAAAAACTGAAAATTTGCAACGCCTTAAACGTATCATGTGCACATATGTTTGGAGGCATATCAGTGATGGATATGTTCAAGGAATGTGTGATATTGCAGCACCTTTACTTGTCATATTTGAAAATGGTTTGAAACTGATTTGTAAATTCTATTACTTACAATTTAAAATTTTTCAGAAGTTGTAGCTTTAGAATGTTTTGAAAAAATTATGGAAAGAATGCGTGTAAATTTTCCACATTACCATGGAATTGAAGAAAATCTAGGAAATTTACGTTCAATTGTTCAAGTAATGGATCCAGAATTATTTGAGCTTATGATGAGTAATGCTGATTTTACACATTTATATTTTGCATATCGTTGGTTTTTATTAGATTTTAAAAGGGGTAAATTAAATTAAATATTTTCAAAGAAATTTATCAATTAATTTTTTATAGAACTTACATATGAAAATGTATTCAAATTATGGGAGGTTATAATGGCTGCCGAACATTCTGTATCACCACATTTTCAATTATTTTTTGCATTAGCTATGTTAACACAATATCGGCATATTGTTATTGAAAATAATATGGATTTTACTGATATCATTAAATTTTATAATGGTAAGTAAAACTTTAATAAACCAATGTTCTTTATATGTTCATAAATTTATTTTAATAACTTTATTTTATTCTAGAAATGGCAGAAAAGCATGATGTCAATGATCTTTTAACAATTGCAAGAGATAAATTGTTGTGTTTGCAAACATTAATTAAAGAAATGAATTAAAAGAAAATAAGATTTATGATTTGCAAGAATTTGGCTCTTTTTATGTCTGGTAAAAATACAGTATTTTTAACGGTGTTTTTTGTTTTAAAAAAGATTTAAAATTATATTTATTCATTTTATTTATTTTGCATATCTTTTATGACATACATTTCTGAGAAAATCATATATATACATATAAATTATTTTTATTTAATCTGCTTCATTAACTTCTTTTACAAATCTTTGAATTGTTCGACAATGTTCACTTTGAGACCGTGATCGTAATTTTGCTAAACGCTTTTCTCGTTCAAGACGTTCTTGTTCAAGTCCTCGACGGCATAATTCACACTGCTCATCATCATGAAGTGGATCTTCAAAAAAATGTTCATGTCTATGATGATGATGATGATTTTGTTTTCGAAGGTCTTCATCAGAATCCCATTTATAGTAACGAGAATTTGAAAAACGTTTATATTCATTTTTTGGAAATAAATAAGTGCCTTTTGCATTTGACAAGTTTCGAGAAATTTTTCTTTCTTCCTTAAAAAGCAATGATTTTGAATTATCTTGTTTTAATTAAAAAAATAAACAAACCTCTAAATGTTTTAATTGTTCTTTTAAATGTGTTTCTTCATTTTTATTTTTTCTTAATTGATATTCACGTTCTTCATCAGCAAGAATTTTATTAATTTGAAGACGGCGCTCAATCGTTGAAGGCCGAAATGGAATTACCTTTTGAACGGGAGGAGTAGCAACTCTTGGAGGAGTTAAAAGTCTTGTCGGAGTTGGTGTCCTTTTTGGAGTTGATGTCCTTGGAGGAGTTTCACTTTGAATGGGAGAAGAAGAATTTTGTTGTTCATTATACGGTGATTGCCGAGATTTAACTGAACGCAAATCATCTTCCGTAAAAGTCATATTAAAAGGTTTAAGAGACGACATTTTTGTAAAAAACAAAAAATATCAAAATGATATTTATCTGCTTTTCTCCTAGTGACAGAGATTTTTTAGTGCCTTGACAACAAAGTTTTGTGCTATGTTTTTATATTGAAAGAAGTTTGAGATGTTATTTATTATTTGGAAATAATAGCAAAACTAAAATATACAGCTTGCAAAAAATATGATTTCTTGCTTATCATTTAAAATGAACAAACAATTAATCAGCTTTTTTATGTCCAACCTTGTGACCCATTATTATTATTATTTTGAATTTGAATAAATGGAACAAACTAAAACATGCAAAAAATTTTTAATTTGTATGATTGTTAATAAAATTCAATAAAGGTCTTAAAAGAAACTAAAAGTCAAAACTTTAAAAAACCCAGAAAACCCTCTCTAAAATTTTACCTTTACAACTTTGATAACTTTAAATTTATTATTTGTTCCAGCATCAATTAAACAAGCAATTGCAATTGCTAATATTAATAAGGCGGTAAAACATATTCCAAAATATGCCCAAAGAAAAGCTGTCCAAGGCCAAATCATTTAATGCAAATAAATAGAATGCTTAAAGTTTCTTCATTTTAAAAATTATTGAAGGTTGTAAATTTTCATTTTCATTTAAAAAACAGGTGTCTTTTTTTTAAATGCAATTTACTTTTTTTCAGCTATTTTAGGAGAAAAAAAGAGTACTCTCTCTTTCTTTCACCGCCCCTCTACGGATTTTATCCCAAATAAAAATAATGGGTCATCGGTTTAAAAAAACTTGCGCATAGTTTTATCTCTTTGATCATCATCACGTTTTTGTGGGTAATTGGATAAAAAAAATGATTCTTCAAATGTTTTTAACATGTATCACAGTTTTATTGATTTTACCGGTATTTGTTTTATGTGATTTTGCTTCATCTGGATTCAAGCCATCAGATAGTGCTTCACAAAGTTTGTTTTAATTTTTATTTATAATTTTATGCTTCGAATGTACCTTTTTTAAGTTACACCAATTCGAGGAGTTGCAACATTTTTTAATTCTTCAACTTTTGGATTTTGGACTGGTACCGCTGAAGGCACTGTAGCATTCTTTCAAGCAAATTTCCCAAATCAGCAGCCATCAATTATTGATATTAATTTAAATTTTCCACCTGCAGATTATTCAAGAATTTATGAAATTGAAGTATTATTTAATGGTGATACAAATTTACGTTATTGTGTTGATGGAAAACGTTTAATTTCATTGCATAAATTTAAAGTACACATTTAAAAGAGATTTAAAAAAGGTTAAAAACTGTACAATTTTTTTAGATATTAGCAGACGATACATTCTATTATACATCCTTGAAAAGATATGATGTAAGTGTTACAAATGAAATTGAATCAGTTGTTGGAAGACTATTACGTATAAAATGTTTAAATTGTAAAAGACGAACAGAAACCATGGCTGGATGTGCTGTGATTGGGCGATCGGGTTTGTTAAACCTCCTTTTTTTTTAGGTATATTTCATTTTTTTTTTTGATTTTAGAAGACGAAGTCTACGTTGATCCTGAAGAAAGAAACAATTTTCTAACAGATTTCCTTCATCGACTTTGAATCTGATTTTTTTTGTTTATAAGTTTTTTCTTTAAATGTTACTTTTTATTAGACAAATAAAAAATACGTAAACATTTTTTACAACAACAGAAGAAAAAAATTACAGACAGACACAAAATTTTATACAAAGCTTCCACCTAATCGTCCAATAATGCCACAGGCGACAGGTCTTCCAACACTTCCAATTTGTTGACTTTCACGTGTACTAAATTCTCCACCATCATCCCGATTTTCAAAAAGTACAATTCCTCTTCCAATAACGCTATTCCGTCCAAAAAGTGAAACTTTGTGATTCTTATGATTTTCATACTAAAAAAATGGTTTCGAAATTATTTATCCCTTTTATCCAAAATTTTGTCTTTTTTTAGAATTTACTTTTCCATTTTTAACATTCCCTAGAGTTCCAACCCAATGGTTTGAATCGTGAGCATCAACACGTTTCTTAAAACCATCGGGATTAAATTCTCGTCCCATACTGAAACAGCCATTTGTCATATTGCCATATTCAAGAATTTTTATGCCAAATTCATCTTCTTCTGGCAATCCTTAAAACAAATGAATTATAGAAGACGCGGTTTTTGATGTTTAAACTTTCTTTCTTAAAAAATGAAAAAAAGAAAAAAAAGAAAGTACCTTTAAAAGTTCCATTAATTGATGTTGGAGCACCAGCATGAAAAGGTTGTGTAAATTCGATAAAACCTTTAACTTCACCATCAGGACTTTGAAGTCTAGCAACGGCTTTCATAATTGCTACAAAGTAAAAAAAAGAAAAACTAAAAATACAAAGGAAAAGAAAAAAACAAACTAATAGTTTTATCTAAAATTCCTCCACCAACATGTGGTATAAATCCTTCAAATCCATAACAAACAGTCATTAAAAAGCATAAACATATTACAGCTATATTTTGCATATTTTACAGAATTCCAAATATAAAAGATGTTTTAGAGAAAGTTCACGGACAAAGATGTTGTTTCGATTAGGATAAAATGTGTGGTGATTGCATAAAGATCTTTTTTTTTTCTCTTTCAATTAGGTCAGGTTTTTCATTTTATGGATGAGATTTTGTGACGTTGGTCTCTTATTGCGGTTGTTATCAACCTTTTTTTTCGGTTATATTTTATTTTTGATTCATTTTTTATGCGCAACGAAAGACAGAATAAAAAAGCATACAAAAAAACGTGAAAAAATAGACATAGTTTTGTTTGTTTCGAAGGAAAAAAAACAACATATAATAAATCGTTGCTAAGCATTGCAATCATTTTTTTTTCTAAAAAAGATGACTTTAAAGCCGTTTTTCTTCAACTTCCTTGTTTTACTGTTTTCAACGAATTTGCAATGGTTTCATGCCTTCCGGCGTTTGTGTTAATTACCTTTTTGGTTCATTCAAGTTTAACATTTTCTTCATATGATTTATCCTCATTTTTGACAACCGATTCATGGACATCTATAATGTCAAAATATTTGGGACCAAATCAATCTACTGCAATGTTTTCAGATATTTTAAAAGCTTTTCAAAGTGGAAATCATGGGATTATAATAAATGCAGTAAATAAAACAATGAATAAACTTCAAAGTCTTGGAATAGTAAACGAATATGAAGCAACGCAAAGTTATATCAGTTTAGGAATTCTTAATATTAGCGCTTTAAATTCAACATTAAATGGAAAAGTTAGTTCAAGTATTTTAAATCATGTTATTACGAAATTGAATTCAACAAAATTCATAACCGGTGTGCAAGCTGTCGGGGCAAATTATAATTTGGGAAGAATTGATCTTTCTAATTTTACAATCCCAACTTTTGGAACACCCATTTATCCAACAATTAGTTATTATTTGGATGCAAATAATTTAACAAATATTCCTGCTAAAATGTCACCAATTAATCCTATTTTAACTTTTATTGGACCTCTAAAGGGTGTTAGCAATAATAACTCAAATATGACAAAAAGTGAAAAATTATCGGTAAACAATTATTTCAACCTTTTTGAAAGGGTAACCATTTTTAAAGTTTACAGGTTTACAAACAATGGTATGAAGATACAATAAATGCTTTAAAAGCATCAGGGAATGCTTTAAGTGTAGGCGATTATCGAAAAGCTTTTTTCTGTTATCCAGGGAATAGTCCATTAGAGGAGGATACAAATAATAACAATAATTTAACAACTTCTGTTGTACTTTGTAGTCAACTCAATTCCACGTATACTTCAACGATTCAAGAAACAAATGATTTATTAAATCTTATCCGGACACCAGAAGTAAAATTTTTTTAAATCATCCATAACAAAAACATTTCATTTTTTTTCAGGCTGCAGCATCTTTTCTTAAAAATGCCACAAATTTGACAACCATTAAATCAATCATTTCAAATCTTCGAAGCCGTCTCGGTTATCTTTCAACAATTTTGAGTGAAACTTCCGCGTCTGATGCCGTCAATTCACAAACTCAACTTATTCGAGAACTTATCATTGCATTGCCACAAAATTCTTCTTCCTTAAACACAAATTCTGTGCTTCCATCTTCTTTAAAAGACTGCATGACAAAATATTTTCAATGGAGTTCAAAAGATTTTGCAAAACTTAAAACTGAACTTTTCTCATAAAACACTTTTTTTTGTTCCATTTCATGTACCAATTTCCTGTTTGTAAAGAAATATGGGACTTTTAAAAAAATAAAAAAAAACGAAAAAAGCTTGCATTTCTCACGAAACAAAAGCATTTGAATTCCCATAGGAGAGGTTTAGTTTTAGGCTTTACATAAGAATAACCACTTTAAAAAAGAAAGATAAGAAAGTGTTCGATAAAGTCTTTGTACTACTAGAAAAAAAAGAGAGAAGGCAACCAAGTATAGAAGAAGACGACATAAACTTCTCAGAGCTACTGCCGGTTGCTGTTGGTAAATGCAATTTCAATTGATGACTTCCTTTTAAGTGCTAAACCCATTTTCTGTTTTCTTCCTTTTAGCAAACATTAAAATTTTATTTTGGGTACTGGTTAGGTGACCAAAAGTTGGGTTTCTTGGTTTTATTTAAGCAGTAAAAATGAGTCATACATTTAATTTTTCATCTTTTGAAAATCAAAGTAAATCAGGTAAGACTAAATAATACTGTAATACTGTAAAAGTTTGCTTTTTTTAGATTTTATTAAAGAAATGCATCAATCTTGTGAAAATATAGAAATTGTTCTTCAAGAAGTATGTGTACAACATAGAAATGTTGATTCAATTAAGAATGAACTATCACAAGATCGTCGGCATAGTGAATGTGTAAATACGGCAAAAGTTGAATCACCACCAAAGGTTTTACAACGTGTATGAATGACATCAACAATATATTACGTTTTATTTTTCAATAATTAAATTTTCTCTATCAAAATTAAGTTAAACTTTTTTATTTTTGTTTACATTTGCTGGTCTGCTTTAATTCTTTCTTTTCTCTTTTAAATGTTTCTTAGTAAAACATTTTTTCTCTTCATAGTATTGTTATTATTACATTTATTTTTATTGTAAATCTCAAAAATTATGACATATTTTTTAAAATATTATACTTTTAACTTTCACCAAGCTTTATAAATACGTATAATAAAACAAAAAAGTCAAAACAACTTTTAACTACAGTAATTGCCCAAAGCTGAAGAAAAATTTGTCCTGCGAAACACATGACCTGAAAATGAAAAAAGGGATGAGAAAGAGGATGTATGTACTTTTGAAAAGAAATTGCTGGTACTTGAGTCATACCATTAAAATATTAACAAATGACCAAGTTTCTGGCCCTTGGGAGCTAACACCAAGTAAAAAAAATATAAAAGCAAATACATTAAAGCCCAAAGCAAAAAAGTCAAATCTCCAATGACGTTTAACAAGTAGCCGATCAAAAAGGAATAACCCCCGCAATAAAATTAATACCATAATTGTTGTAATAATATCAAAAATAATGATAATATATAAAAATAGGCGATGTGTAACAACAGCATTAAAATTTGGTTCAATTTCTTCCCAAAATTTCCATCTTCCACCATCATAAAATTTGATGGAACATGCAAAAAGTGTTAAAATAACATAAATAATTTCAAATACAACAACCGTAGTACATCCACCTCGAACTAAACATGATGAAAGACAACAAAGTGGCTCAAGTTCTAAATGTCTTTCACGAACTCTAAATTTAAAAATTATTTTAAATGATTATATATTTTGCATAATTTTTTACTTATGTGCAATTGGTATTGTTGTTGCTTTTCCCATTCCAACATAAGTTAGCAAATGTCCGATTTGTGTTGAACCTCGTGTAAGCATATTACGAGCTCGGCCAATTGTTTCATTATTTTCAATACCATTTGCAATATTTATTTTTATGACTATAATAAAAATAAAATGAAGCCTAAAACACATGGAAATAGATAAAAAAATGTGACATACCAGAAGCTCTTGAAAGTGTTCTATCAAAAACTGCAGAATTTAACCGCATCTTTTCTTTCATTTTGTTCATCATTGGGCCAAATGCTTTTCCATTTTCATTAAATCCATTTGGGGGATATGAAATTGTTTTAATATTTGGATCTAAATTCCAAGTTCTATCATATCTATCAGCTAAATCTTCAAGAATATTATTTGACATTTTTATTCTTTCAAAACTCAAAAGAAAAAAATAACGTTTTTACACCAAAAAACTTGACTTTTAAACACTTTTATCAGAGCTGCTGTAATCACTTAACCGTAATAAACTTGCCTTTTGAAGTTGAATTCTTTTTAACGGGTGGTGGTGGCTTTGTGTTATACATTTTTCGATGACTTTCATATGACCATACAGCCATATCCGCCATGTTAACTCGACCATTCTTTCTTGACATTCTAGCATAATTCTAAAAAAAGAAGGAAACGCTTTTTTAAAATGCGTTCAAAAACCAAATCAGTCATACTTTTAAACTTTTATGTTGAACCGGTGCAGCCATTGTTGTAAATTAAGAAGTTTCAAGATATTTTTATTTAAAAAAAGTAAGAAGTTTTTTCGAGAATTTTATTTTTTATGACCACCTGTGGAGACAATTCTGTTTTTTTATAGAAGCCGGCATTGTTCTTTCTGAAATCTTTTTCTGGAAGATTTTCAAATAAATGTTTCCTGTTTCAAAAAAACGACTTTTTCTTCCTATATTTTTGGGACGTGATTTAACAGAAATTTTATGAACTTGGCTCATAATTTATTTGCAATATAAACAAACAAAAAAATATAATTTATTTATTTTCCTGGCATTCGAATAAGCCAATACATATTATCTTCTTTTGATGGGCGATGTCTTTTAGGGGTTGAAAAAATTGGAAGAAAACGTTTGGTTCGACTTGAACGCTCTAAAGGATGTTCAGATTCGTTTTCAATATCAGGAATAATATTATCAATTGGTTCATCATTTTCTTAAAGATCACATTTTAAAAGGAAATTCGGGGTAAGTTTTAAAATACCTGAACTAAAAAGTTGCTGATATGCATGCATTTGTTCCATTGCTTTATTCCAAGCATTTGCTTTCTACAACAATTAAATTATTTTAAACATAGAAAATACAAAGGCTTACTGTAGTCCAAGCAGGCATCAGTCTTGGATCACGAAGAACACTTATTATCACTAAAAAAATAATTAAAATTATCAACAATTTTTATTGTTATACTAATTCTTACTTGAGCAATGTCCATCACGTCCACAAGCATATTTTGGAAATTCATCAACAGATTGTTTATCACTTAAGAAAAAACTATTACCAATAATAACCATACTGCCAAAAATCCCAAGTAAAAATAATTTCATTCTTTTCTTTTGTTTCAATTATATCTTTTTATAAAAAAAGTAATATAATAAAATTGGCTTAAATTCAAATTGGTGTCTATGAAATTTCGTCTGACAATTTAATGAGCTACTTTTTTGGGGACATATAATAGACATGAGAGATGGGCAAGGCTTATACAACAACATTCTTTTTTTGCGCATTATAGCACTTGTCTCCTGAGAACAAATTTCTCCGCCCGCATTAGTAGTAATAGTAGTAAAAAAATTTGTTGTTCAAAAAAACGTCACAACCTTAAATGCGTCGGTTGCGGCTGATTCAGTAGAGGCACAAAAAATTTTTTCGGCAATCCCCTTTTCTGTACCATCTTTGATAATCCTTTTGTTTTGTGTTTCTAAGAAGTTAATTTCATTCAGGAAAAAATTCAAAATATTTTATTTTAATTTTAAAATGATGCCAAGAGTTGTATGTTTAAATACTATCATTTCCAACAGACATGTCTTTATTTTTGTCAAATATGCTATTTTTGATAAACAAAAGTAAGTCTTTTTTAAGTTTAAATATATTTTTAGAAACTTTTCTTAAATATTCTATTTTCTTTTCTTCTCATTTTTTAACCATGAATAAAGTATTAAATTGCTGCAAAAAATATTGTTTCCCAAGAAATCTACTGTAAATTATATTAATATTTAATATTTACTTTTTAAAAACGTAATTAATGTAATATATATAATTAAAGATTAATTCTATTTGATAATAAACTTGCTTTTTCTGTTTATTCATGTAATATTACGAATTTTTTTTGCTGTCACTTTTTCCTTCGCCCCTTATTTTTTTATTGCTTAATTAATCTCTGTTCTTGTCTTATTTATTATTTCATTTTTTTTGTTCAATCTATTTTTTTTGCTTACAATCTTATTTCTATCTTTTTTGAAGAATAAAAAAAAGAAATGCAAAAAAACCTACAACATAATCCACTAACATTTTAAGCTTCTATTTTTAAACCAAAAATGAAAAAAAGAAAAAAAGAAAAAAAGACGGAGAAAAAGGGAGGGATACATCATTGACGCCTATGGCTTTACTTTAAGACGCGGATTAAGTCGCCAAAAAAAGCGCTGTCCCATCTCCATTTTTTTTTCATGCAACAAACAAAAGACAAATCAAACAAAAAAATGAAAATGAAATTTTAATAAAAAGAAATAGCAACATAAAAAAAAGTATAAACCAAGTTTAGCTCTTTTTTTCACAGTACTCGTTAAAAATTAATGGAAAAAATTTTGTTTTCGAAATTAAAACTTTATTTTTTTCTGTTGCTTTCTCACAATAATTTTTTAAAGCTTTTTTTATTATTAGACAAAAAAGGAAACTTGAGGATCCATATTTAGAATTTCATTTTTTTTTCATTCAAAGGAAAGCATTTTTTAACAGCCTTTTTTAATGCTGCAGCAACTTTTTTTGATCGTTTTTTTCTTTTTTCTTTTCATGATGAAGAAAGGAAGAAGAAAGAAAGAAGAAGGTCTGGCCCTGAAGCAATCTCCTTTCTTTTTTTTTCTTTTTTTACATCCGCCTTCCGCTAAATCTAACAAGGCTAGAAGAAGAAAAAAAGAGCTAGTAGTAAGCCCGGGCATTTGACAAGCTTCAAGTGTGAAACTCTGAGTTTGTTTGGCTAGTGTTGTTTTTTTTTCGTGCGTCCGACCAAAAAAAGAAGAAGAATATGAGGGAAAGCTTGTTTCAGCGGACATAGCAAAAAAAAGGAAAGAAGAGGAGAAAGGAACAAGTCCATCATTGCTGGCATAGCTGGTTGGTGGTGCTGCCAAAATGGACAGCCTAAAAATGTATGCAATATTAGAACCAATGGCGTTTTGCCGTGCTAAGGCTATGCAATACAAGTAAAAAAAGGAGTACATATGAATGAATAGCTCGGCCCCAATGAATAAAAAAAAGAGAACGCGCTGCAGACTTATTCAGCGATAGTGACAAGCGTTTTTTTGTTAACTAAAAACTCGTGCACGCTAAAATGATATCAAAATTTAAGATTTAAAAAAAGAAGGAATTCATTTTGTTGATTAAAAGTATCGCGAATAAATACGTATCTTTCTACATTTTTTTTTCTATTTTTTTAAAAAAAGAAACAATTTTTTTTTGATTTTTATAAAAAATATTTTTTGGCGAGTTTACAGTGCTGCTGTTGCTGTTGCAATGACGATGGGTGTATTGCAAATGCAATGAGGAGAACTGCCTGAGCCTCACCGCAAAAACAACACACGCAAGCCGGACATAAACACTTGCGCGTGAAATTTGCGCATTGTTTGGTAAAACGTTTTTGGATGCGTTTACATCCCGCATTCTCAGATATGAATAATCCAGATGATGATATGCCAGATGAAGCAGCAGGAATGTTAGCACATGAAGCGCAAAATGCTGGACATTTAGCTAATGGATCAAGTGGACATACTCTTGCTGAACAGGTTTGTAAAAAAAATGATTTTTTTTGATTGATTTATATTAATTTTTTTAGGCAAGGGCACATTCATCAAGTCCAAGGAGGATACCATTATTTGAAAGAGCTTCAGCAAGATGGTGGAATCCACAATTTGCATCAGCTATTCTTGAAACACAATATTGGAAATGTAGTTTTCCACTTTTACGGGATCGATTTCGATCTGGACTTATTTATATTATGTTAACTTGTGGACTTTGGATGCTTTATGTTTTAATTTTTGATGTTGCAGCTTTACATCATTGGGTATAAAAAAATATTTTTTGAAGTATCCCTTTACTTTTGTAAATTTAATTTTTTAAGGTTGCATCAACTGCTTTAATTGCTTTATGCTGTTGTATGATATGGTTTACATCCCTTTCAGTTCATTATCAAAGATTTTATATGCCAACATCATTTTTATGTACTTTTTTAATATGTTTATTAACATTATTAATATTTTCAAGTACACGCTCATTTATGGGTCCGGTTGCAACTATGGCGACAAGTATACAAGTACTGTTTTTTTTAAAAAATTAAGAAAAAAAATTTATACATAAACATAAATTTGTTTTTTACATTATTTTTTATATTGCAGGTGGTTCTTCTAGTTTATACAGTTATTCCATTACCACTTTATCTTTGCATATTAATTGGAATTATTTATTCAGGGTTATTTGAATTGCTCAGTGGTTCAAGATTAGATCCATTTACAGTGCCTTCGGGGGTTAAATTAGCTTTACATTTTTGTATTCATCTTTTGGGTGTACATCTTTTTATATTAACACAAGTACGACAACGAAAAACATTTTTAAAAGTTGGACAATCATTATTAGCTAGAAAAGATTTAGAATTAGAAACACAATTTAAAGATCATATGATTCAATCAGTAATGCCGAAAAAAGTGAGTCACATTTTCTTCTTCTTCTTTTTTTTGGTACAATCATTTTTGTCTGATTGAGAAACGTCTGCAACAAAAAAAAACGAATCATCATGCTTTAGGTTGCCGATGAGCTATTAAAAGAAAATAGTGAATTGCGTCGACCTTCTGCAAGTATTGAATCAAATTGTCGAACATCAAATGCAACAACAGCCGGCCGATCATCCGCGGCTGAATCCACCGCAGGAATAATAAATCCACATCCAAATCATAATTCAATTCCAACAGATAATTCAGTTCGAAAATTCCGTCCTTTTACAATGAATTTAATGAAGGATGTATCAATTTTATTTGCGGATATTGCAGGATTTACAAAAATGTCTTCAAATAAATCTGCAGATGAACTTGTAAATTTGCTAAATGATTTATTTGGAAGATTTGATTATTTATGTGGTCGATGTAATTTAGAAAAGATCAGTACATTAGGTGATTGTTATTATTGTGTTGCGGGATGTCCAGAGCCAAGGCCGGATCATGCAAAATGTTGTGTTGAAATGGGACTTGCAATGATAATTGCAATTAGACAATTTGATATGGATCGTGGACAAAATGTTAATATGCGGGTTGGAATTCATACAGGAAAAGTTAGTTTTATCAGTAATTTTACTCTTATTTTAAAAATAAATAATGCTTTAGGTAATGTGTGGTATGGTTGGAACAAAAAGATTTAAATTTGATGTATTTTCAAATGATGTAAATTTTGCAAATGAAATGGAATCTACAGGTGTTGCAGGTCGTGTGCATGTTTCAGAAGTTACCGCCTCATTTCTCGATAATCAATATGTTTTGGAAGAAGGTCCAATTCATAAAAGTATGTTTTGATTCTTATATTTTGGCAAAAACTCAAAAAAAAACGTCCTTTAATTTTGGGACAAAAAAACTAATTTCAAGAAAGTACTAAAAATGCAATCAAGTGATACGCTTAAAATTGAAAGAAATTTGGGTTGAAAAAAACGGAAGCAAAAGCTTTTTTTCCCTTTTCTTTTTTTCTAAACAGCCCAACAACAGCCGAAATGGCTATCTTTTCTCAATGTCATTGTCACTTCCAATATATATATTTGCAATAAACAATCTTCTTCTTTTGAGCATGTTTACCGAGTTGTTAAGTTAAGAAAAAAAAATGGGGAAGAAAAAAAAAAGGAAGAGAAAGAGTGACGACTTTATGAAAAGCTAATGAGATTTTTGTTCAAAGATTCTATGTTTTGAAAAAAAACATATCAGCATTTATTTATTTTTTGCTAAAATTAAAAAACAAAAAAAAGAATATGATAACGCCTGCTTTTTTTGTAAAGAGATGAAAACAGAGCATTGAAATTTGAAGCCTTTTGAAATTCATACAAGCGAGTTAATCACATTCTTTTTTTGGATAAAAAATCTTTAGCAGTTTTTAAAAGTTTTTTTTAAAATTAAAGAAGCAAAAAAAGTGTAAAATTACAGATATGAAAACATATTTTATCGCAGGAAGATCAAAAGAATTTGAATCTGTCAGTAATCAATTTGCAAATGTATCAGATTCTGAATCAAGCCGAGAACCAACTGAAGCAATACATAATAATTCACAAATGAGCTTTCGAAAGGTTAATATTTAATTTTAACTATAAAAAAATATTTTTTTTATTTTTTTTTGAAAACTAACGCTTATTAATCTCTAGAAACTTGCTGGAAAACTTCGTACAATTCAATCAACATCTTTGCCAATAAGTCGGGCAACAACAAATTCAATTGGTGGTGGAAGTTTAAGAATGAAATTAATTGATCGTACAAAAGCTCAAGCAACATCTGCACAAGTGCTTGATCAAGCCGGTCCACAGGTACAAAGATCGGCAACTCTCAAAGTTCGCGCTTTTATTTTTTATTTTGCGTCTCCTTCTACTTTTCCTTTGTTTCCTTTTTTAAAAATGCCCTTTAATTAATTAATTTTTTTTTGATTAATCAATTTGCTTAACTTTTTTTGACTTTTATTAACATTTGAAACAAAGAGCTTTAAAAGGCATTAATTAATAGAATGTTTGTTTTAGTCTCAATCAATGTGTGCAATTCTTCCTGCAACAGATCCCCGAAAATCAGCATCTCTTCAAGCTTTAACAAATAATTATTCTGGCAACAATTCCGTTGCTGCAGCGACACCACCTGCTCCAGTTATGACACCTGTAACAACAATGGCACCTGATCGTGGAACATGGCATCACGTGGAACAAATTGGTGGAAAAATTTCTGTTGATTTAGCAAATGGAAGCAGTGCAAATAATAGTGGAAGAGGATCAAGAAGTTCTGGTTTACAAGATGCTGGATCTGAAGTTCCGTCAGTTGGTGGATTAGATACTGCAATCTCTCACCATCATAATGCAGCATCTTTAACACGATTTGATACTGAAAATCGAGATTTTGATCAAAGATTAGCACAAATTATGCAAGTATGCGTTTAAAAAGCTAAAATAATAATTTTTTATAAATTCAAATTTAGAGCTCTGATGGCTCATTTGCACGTGGATTTTGGATGCATCAAGATTCTTTGAGTCGATGGACATTAAGATTCCTTGAAAAGGATATCGAAAATGAATATCGTGCACATTTTGGAGATTCATGTGATAAAAATAATTTGAGTAAAAATCCACTTGTTCGTCATCATCAATTAGATGTTAGAAATTGTGAAAATCAACAATCTTTGATTCATCGTCCACGATACAGATATTCGGGGGTATTTATTGATATTCTTGTATCAGCTTTAATTTTTGGTGTTGTCGCAACAATAATGTTTGTTGCAATTCAGCCTCCAAGATTTTCATACATCATTTTTTGCATTTTTGGAGGATTATTTCTTTTAACAGTATTAATACTTATTGGGTTTCCTTTATTAAGTCGAAAATCCATTTTGCCATGCGTTCATCGATGGGCCCCAAGACATATATTAGGTATGATGTTTTTTTATAAATTCCTTCTTGGAAAAATGGAGAATAATCTATTTTTAGGCTGCTTTTTAATTGGTTTACCCGTTGGTGTTGCAGTTTTTAATATGGTTTTATGTACTGAAACAGATCCACCTCATATGTTTTGTATTGCAAATTCACAAATAAATAAACGGCTTTTATATAGCTATGTCTTTTTGATATCCATTTATGCTCATTGCAACTTTAGTCAACTTGGAGCATGGCCAAAAACTCTTCAAGCTATTTTTGTTGCATTCTTCTTTCTTGCATCTACTTAGTAAGCCTTTTAAAATTCCTGTTTTTATTAGCAATTTTAGCATTCCTTTTTTCTATTTTTAGTTTATGTCAATTAAATCTTGACAAAATTCGTTCATTCCATCATTTATCTGCAAATTCAAATTTAAATGATACTTCTGTATATTTTGGAAAAGTTACAGCCAGACTTCCATGCAATCATTCATTACCTGTTTGGAGTTATGGCGTTATGCATACACCATTATTTGTATGGGAATTAGCAGTTGACGTATTTTTAGCTGTTGTACTTGTTGCATTTTTAAATTATCAGGTATTGCTCTAAACCTGTATAATTTATGAAAAGCTTTAATCTTTTAGTTTGAAACATCTTTTCGAATGTCATTTTTTGGAGATGTTCAAGCTCGAAGAGATACAGAAAAGATGCAAAAAGTTCGAGATCAAGCTGATTGGCTTTTAACAAATATTATTCCACAACATGCTGTAGAATCTTTAAAAACAAATACAAAATATTCTGAAAATCATAATCTTACTGCTGTCCTTTTTGCTTCAATAACAAACTGGAATGAAATGTATGAAGAAAATTTTGAAGGTGGTCGAGAATTTTTGAGAGTTTTAAATGAAGTTATTGCTGATTTTGATGATCTCTTGGAGCGTCCAGAATTTACACATGTTGAAAAAATTAAAACTATTGGTGCCACTTATATGGCTGCTTCGGGGTTAAATCCTGATCGTCGAAGGCTTTCTTTACATCCATATGAACATTTGTATCAGGTAAAAAATTTAATTAAATAATTTTTTGTAAAAAAGCATACTATATACAAATATAGTTAATTGTTTTTATTATATTTTAGCTTATTGAATTTGCGTTGGCATTACAAAATGTATTAGATATTTTTAACCAAGATTTGCTAAACTTTGAATTTGTTTGTAAACTTGGATTAAATATTGGCCCTGTGACAGCTGGTGTTATTGGTACAACAAAATTATATTATGATATATGGGGTGATACTGTAAATATTGCATCACGAATGTATAGTACAGGGGTGGAAAATCGAATTCAAGTAAATTTTTTATTCAATAAAGAAATTTTGAAAATAAAATGACCTTTCCTTTTAGGTATCACAATATACTCGTGATCTATTAATTGATCGATATGATTTTGAATATCGTGATCATATTGAAGTTAAAGGTGTTGATGGTGGAATGGATACATATTTATTGGTTGGAAGAAAAGGAGAGCCACCACTTTTTCCTTTAACTGAACCAGCCCCACATCCATAAAAGATACATAATTTAAAGCTTTAAACGTCAAAAAAAAGATATAATTTTAAAATTTCTTGCCAAATATTTTCTTTTAAATTTTATACCAAATAAGTACAGTTATATATTTTCATAGCATTTACCATTATTCTTCCTGGTGATTTTTTTTGCTTTCTTTAAAATTGTTAAAATCCTCAAAAGTACACACATTTTTCATTGCTGCCAGTTTTTATCTTTTCGGCTTTTTTTAAATGCATTTATTATTCTTTTTCATCAACGATCTTTTTTTAGCTGCAAATTTTTCATTTTCTTATGGTCAGTATATATTTTTAGGTCATTATATTTTATTTTTTTCTTTGTGCATCTATTATTATTACAGGTGAAATATTTTTATGCTTCTCAAGGTTCCCACAGCATTGAATTTTTTAAATTTTTTTTCTTATTGTTCTTTGTTGTAACGCTGCCTTTCATTTGTTTTTTTTTCTTTCTTTAAAAAATATGTCGTTTTAAAAATTTTCGGTTAAAGTATCCCAGACAGACATAATAATAAAGCTTTACCTTTTATTTATTTATCAAAAGCAAAGAAATGATCATAAAAAAATAACTGGATTTATTACACCTGAAAAGTAATGGAGAGAAAAAAAAAACAATAAAAAATTTGCAAAAATTGAAAAAAATTTTTTATGGAGTAACCAATCATAAAATCTGCAATAGTTATCATCAAAGAGTATCTAACATAGTAAAGAAATATTTTGTCTATTTATGATAAAAACTTTTTTTAGCCACTTTTGGTTTTTGTAGATTGTTTTCGATCAAAAAAGAACAATTTCCTGTTAGCTGTTAACTATGTTGATTATTAAATGATAATTAGTCTAACCACCTTTTTTACGTCGAAAAAATTAAAATGTTGTTTTTAAAAAAAGTTTGCCTAAAAAATTTTATAAACGTCAAAGAACTCAATTTCTCAATTAATATAATTTGTGCCACAAAATCTCTTAATAATTTTAAAGCCAAGAAGAACATTGATCCCTATTAAAGTTTATGAACAAATATACATTGTAAACAATAAAATTTTTAAAAAAAATTTTTCATTATTAAACTTCAAAGGAATTTTTTTGCACTCTGTAAAAAAATGTTAAACAGAGAAAGAAAAGGGCACAAAAGAGATTGGGAGAATTTAATTTGTTTGTTTTCTTTCTTTCATACGCGTTTTTTGTCATTCAAAATTTAAAGCTTCACATTTATTTATTTAAAAAATGATAAATGTTATTTTTTTTAAATAATTCCAATACAAAGGATGATGTATGTATGATATGGATTAACTTTAAAACTCTCTCATATTTGCATTACAATGAATTTTTATATTTGGAATTCTATTAAATCTCCTAGACACCACCAGTCACAAGGTGTGAGAACATTGACCATGTTTTGTTGTTTCCTTCTCATATTATTTTTTATAAGTAAAAATAACCCTAATATTCTAAATTTAAATATAATTTACAACGTGATCAATTTTGTTTAAGATCTTTTTAATTCTTCTGTTGTTAAAATATTTTTTATGAAAAACAACCTTTGCTTTTTTTTAAATTTTGCAAAAAAATAAACATTTATTTCAGTGTTTTTTAAGCTTTTTCTTACAGAACTCTTATTTTTTCGTGGAACGATAATGCCTGTTAGTTTTAAGGGAGAAGCAAAAAGTTTATTATGTGTGAAAAACAATTTTTAAAGTCCCTGCATAAATTCACATTTTTATAAAAAAAATAGTTGTTTATTCCAAAAAATTTATGAGCTTTTTGCTTTTCATTTTTATAGTTTAATTTAGGATTTTTTACATCTATTAGTTTGCAGCTATCCCACCCTCCCTCCCATTTTTCTATCTTTTTTTAATGTAATTTTGAACTTATATTTTTTGAAGAAAAAATATTAATTTTAAATTATGTACTTTAATGTAGCAATCGCTTTTAAGGCACCTGCGTTTATTTACAGTTTTAATCTTTACCCGTGATGGGAGTTTTTGTAAAAAAAGAGAGAATGTTAAAAACTACATTCTTCAAAAAATAACAAATGCCAAAGAATTATTAGAATTCAGTCATTGGTCTTGAAAAATTTGTTTCTTTTTATTTAAAACTTCCAAGTTTTTATTTATTTTTAGAAAGTCAACGTAAAAGGATAAAAAAGACGTTCAAAAAGATTTTTCCTTGCAGCTTTTTAAACGTTTTAGACCTCAAAAGTTTCTATTTTTAATGTCTTTATCCCCGCAACTATGCAGTTCTTTCCTTTTTCAAAATGTTTTAAAAAAAAGAGTGGCATAACAAAAGATAAATGGGAAAAAAAAGTCAAAGCAACAAAATCCTTTTGTCTTTATCGGTTATTCTATCTTGGGAAAATTTGATCGACGGCATCTTTGATGTTGTGATTGCTTTTTTATTTTCTATTTTTTTAAAAAGAATGGTGCAGCTCCCGTGAGGCTTTAATATACGCTTGGTGAATTTGAATGGTACCAAAAAGTTTCTTCTACTTTTTTCAAAGATGATGATAAAGAAGAAGAAAAACCAGAAGAAGGGCATTTGCTTTTAAAAAATATTTTTATAAATGAAGTACCACTTTTAGAACACTGAAAAAAAAGATTGAATACAAAACATTTTTTGGATTGGAACAAACACGGAATCTTTTTTTTAGCTGTAAGAATTTACATTTTTTATGACATAATTTTGTTGTTTTTTAAATTTAAATTGAATTTTCATGTTTTGCAATATTTCTTTATATTGGTACACCTGCGAAAAAAAAATAAAACATGGAAAAAAAGATTTTACCTTTTATTTTTTGCTCATTCAAATATTTTTTTGTGACGTTTAATTCCTTTCTTTTAAAAGCATCAGAAGTTTAGCAGCAGCACTTAAATCTCCCTCGCTTTTTTTCTTGTGATTCTTTAAAAAAGTAAAACAAAGAAATATTTTGCAAAAAAAAACTAAAATAAAATTATATTACGTCTTTGATTTTTTCAAAAATTTCTTCCATAAAATTGTTGTCATATTTTTTTAACGTAGGTTATAATCGGTAGGTAGATTTTAAATGTAAAAAGAATGTAACAACATTGAAACTTAAATAGACATGTTTTTAAAAGCACGAAGAAGAAAAAAAGAGCTTTTTTGACGTAAATGATATTTTATTTTTTCCTTCCCCTGGTTTTATTTGGATGTGTGTATTTGTTTTTTGCTTTAAATACTATTGTTTTTTTAAACAAAAAAAGAAATGGCAAAAAGAATCAAACCAATTTTAGAAATACCCAAATTTGTTGTTTTAAAGCGTCAAAGTTCGTTAAGTTTATCGCTGTGTTTTTTTAACTCCCCAAAAAATATGTTAAATTAAGTTTTTTTTTCTCTTTTTGCTCTTTTTTTGTTCTTCCATAAAAAAGGCTTTCTTTACTGATGAGATTTTACGGTATTTGTTTTTTTTCATTTGTTCAATGATTTTACTTTTTTTTTGTTTTTTAGCTTTAGTTTAAAAGTAAGCATTTTTTTTCGTAGAATGGAACATCTTTTTTTCTTGATTTTAATGTTTTTTGTCTTTAAATTTTTTTATTAAACTAATTACCGGAAGGATTTTTCAAAATATTTTTCTTTAATACGCGCTTTTCACCTGTTTTAGTCATTCATTTTTATACAAAGTTCTCTTTTTTCATTACTCAAAAACTTTTACAAGTTTAATGTTCGAAATATTAATATCGTTTTTGAAATTTTTTATTTTTCGTTATTACAATATTCAAGGGGTTCGAATTATTTTTGTATATTTTTGAAACAAAATGTCTAATATCATATCAATTATTTGGACTCGGAACTCTTTTTTACGTTTTTAAATTGAAATCCTTTTTATCTTCAGATAACTCAATGGCAAAGTAGATATTTCAATTGCTTTTTTCATTCATTATTATATTATTATACATATTTAAATACCTTAATCGAAATTTTTTTAGTAGATTTAAAGGAGGGATTGATGTCATCAATGAAAAGCAGTTTTAAGTTTATTACTCTCTCTTTCCATTTTTTTATTCTGCAATTATTCAATGAAAGTTTCTTGTTTCGCTTTTTTTTCAAGTATCAGATGCATTCTTCCATGCAAAAAAAATAAAAAAGTTGGAAGAAAAATAAAAAAGTGTAGTAAATTTATCCCATATTTTTTTAAAAAAGTTGGCACCAATTAGCTAAAAATTTTGACGTATCCTATATTTTTTTTAATTCCTGGTAATCAAACAACCTCTAAGAAAAAAAATATGAAACTTTTTATTATTTAATTTGATAACAAAATTGTTTAAGGTGAGAAAGTTAAAAAATTAATTAATGTTACTACTTTTCTTTTATATTTCTTTACTGAAATAATTACTCACATTTACGTATAATAAAAAAGTATGCCGGTAGATTTTTTTCCTTTTCCATTTTTTTCCTCAAATCCTAAAATTATTTTTAATGAAAAATTTTATTGCATTTTCTATTTTTAAATTCTTTTTATGTCTGATATGGGTAAAAATTGCTATGATACCCCCGCCTTTTTTTTATCCAACCTGGTATTTATTTTTTTACCTCATAAGGAACTCATATAAATTTGGAAAGCAGCATTAAGAAAGATACCGTTTGATCAAATATTTATGCTTTCATTTGAATGCCCGTTTCTTTTTGTCTGGTTTCTATTTTTTATTCTTTAAAACGTTTTAAGGTTTCCTTAATCTTATTAGATTGTTTTAAAATTCAAAACAGATTCAAATTTTTTTTTGTGACCTTATTGACAGCTCTTTCTTTTTTATGTTCTCACTTCTGTAAAGCAATGAAAGATAAAACTTTCTGTGTTTGTTTTAAACTTTACCCAACTGACTTAATTGACAGGGTGGATATGAGAGCAGAAAGTTCTTCTTTTTTTTTGTCAATGGCATCAAGTTTCATCAAAAAAGGCAATTATTGCCGAAGCGTGAATGCTCCCTCATTTTCTTATTTACTATTTATTTTATTCCGTGGCGTTTTCCGTTATCTCCTAAAAAAAGTTATTTAAACATTTTTATACTTACTTACTTTTTTATGTTATTTTTGTTTTATAGTAGCCGGTGCTAATAATTGTTTTCTTATTCTTGTTTTTGTAGTAAACAAAAAAAGAAAACACAAAAAAAAAATAGAAAAATGCAACGATTGGTATCAGTGCCTTCTTCAACATTTTTTGGCTCACTTTTTGTTATTCTTACAACTATGGGTTTAATTGGAAATATAATTGTTATAATTGCCATATCAACTGACCGAAAAATGCGTAAAAGTGTTATGAATATGCTATTATTAAATTTGGTAAATTTAATAATTTTTTTTTGGAAAAAAATGTTTTTATACATATTTCTTTGTAGGCGGTTGCTGATGCATTAAATTTAATTACAACAATTGTTGAATGGACGCCTACGATAATATATGGATATCCAGCATGGATATTTCCAACAATTTTATGTCCAATTGCAAGATATTTAGAATGTGTATTTTTATTTACATCTATTTTAACACAATTAATTGTATGTATTGAAAGGTAAAAAAACAATACAATGAAAAACTTTATTAAAATCGTTTTTTTTTTTGTTAAAGGTATATTGCAATTGTTTATCCAATGCATGCTCGAAGATTATGTTCTCGAAATAATATTCTTATTTTAATAATTTGTACTTGGGTCTTTACTGCAGCCTTTGCATTCCCATATGCCCTTTTTAACCAAAAGCGCCCAACTTGTAAGTTTAATAAATTTTTAATTATTTTTTTTCATAATCTTTGAAATTGTAAAATTCTAGCTCGTGTATGCGCAAATCGTGATATGCATACAATGTTTTGGACAAATTATAAATGGATAGAATTCGCAAGCTTTTATTTTTTGCCTTGTATTATTTTTTGCTTACTTTACAGTAAAGTTTGTTGTGTTCTTTGGTCAAAGAATAGACAACTCTATGAAGGTAAAATTTGCAATATAAAATTTGCATAATTTTTATTTTTGCTATAGAAACCACATCATTGGGGGATGCAAGTGCAAGATCAGAAGCCCTTATTATGCGACGAAATGTTGTTAAAATGCTTGTTGCATGTGTATGCGTATATTTTATTTGTTATTCACCAATACAAGGAATATTTTTATCAAAGTATGAATCACAAATAAATTCATCCCTGTAAATTCCGATTATTATTTTTTTCAGAGGCCTTTTTAATGTTACCATGCATATACCATATGAAGTCGTTCTTATTATGAATGCACTTGCAATGACGTGTAGCGCATGTAATCCACTTCTTTATACATTATTCTCAAAAAAATTCAGAGCAAAGATTACATCATTGCTTGCATGTGAGAAAACAAAAAAAAGAACGGTAACTGCAAGAACCTGCGAAATAACATACAGCTTTTCAAAAGTAAGTTTAATAATAAAATTTTTGGGAACATTCTAAGAGCACTTTTATATTGCTTCTTTTGATTATTATTATTTTCCCGCTATATATTTCACGCTTTTTTCTCATATGTTTTATTATTAAAGGGTAATTGGATGCAACGAATATTTTCAAAACCTCAATATGATGTTGATCATTTGGTTGTGGCTAATAAAGAAAATTACTCATCAATTCAACAACGGTCATCCATTTTTAGTCAAAGAGGAGCTACAATTGTTTAATTGTTTTTGTTCCTTGTGTTTGTCAGTTTTTTTTATTTTCCTTTTATTATCCCTCGCTTAAACAGGAACTATTTTAGCTAATTTTTTAAGTATTTTTGTTTTGTTTTTTGCATTTTGCGGGTTAATAATATATTACTTTTAAAAAAAACAAAAGAAAACACAATTTTGGTTTTAAATGCTATTTATAAAAAAGAAAACACAATTTTAAATATTATAAATATTTTTTTAAAACGATGTTTGTGGGATTCTTGCGTAGGCTAATTAATGGCAAGGATTATAAAATAAGATGTTACTTAATATTTTTATATAAATATGCTTTTTTTGTTGTAAAATCTATAGATGTTCCCACTCCTTAGTATATTACTAGACAGGTTTCTTATTATTTTGTCAATTGCTTTAAAAATTTATCCCTTTTGCTTGCTATTATTTTGCTTTTAATCTTCTTCCCCCCTGCTACTTTCATTAAAAGAAACAAACATTCTTAAATTGTGTTTATAGAAATACAAATGTTTAAATATTGCACAAGGCACCCAAAAAAGATTAGCTGAAACTTCTTATTAGGTTTCGCACTTTTATGCATCATTTTTATTATAATTAAAATTTTTTTCTTTCTTTAGAATGGACCAAATTCAAATGCCAAAAGTGCAATTTATGAAGAAATATCACATGCATGAACATTTCTATTTTTGTGGATCTTATTTTCTTGGATCCTCAACGTCTACAGCAATATGTCGCCAACTTCAATGATTTTTTTTTCAAAATTTCTTTACCGGTCTCTTTTTATTTTTCTAATTTCTCTTTTTCTTGCCTATTTTTTTGAACTTGTTTTTTGCTCAAAAATGAAAATAAAATATTTTTATCCAAATTATAATTGAAATTGAATTTGCATACATAACATTTACATAAGCATTCTTCAAAAATGTATAAAAGGCAAAAGACGACAATGCACGTTACTCATTATCGTTTGAATTTCGCGGTGCGTGTGTTGCGGTCGCTGCTTTCTTTGGATACGGTACTTTCATCAAAATGGCTCAAGAATTGGTTCAATTACAACCTGGTACTCAAGTTGAACGTTGGACAATTGAAAAGAAATTGGGTGAAGGTGGTTTTGGTGCTGTCTACAAAGTCTCAGATCCAACTGGTCAATATGCTTTAAAAGTTGAAGGTGTCAATGAACAAATTCAGGTTGGTTATTTTTTGTATTTCTTTTAATTTTGTTCTATTTTAGGTTTTAAAAATGGAAGTCTTCGTATTGACTGAATTGACAAAGAGAGGTTCTCGTCATTTTTGTAAAATTGAAGATAAAGGTCGCTTTGGAACTTTCAATTATGTCGTTATGACACTGGTTGGAAAATCTCTTCAAGATTTACGTAAGGAAGGTCCTGGTCAACATATGAGTATGGGAACTGCAATCTCTTCAGGAATTCAATGTTTGGAAGCACTTGAAGATCTTCATAGTAAGTTATCATTTTTATGGGACAATTCTAGTGAAAAAAAATTTTCAAGGGTAAAATTTTCATAAAATTCTCCTATTATAGAATTATACCATTTTTATATAACTACTTTTGGGCTGTATCGTTACTGATATTCTACTTTGTAGGTATTGGCTATTTACATCGTGATGTCAAACCTGGTAATTATACAATTGGTCGTGTTGAACTTCAAGAACAGCGCAAAATTTATATTCTTGATTTTGGTATGTGCCGTAAATTCACAAATGACCAAGGTATTATTCGTAAACCTCGTGCTGCTGCTGGTTTTCGTGGTACTGTTCGTTATGCACCAATTTCATGTCATATGCAACGTGAATTATGCCGTAAAGATGATGTTGAAACTTGGGTTTATATGTGTGTTGAATTGACAACTGGTAATTTGCCATGGAAGAATGTACAAGATATGAATGCTGTTGGGGAATATAAACGTCGATGCCGCAATGAACCTTTTGTTAAGGAACTCTTTGGTGGATGCCCTCGTGAATATGTTGAAATTCTTCAATATGTTGATGGCTTGAAATATTATGATGCACCAAATTATCAAATGTGCTATCAACTTATGCGTAAAGCTCTTATCTCAATGAATGCTCAAGAATTTCCATATGATTGGGAAAAGGCTGGTGGCATGTTTTAGTTTTTTTTACTATTACTGTATCTCCGTTTATAATATTGACATTGTATGAGTTTTATATATAAATAATTGTCTTTATTTGAAATAAAAATAAGTAGAAAAATATGATTAAATTTTTGGGGATTTTGGATATTATGACTTTTGATTGAAAGGGGGTCATAGCACCGATGTGACAAAATGGCTTAGGACACTTCATAGTTGTATATCGTTTTTTTTTGAGAAATAATAATATTTAATGAAGCTTGAATCTTCCAGTTGGTTGTACAATCTTTTCAACATAATTTGCAGGAAGCATTCCCCATGTTAAAGTTCTTTGCACAGTTCCAGTCATCCATCCCTCATCAACTTTTTGACAATTTACAATTACATCACCTTCCAAAAAGCTAACTTCATCTTTATCTGCTGCTGTATAATCATATAAGGCTCGAACAGTAAAACCCGTACTTTTTTCTTCTCGTATTGAACCCTTTGAAGCTGAAGATGGTGATAATGGAGTTGCTTGAGCTGGTGCAGCAGTCGAAACACTGCTTTCACTATCATCTTCTGCCTTTTCTTTCTTTGTTGTAGTTTTTGTCTTTTTTGGACCACCGCTGCTAAGGGCTGCTTCTAAAAAAATTTTTACAAAAAAAATATAAAACAGTTTTCACTAACCAATTTTTTCTGCAGTTTTGCTGTTATTGATTGATCCCCAATTACCATTTAATGGATCATAATCCGCAATACTTCCAACATTTTTTGATGTTGTATTTACTAAAAATCCAAAAAAACGGTCACATAAATGTAGTTAATTGTTTAAGGAAAAAAGTAGTTTAGAAAAAGTTATCGAAAAAAGCACACCACACATAAACTATTATTTTTGTTTTACAAATATCAAAAAAAAAAGAAAAAATACATGGATGGTTTACCTTTTCCGCCTTTTTCTGTTGAATAAATAAGTGTACCTGATTGTGTAGAAGGAGATAGCGATGTTTCAGGATTATAAGAAGAAGGATCAGATGATTTGTTAGAATATTGATCAACATTATTGTAACTAGATGTTTGGTAAGAAGCTAAAAGTCAAAAGCTTTGTTAATAAGAAAAAAAAAAGCGAAAGTTAGTGAAAAAAAAGAAGAAACGGTTTTGTTTGTGCTTACTTTTTTTGGAAATTTGAAAGTGAAAGAAGAAAAAAAAGAAGAAACAGCTTTTATTAAAACTTTTTTGTATTTTTTTTAAAGTCAATGAAGTAGAAAAAAAGTAAAAGCAAAAAAGCTCGTTGAAAAATAAATTTTGTAAAAAAAATGTTATTAAAAAAATTAAAGCGGCATTTTATTATCATAAATTGTAACTTTAATTGGATGAAAATACTCACTTGAAGTTGGTTGTGGATTATTGATAACTTCTTCAGATGGTCTTTGAGCTTCTTGTTGCTTTTTCTTTTCAATTTCGCCATGATATTGCACATTTGATTGAACTTTTGTATTTTGTTTATGTCGAGTCATTTCAGGATCATCAACAATATCAATTTTTTGACCTTTCATCTTTTCATAATCTGCATGATATTTAACCTGTAATTTTAAAAAAGAGTATAACATTAATCTCTTTTTTTGCTTTTATGTTTTTTTTCTTTCAAAAACTGCTTTTGAATCAATATTTAATTTGGAGGAATAAAGTTTTTAAAGAAGTTTGTATCAAAAATGTGGGTGTAAAAATGCGATAAATAAAAAAAAAGCAGGGATAACTTTGTTGTTCAAGTATTTTTAATTTCATTTTCGTTTTTCTAGCTATTAAACTTTTTTTTTCTTCAGCACCTGGCAAAAAAAATGAAAAAAAAGTTTAATGCGAAAAAGTCGTGCTCTTTGAAAGAGAACGGCTGTCCAGTGATTTTCACTATCTTTTGTGGGGATATCAGTTGTAATAGGATTAAAATTTCGGAAAACAAAGCAAAAAAAAAGAATGTCCATTGGCAATGGCATTAATAGCAGAGAGGAAGAAAAAAAATGATTTCATAAATCCCTTTTGTTTTTGAAATGCACAAAATAGAAAGAGAAAAATACAAACCTGACTTTGAAATTTGCTATTTTCTTGCAATCTTCTCATTTCTGGTGTATCCGCAACAACAGAAGCAACGGTTTTAGGATAATGCGGATCACAATATGGCTTCTTTTCGTATCCTTTGTAATTTTTCATATTTAATGTCATTCCACATACGGTACATTTAAAGCACTGTTTATGCCAAACCTGTAAAAAGGCATCAAAATACAAAAAATATAAATTTTTAATTATTTTAAAAGGGAATTTTTAAAGAATAAAAAATTTTTATTTAAAATATTTGTCTACCTTATCAAGACATTTGAGCTCTTCCAATGGATAAACCGTTTTCCCGCATTCTTCTCTTGCACATTTTTTTGCATTCATGATGACACTAAAAAAAGAAGAAACGTTTTTCTTGTAAAAAAAAGAAAATAGCGCAATCAAAATAAAAACGCAACAAATAACTGTTCGTTCCAAAGGAATTCCAAAATAAAATATCGATAATAAAGGTTGAATAATAAATTTTTTTAAAAAGACAAAAAAAAATTCAATTGTCGATAAAACAAAAAAAGAACGAGTAAATACCGAAGCGATAAAAAAAGCGTAAAAGTTTGAGCAGAGCGGATAAGGATGAGCTCAGTAATATCCACTAACTGCGAACCACCAAAGAAAAAAAAATATGCTGCTGCTGTTGTTTTTGTTGTCTGTCAGTCAGGCGCGGGTACGTCCATTGGTCGATCGTCACCGAGAGATGAATAAAGAAAAAAAAATAAAGGAGAAAAATAAAATGTGTACGGGAATATATATATTTATAAGAAGAACTTCGTTGAACTCTGCCGAGTCGCCAATGCTCAAAATAAATGAACGAGGGGGACAAGGAAGCAACCAAAACGCCTAACCGATGGCAGTCCTCTTTTGAGCAAAAAAAAAGTTTTTTGGTTCGATTATTGAAAAAGCGACAAAAAGAAATGGGATATTACTAAAGGAGCCATCTCAAAAAGTAGTATACCCGCCAATAAAAAAAAGCCTTAAAAAATAATAAAAAAGGAACCAAGCAAGTTTTTGTTTGGAACTTGGACAATTTCCTTTTTTTGGATTTATGGCTATTGAGTAACATTTTTTCTCTTTTGTTTTTCTTTGCTCCGTCAAGTTTGATTATGTCGAACTTGAAAAAATAAAAAAAATGTTGAATCATCAAGGGTAACTTTTGAAATTTACCCGGCGAATATAGGAGAGAAAAAAAGAATAGATCAATTAAATATCAAAAGAGAGAGAGAGAAAAAAAAACGATTAATTGCGCAAAAAAGTTTTTAAATGAGATTGGCGCAATCTGGCAAATGAGCTTTTGTAATTGTTTTTCTGGTTGAAAAACAATAAAAAAAACATTTGTCGTTTAAAATTAAACCTGCAAAAAAAGTATTGTGCGCAGAGTTGCGATTTTTTCTTCTTTTTTTTCTCCTTCCATTCTTTTTTGTTTTTGTGCAAAAGGGCCGGGGTTACGCCATCAATGGCAGCATGCCGTTGTTGCTCTCTATCTCTCTTTGCTTATACTCGTTTTAGTTTCACACACTCACGAAGAAGAAGGCGAAAAAAAATATGTCAAAGACTTTGTGGTCAACGTTGTCTTGGAATGAAGGAAAAAAAGCTGCTTTTTTGTATTGGTAGTAGTGCTTATGTAATTTACATAATAATAAACAAAATTTTTATTTAAAGTTTTTTTCTTTTTTTGAAAAAAATGGCAAGTAATAGTTTTTTAGTAATAATAATAATACTTTTTTAAAAAATAAAAAAAAGCTGTCATCGTCGTTTAAAAACTGCTGCATCGAATTACTTTTTAAAAGATACAAAAAAAAGAAGAAGGAGAGAAAGAACTTAAAGCTTTTTTGTGACATTTTTCTTTTTCGTTAAACAACAGACAACAATATTGCAAAAATTGAGCATTTAAAATTTTGTCTTTGGGCAGTTAAGAAAGGTTTTTTTTTTTAAAAATAGACAAATACGAAAGAAAGTGGAGGATCTCATTTAAGTACAAATACAAAGAATTTTTTTTAAAAAAGAAAAAGAGGATAAAACAGTAAGGCACCTATTATCATGGTTTGGCACAAGGCAGTGAAAGCTAGCAAAAAAATACAATTTTGCTTATTTGAGATAAAATTTCTGGTTTTTTTACAGTGAAAAAAGCGCTCACCAAAATTCTGTTTTAAAAAAATGGAATAAACAAAAAAAAGAATTAGAGAGCTAAATGCAAGAATAAAAAAAGAGAAGAACGAAAACAGAAAACAATAGATAAAAAAATAACAATTTAAGGCAACTATGGCAAAAAGATTTTTAATTTTTATTTAACACGTTTTTTTGAAAATTTTCCCATGTCTTTTTATACATGAGTACCATGTCGATCTGGTGAATATGTATGAGGTTGAGCATATCGTGCAGAATTATCAGCATAATAATCGCCATTTGTTGCACCTTTATTTAATTCAGCTTTCTCATAATGTGGGCGATCACGTTTAAAGAAACCACACTGAAAATGAAAAAAAACCAGAATTTATTTTTTTTTCTTTGATGAAAAATATAAACATACCTTCCAACAGCAAAGAATAATCAAACCAAGAATCAACAATGCAATAAGAATTGCAAGCAAAATAAGCCACCATGGTATACTTTGATCTGCTTCAGTATCGGTAGGATTAACGTCTGTTGTCACCTTAAAAAAAGTGTAAATATTAGCATTTTTTATTTCCTCTTTTGTAAGCATACCGCAGCCACTTGTGGTAATGGTCGATAAGTGGTTGAATGTGGTAATTCAGTAACTTGTACAAAACCAAGTGATGAAATATCAGCTTCATAAATATTATCTTCAATAAGAGTATTAACCCAAACACGTGAAAATACTTCAATAAGAACAAATTCGCCTTCATTCAAATCATAGATATCACAAGTAATTTGTGTACAATTTAATGCATCACAATTTACTGCTGCTGGATTAAGCTTTCCACGATATTCAACAGCTTGATGTCCAGAATCTTTTACAAGTTTAACTGCTTGTTTCATGGCTTCTTTTTGTTGTCGCAATTGTTTTGCTTCCCCTTTTTTCATTTGTCTTCTTTGTCTCTGTATTTCCCGTCTTCTCCGATTTACATCATCTTCCCCATCATCACCATATCTTTCATGTTCAGTTTCAAATTCTTCATCATCATCTTCATGATGTCCATCTTCATCATCATTTTCATCGCCTTCTTCATTTAAATCTTCATCTTCTAATGGTGCCGTTGGAGCTGTAGGAATGTGTTCATTGGAAATTGTAAGACTTCGAGGATTAATATTTTGTCCTTGTAAAACTTTACAAACTGCTTTTTCTGGATCACTTACACGTGGAAGATCAAGAAGATAAAGTAAATCCTTTCCTTCTTCAGAGAAACTTGGAAAGAATAAATCAAATCTTGCTTTTTTAACAGAAGATGGACCACGATTAATAACTTGATAGAGATGACTAACAAGTGGACCAACTTCGAAATCAAAAACAGCTTTATCAAGATCTGTTCGATTTTTAACAGAATAATCAACTTGATCAGGATTACTTCGAGCAGTGAGTGAAAGTTGAGCTTTAATTTCAAGTGGAATATTTACGGTAAATGCATTATCATCACCATGTCCAGCCTCTTCTTCATTTGTACTATTAACTCGCATTTTAATTTCAACATTTTCCTTTGATGTATCAACATTGGTTCCAGTAAGTCGAACACCAAAATCAACTTTTTCATTTGCTGGTAATGGATTTCCAATATCACAAACAAAATCATATGGTTCATCCTTTTTATTTGAATTATTTTCTGATGGTGAACAAGAAATTGATTGTTTTGTACCATATTTTTCAATTCCACCATATTCAAATCCAGGAGGAATTGTAATGAAGAGTTGAGTTAAATATGATGCTTCACCGGAATTTTGAATACTTACATTTGTCAATAATGAATTATCTGTTGTACCAAGGGTAAACTTTTCACGAGTTGGTTTTGCTGTCATTTTTAAATCTGGAATACATACATTATCTTCACCACAATCTTTTTCAATGACTAATTCAGTTGTAAATGCTTGTGGTAATGTTGTATCAACAGCAGGCTCCAATAAATCCCCACTTAAATGTCTTTCAACATATGTATAATTAACGCTAACAATAATTGGTGAAATTTTATCTCGAATTGTATCAGGAACATATACGTCATGAGTTTCACAAATTTCACGATTCTTAGTCATCGTTAAAGTTTGTTCAATTACATCAGGTTGGTTCTTAGAAACAGATTGAGATGAAATTTTAACATTACGTTTTCGAGCCTAAAATAAATGAAATGAATCATTGTTGTATAAAAAAAAGAGAAGAATAATGTTTCTTACAAGTTCTTTTGGTGAAAAGAATGCTCGAGGTTCTCCCAATTTTTTGTTATCAAGTTTTATTTGTACTTTTACATCAAGATTATTATGTTCTGGACGAAGTTTACCATTGTATTTTACACAAAATTTAACTTTTTCACTAAAAAAATCGGTTTTCATTTAACACATTTTAATTTTGTAAAAAAACATACCATGGCATTCTACCAAATTCGCTTGAACAAAGCTTATCTTCCAAATTGATGGTTTTCTTATTAGTTTTAACAGAGCCAGTAATTTGCATAACAGGTTTTGTTCTTAAAATAACTGCTTGATTACTTTCGGTTGCACCAACGGCAATATCGGGATATCCATTATCATCAATATCTCGTGAACCAGCAACAGAAAAACCGAAAGTTTTTAAATCTGGATGTAAATTATTTGCACCAATTCGTTGAGTATGTTCTTGACGGACGCCATCTTCTGATCCATGATAGATATAAACTGCACCGCGCTTATTTTCACCATCATATGGTGCACCAACAATAAAATCATTATATCCATCACCATTTAAATCTCCTGCCGCAGCAATGGAATATCCAAATCTTGACCATTGTGAATGACCAATAAGATGAATGGGTTCACGGAAAGTACCAGGTGCTGTTTGAATGTATACAGTAACTTTACCAATATCATATTGTGGTTTATGCTCTTGTGTTTTAGCATCAAATGCAGTTTTATAATTGGTATAAAAGGGTGAACCAACAATTAAATCATCAAGGCCATCTTTGTTTAAATCAGTGACTGCAAGGCTGCCTCCAAAATATTGACCTCTTTGTCCTTTTTCATCTGTTAAATTTACAATTGAACGAAGGTCTCTTGTGTAAATTGACACCTAAAAAAATGTTCAAAAAGAAAAATAAACAATATTTTTTGTTTTGAATTACCATGCCAATAAGTTCATTTCCACGTGGTACACCAGCAACAATATCATCAAGTCCATCACCATCAAAATCTCCTGCAGCGGTTGCATAACCTAAAAAAAGAATAAAATGAAAGAGTTTATTTAATTTCAAAATATTTACCCATTTGATGATGATCAGTATGTGCTGGGCCATCTTTGGTATTTGGGCGATCAGTTTTATTATTAATATTTTGTGAGAAAGTAGCTCCTTGCCAATACCATGTACCAGGGGCAGAAATAAATAATCGAGAATCTCCATCATCTGGGATTGCAGCACTAAATCCACACATACCATAACCAAATCTGTGATGACCATGACGAGCTGGTTCTTGTCTGCATGGAGCAAATTCATCAATTTTTTGAAAGTTATCTGTTGCATAATAGCATGTTCCAACGGGTTCAATTACTTCAAATTTAGAAAAGAAATATTTGTAATGTGGTGCACATGCCTGAATTTTTCTCTTTTTTTTGCAATTAAAACTTTATTAATCACTTACAAGTGCAGCATTGCCTTTTCTTGATGCAACAACGGTAGCACCAAACATTTGATGAGATTTTTCTTCAATGTTAAGTCTTGTGGATCCATTAAGGCGTTGTTCATTCCCTTTAAAAAAAGTGTCCTTGATTAAATGCAAATTTTTTCTTTTCAGTCTTTTTTAAAATTTAAAATTAAAGAAAGAAAACGGAATTGTGGATAATTAAATTGTAATAAATCGGCAAATAAAAAAGCTGACAAATTCTCTTTTTTTGTGTTTCAAGGTTGTTAAATTTAGAAAAAAAAAGTTTCTCTTTTCTTTGAAAAAAAATGAAAAAGAAATTTTTTATTGTCAGCTGGTTTGCAATATTTATTTAGTTTTAGTTTTTTTTTTCATGAATGATACATACCTGTCTGATCAAAATGCAGCTGTGAACATCTTTGACTACGAACATCACAAGCATATACAACTCCACCCTTTATAATCCCACGTTGATTTGATTGTCCAAATGGTGCACCAACTAACAATCTTTAAAAGGAAAATTGCAATTTTGAAAAGAAAAAGAAAAAAAAGTTTTTCAAAAGGGTCAACTTACAGATTATTATTATTATTATCCGAATGATAAAAGTCAATAGAATAACCAAATGATCCACCACCACTCGACCTATGCACTAGTGGCTTTTTAACATCAACATTAAAACATGTAATTTGGGAAATAATAAAAAGGCATAAAAATAATAACCCTGGCGGCCTCGCCCAAAGAGGCGCCCAATTCATGATGTAGTGGTGGGGGGGAAACCTTAAAACAAATTTTATTTTTCAATTAAAATATTTATAAAAGGTTAATTATAAACACTTAACGTAACGCGATTTAACTTTTTAACAGAAAAAAAATTGAATGTAAGAAAAGCATTATAAAGGTGATGACAAGAAAAGAGAGGGGGGTTAATTCAATATAATATTGGACGACAGCCTTCAGTAGTTAGTTAGTTAGTTTTGCGATCGCCACCACCAACTGCTACTGCTGTCCAATCAATGCCCAAAAGGCTCAACAACCGCAAAAAGTTTTCCTTCTTTTTTTAACTTTTAAAATGGAGGGTCCGCCACTCCTTTTATCTCTCAATTGTTCGGGATTTCTTTTTTTATTGTACATTCTATGGAAATTTAACGATTTTGCATAAAAAAATAAATGTTTTTGTAATGTTTCTTTAAAAGGCGTATTAAAAACAAAAGAATGGGAAAAGGGAGAGAATGACTTCATCAAGAAAAAAGGGTGAGCAAAAAAAATTAAATTTGAAAAAATGAAAAAAGGTCTCCAGGAGTTTCAATAAAAAAAACTAATCACCTCAAAATATTTTTCGATTAAACAAACAACAAAAAAATTTGTACAAAATGTGTAAAAATGCAAGAAAAAATGTTTGCTTATTACAGCCCCGGCATTTTTTTTTATTCTTCTCTTTCTTTTTTTTGTTACCAGAAACAAATCGCCGCAGGGAGTTTGTCCGTCGGCAATGGCTCGCGGTTTGTCCGATCTCGACAAAATGGGAAGCTTGATCTAACTTTTCTTTTTCCAGTTTTTATTTTCTGCCAAGATTTTAAATAAAGACGACAAGCATTTTTAGTATTTTTTGGTATTAAAAAAAGCTACAAATATTTTAAGCGGACAGAACAACATTGAAAAAGGGGGGAATATATCCCGATCACTGCTATAAACAGCTGCCTTTCATTGAGAGATCAGTCAGCTAGACAAAATTCTTTAGTGAGTATCTTTAAAAGCATTTCTTTGAGGTGCATATAAATGATGGCATCCGTTGCTTGTTCATATACCCCCGCCCACAAGTTTCTCGCCCCCGAAAGAGAAATAAATCCTGTCAAAAGTTGAAGGAAGAAGAGCAAAAAAAAAGTTTCTGGATGGCTAACTAGTCGTTCAAATCCATTAAGCTTTGGTAGTAGTAGTTTGCAGGAGAGAGAAAAAAGTAGATATAGAAATGAAAAACGCTTGGCCGCTCAAATTGATGATCTATAGCTCAAATGGACATTGACAAGTTCAATTGCTGACTGTTACTACCATTACTCATGGCAGTTCAAGTTTTTTTTACCGGAAGCTGTTTTTTTAAACTTATAAAAAGTGGAATAAAAAAAACACGGAGATTAATAATGTTTGAAGAAAAAAATAACTGAGACTTGCGAAACATTTGTTAGAAACATTGAGAAAAACATAAGAAAGGAGGCCGCAAGGATGGCATATTTATTGTTGGTCAAAAAAGAGGGCCATTTTTTTCTTTAAAAAAGCAAAAGCTAACAACTTATTCCTATAAGGCATTCATCCGTTGTTGTCCTCCTTCATAGATGTATTGACAGCTTCCTTTTATTCTTTTCTTTCCCTAAGGAAAAAACGAATAAAACGAACAAGGACAAAAGAAGAAGAAAGGCTTTTTTACATAAAAAAATAAAACACAAATTTATGGAATATTATCATCTTCATAAAAAAAATAAACTTAATTTTGGATTTAATCGATTTAAGGAATAAAAAAGTCAAGACGAATAGGTCACTTAAAATAATTTTTTTTTAAAATACGAGGAGAAATCCGATTTTTTAGGGAAAAAGTAAACAAAAATATGTTGACCAATCCATCGACACCTTAAGAAATGTGACACACTCTCTCACACACAAGCGTATTTTGAACCTTTTTTCACTTTTCACTTTTTTTTCTTGTTTTAAAATCATTAAAAATCAAAAGTAAAGAAAAAACTATCTATTTATTTATAAAATTGTAATTCTTCTTTTTTTTGTTTTCTCTGAAACTTCTGAAACGCCTTTTTAAAAAAATATTTCTCAATGTCTGATGAAAGGGGGGGAAGGCAAGCAGAGGCCCTGAAGTTGAACAACAATGCTTTTGAGTCATTCCCTTCTCTTTTTTTCCATCAAAAACACCTCAACATTTGCTTAAAGATTTTTTTTATTATTTTAACATTGAATAACTTTATTGAAAAAAATAGCGAAAAAATAAAGAGACTGCGCAAAGGTTAAAAAAATTGACTTTGTCATGAAAAAAGAATTGATTCAATGTCCAACGAATGTTGTCCTCAGAAAAAAAAATATACTACTTGCAACAATTAATCTTATTTTTTGTAAGCTCGTTTACATTTCTTTCTCTCTTTTTCTTTTTTGATGGTTATCGCTCAAGGAGAAGAAATAAAATTTTTGAAAAAAAACAACACGCACAAATTGTGGTCATGAAAATAGAATTACAATAATATTTTTTTTTGATCGCGATGAAAGATAGCAAAAAAAGAAAGAAGAAAGAAGCAGTAAAAAAAAAGAAGAAGTCGCGCACTGACTTTTCATGTTTTAAAAGAAAGGAAAAGGAAACAGTGCCGATTTAAAAAGACAAATTCTCTCCCTTAAGGGGGTCTTTTTTCTTTAGCTCATTAGCTGAGTTTAGTTAACTCGTCAAAGCTTAAAAAATCCTCCATGCATTTTAGAATGCGCGATGAGCAGAAGATGCTGCAAAAGAAGAAAAAAAGAGGGGCACTGTCATTTTACGGCATCTTTCTTTCGTTTTTGTGAAGATTTGTTTTCTCTTAAAAAGATACATATAGAAACCAATACTTTTTTTGAAGTTCTAAAAAAGCACTTCCGCAAAATTTACAAATTTTGTGTCAAAAAAAGAGAGTTCCAATGGCCTTTCAAATACCCTCTAAAATTGACACGTTTGAATCAAATGAAAAAATAAATTTTGCAAAAATAAAACAAATAAAAACAGTTACAGCAATTATAATTCGGGAAAATGACCGTCATATTGCTGAAAAAAAGGAACAAAATAGAAGTCATTGCTTTTTTTTTATTAAAATCAAAATCATGATGGAAAAAAAAGTGTCGAATGTTCATCATAATTCTGAAGAGGGAAATAAAAATATGAAGAAAAAAAAACATAGCAGGCAGAAATGGGATAGCAGAGGTTGATGATGATGATGATTGAAGCATTGATTGAAGAAAGGGGGATGGGAGAAGAACAACTTTATTGCATCAAAAAAATAAAGCAGATGCCGCATGTTTTTTCTTTTCTTGCGCGTCTGGCAGCCATTTGCCGTGATTGTTATTTAGTGTATACTTTTTTTGTAAAAGCTTTATACTAAGAAAACTTTTTCTTTCAATTGTTTTTTGATGTTTCATGATTTTTGACCTAACTTTTGTAAAATACTTCGTTTTCAAGAATGTCCTTAAAGGTAGCAAAAAAAGAATGTTCCATGTTTTTAAACTCTTATTCCTCCATTTTAAAAAAATACTATTTTTGTCAAACACTAATCTTTTAGCTTTCGAATTCTGTTAATCCTAATTCTAACAATGTGCGTGGCTTACAGTTCATTTATTTTATTTATTTTCTGAAGCTTTTTATGAAAGTGCGAAGTTTGCCTAGAGCGATTGGAAACTGCGATACAGATTATAAAAAAAACTGAAAGAAAAAAAAATAAAACTGAGTTACCGCTGACAGGCGCAATACTTTCATACTTATTTTGGTTAGCGAAAAAGGAACAAAAAAGATTTTTGCTTCTGAATTTTTTCCCTTTTGGGCGACTCCGCCTTATATGGGAAAATGCAGAAGAAGAAAAAAAAGTGTAGCAGAAAAAAAAACTTAAAAAAAGTAGAATGGTTATTGTAAAGCATCGTTAGGGATGATTCGACTCATTAATTGCTTCTTATTTCCCAACATGCCAAAAATTTTTTGTTTATTAATTATATTTTTATTTCCTTCAGTTATATATGGAATTGATTTTCGTTCACAAAATACTCAACATGAAATTGGTGCAACAAAAGGATATCCAACAACAATGGAAGAAATTTCACAATTTTTAAATGTAAATCCATATAAACAATTACTTCCGGATACATATCAAAATATTAATCAACCATCATATATTATTCCATCAATGAGCTATGTTGGACAACAATTTGCTGCTTTTCCAACTTCAAATTTTCCTGAACAACAACAACAACAACAGCAGCAGCAGCCTTCAACCCCCGCAATTCCAGCTTATTTTTATCATAGTCAAGAAACTTTTCCCCCTTCAACAACAACTCTCCGTTCAAAACCATCAACATTAAATACTTCAAAATTTTATTCTACTGCAACTTCACCAACGCCAGTAAAAATTACTCGGCAGCCATCAATTTCGCATAACCGTCCGCAAGCAAAACTTTCAAAACTTAGTCGAATTACTTCACAATCATTAAAGCCACTTCCAAATTTAGAAGGAACCCTACAACAAATTGAATATTCTGCTTTAAAATCAAATGCACATATTTCTGTTCCAAGTTATCGACTTTTAAATGATATTCTTGTAATTCCTTCATCTCGAAGACTTTACATTTTAGCAATTATCCCAATTCATGAATCTTCAAATTCACAGGTTTTTCATTTAAATTATTACTTCCGTCCTAATCTGTCAAAAAACTGTTTCAACGCAAATAAAAATTTTCAACTTTTTTTCGAAAATAGTTGCTACTGTTTTATTTACTTTAAAGCTTTAAACGCTTTTGTACAAGTGTCAATTCGATTTACGCAATTTTTTTTAAGAAAAAACTCATTTTTGGAAGAAAAAAGAAAAGCCCCCGTTAAGAAGTTAATAAGCTTAACAAAGAATTTTAACAAACAAACAATTAAATTTTTTTTTAAAAAACATTGTTAAAACGCTTAATTAAAAGTCAATAATAACTTTTTCTTTCATAGGGATTTGAATGTGGAAATGTTGATGTAAACGCATTTGTTAGATTAGCAGCATTTTTAAAGTCATTAGATGATGTAAATTCTGGAAGCAGTTTAAAAGAATCTGGTCTTCATATTGGTGCAATTGTTATTGATTCATGTTCAAGTGATCTTAGAACATTAGCAGATTTATATGAACTTTTATCAGGAACAAATATAAACAAGTTTGTTTAAAGCGAATTTTTTTGTAAAGATTAATTTTAATTTTAAGGAGTGATATTATTGCCATAATTCGTGATGATCGATCATATCTTCCAAATATTGATGAATTTGCAAATTATCTTAGAATTCCAACAATTAATACATTTTTTACAACTCAAGAACAAGTAATTTTACCTTTTTTTTAAATTTCGTCTTAAAATTGAGAGTTTAAGGTACTTACAACCGGGACTCTTCCAACAGAAGAACATCCACTTCAAGCCATTCTTGACCTTTTAAAACATACACAAACAACATGTGTTAGTGTTGTTTTTGATGATTTACATGCATCGTAAGATATTTAAAAAATATTAAAAAATTAAAGAATTTTAATTTAGAACTGCAAAGAAATTACAACAAATTGCATCAGAGCGTGAAATGTGTCTCGATGAACAACTTCAAGTCAGAGGAGCTTCAACTATCGAAATCCAACAATCAGTTGTTCAAAAATTATTATTATCTGAAGCTCGAATTATTCTTGTACTATATGGTGAAAGAAGTTGGCTTGATTTTATTAAGGCTATAAATAATGAAATGGTAGTATGAAATATTAAAAACAGTTTAAAAACTTTTTTTAGGTTATTTCTGGAAGATTCGTATTAATTTCTCTTCAAGATGAACGATGGACTACATCGAGAACGTTTTTGGATTCATGGCCACATTTTGATCAGTTATTGATTTCATTAACGAGTAAATCAACAACAAATTACAATTATTTAATTGAATTAACAAATGCTTTCCCAAAATTACCATTTCCACAAGTTTGTATTTTTCACTAATACATTTATCAAAATCTATCTTTTAGCAATGGCTTCGACAATTTTGGGCAACAGCTTTTCATTGTCATATTGAAGGTGAACGAACACCTGGAGAGCAGTTTTCAAGGTGTTTTACTTTCTTTAATACTTTTTGCAAAAAAAAAAATTTAGATCTTGTCAACAACAACAAAATTTAAATTTGACAACAATTTCTCCTGATCTTCATATTGCACCAATTAGTTTTGCTGTGCATACTGTGGCAGTAGCATTGCGGCGACTTTCTGATCATGTTTGCCCGGGTGCATTAATACATACGTTAACTGATTGCCTAAATGATCCATATCGAAGTCTTTTTGCTGCAATGTTAACAGCAGAATTTGTTCATCCACTTTCGGAAGGCCATTTTAAAATGAATAGTACAGCTGGATTTCCTTCCACCGAACTTGTACTTAATCGTGTAATCTTTCATCATGGAAGTGTTAGCTATGAAGAAATTGCAGTTTGGGATCCAGCAAAGGGTTTAACATATACATCTGGAACTGATTTATTAGTAGAAGAACGAGATGGAAGTCGAGTAAGAGTTGTATCAAAATGTCCAAAATCATCTTGTTCAAGCATGGCATTTATGAGACATAAGATTAGCGGTCAACCAACATTTAAAGGCGGCCTTCACAGTGTTCCAACATTAATCTTTTCCGCAATTGCAATTCTTTTTACATTTATTTGCCTTTTATGCATTTATCAACAACTTGTAAGCGGCCGAGATGATCCTTACTGCATTTGCACAATCATTATGTTTATTGGCCTTACATTGCTTACTTTAGTTTCAATATTCTTTATTATGAGTCCATCGTGGATTACTTGTGCCATTCGAAAAACATGTTTTTCTGTTGCAATTTCATGCATTTTTGCACCTATTTTAATAAAGGTATTTAATATTAAAAAAAAATAAAATAAACTTAAATTTTTTTAGACAATAATGATTTGGAGAAGAGATATTTTAATGTCAAGTGCAAGCGAAAAATCTCCATACGCTTCTCCGATAACAATGCTGTCGTTGTGTTTAGTTATTGTGGTAATTCAAATTGTTATCGTTGCGGAATGGGCATTCTTTGAAGATCCAACCCAACTTGAATTTGTACAATTTTTGGATAAATTTTCATGGCGCTGTTCTCCTGGACTTAAGGTAACAAAAAATGGGAATTAAAATAATTAAATTTCTTTTTCAGTTTGAACATTTGATTTTGCATTCGATGATTATTAACATTTTTTTGATTATTGCAAGCTTGTTTTGCTCTGTTTTAAGCATCCGAAATACAGAAAGTCAACAACATGTTGTTATTTCTGTTATTGCATTAGTATTTGGAATTGCATTATATTTGGTACTTCCAATGTTAAGCTTTACAATTCGAGATTATGTTTTTGCAATTAGTAAGTTTTTTAATCTTTAAATGCAGTATTATAGAATTAATAAAATTCAGTGATGCTTTCATATGCAATATTAAATGTTTTATTAGCATATTGTAAAAGTTTTTTCTGTAAATCATCTGGAACTTCTTCAAATGAAAATCTTGTTGAAAGACCTTTTAAAAATTCTGATCGAATGTCATCTGAAATGTCAATGGTTTGTTGTTGGCTGATTTTTACTTAAAATAATAGTATAAATTTTAGGATAAAAGAATGTTTATGCAACCATCACTTTTTGGGCAATCTTTAAATACATTTACAATGCCACATCGGGGAAATGAAACTGCAACTTTGCATACACAAAAAATTCCACTCAGTTATCGCAGCTCTGTTGCGAGTGAGTATAAAGGAAACTTTGCATAAATTAAATTATTTAATATTACCTTCACTTTTTTTTGTTATCAATAAATCCTTGTTATAAAAAAGCATTACTATGTTTTTTGACAAAAGAAATAAGCAGCAAAAAAATTTGATGATGGGTTTTAATAAAAAGCTATTTGGGTCGTGCTTATTTGTTTTGTGAGGGATATATTTGAAAAATGATAAAGATCTCCGCTTGAAAAGATAGTTTCTTGCATTCCGTAAAAAAAACGCAAAAAGCGAAGAGAGGGGCAATAGAAAAGTGACCCGCGAATTGAATTTCAATTATTGTTTAAAAATTTTTTTGAAAAAATCCACAGTTTTGAAATATGGAATTAACGTATCTTCCTTTTTCCCCCTTTTATGATTTTTGATATTACGTTAGTTTTATTTTATATTTTTTTGAAGCTTGAAGACAACCCTCTTTTTTACAACCAAAAATTGAGAGAATGCCCCGATTTTTATAGCTTTATGATGCGGCGTTCTTGAGGGCTGCTTATTTGTAAAACGCTGCCAGGTCATTTTATTATATGTCTCTTAAATGGCGGGTCTTCTTCTTTTATTGGTTAAAAAAGGAAAAATGTGGAAAATATTTTTTTTTAAAAAGCTCTCTTCACCTTGAGTTTTAAAGCAGCAGGAGGAGGAATATTGCGATTTCACACTTGTAATCCACTTTTTAAATGAAAAATGATATGAAAAACGTTTTTTTTTCTCATTGATTCACACTTAATATCTACACTTAAAAATCATCATCATCATCATCAAGAAGCAGCAAAAGGCTCTATTTACATATATTTTTTTGGCCCGATAACCGATGATTAATGACTAGCGCGTGGTTCTTTCAAATAACAATATTGTTTAGGGTCATGTCCTTGCTCCTTTTTAGTAGTGTTAAAATATGATGTTAGAATCACACTCATATCCCCCCATTCGTTCAGTTAATTCATATGTATATTTTTATTAGTATACTTTTTATTTAAAAAATTTTGATATCTTTTTTTACCTTTTTTTATTGAAAACATTTGTAACAATATGTTATAATAAAAAAAATTTAGCATTAACAGATGTGAAATTTTTTATAAAATCACATTCTTTCGTGTTTTTTTTTTGAGTTAGTGAAGGGCTTGGAGGCTCTTTGTCTTTCTGAGTTGGTCAGTTTTAAGTGACGTCAATAAAAAAAACTGTCCAATTAGTTGCGCCACTTTTTTATATTCTTTTTTCTATGCTTTTGTTTGTTATAAATTGAAAGAAAAAAAACTGTTTGCAAGTGGCACAAAGCCGACTGGATCTTTTTTTTTCCAATCACATTTGGGACACTGTCACATATCCCATTCAGCTACCGTTTTTTATATTATATTTGATAGAAAAACAGAAAGAAAAAGGGACGTTTCATCGTTTCAATCCTATCATTTTCACACTTTTTTTATGTGAGTCAACAATTTGCGATTACAAACAAAAAGACAGGTTCCCGCAGGAGATTTTTTTAATTTTTGCATTTTTTATTGTATCACTATTCAAGCTTCACAGATTTTTCTTATATCATTTTTATATTTTGCCCTGTTTTATTGCAACTTTATGAATGTTGCAAAAAAAATCACATGAAAAATTTTAATAAAAATCGACATTTTTTCCCTTCGCTTTTTTTTTAAATCTTTTATTTTGTATCCATTATATATTTATAAACATTTGTATATTTTTTTACATAACAAAACAATTTGGAAATCAGCCTCAAGGTATTTTTTTCCTTCCTTCCCATCATTGATATTTTTATGGCCGAAGAATAATAGCTTAAATTTACAAAACAACATTTTTTACAAGGTGTGCCCTCCCTCTTTTTTTCTTGCTTTGCGCACTCCCTTTCTTTTTTTTCCTTCCTTCATTCTCCACCATGAATTCATAACTTCCAAAATAATAATTTTTTTACCTCCATTTTTTTAGAAATCTGCTGCTTTCTTGCTTTTTTTTCGTGTTTGCATGATCATATATTTTTTGTTTCCATTGTCATTTTTTTTATATTTTTAGAAACAAAAATATTTTTGGCATGGTTCTACAAAATTTAAAAACATGAGTGATTTTGAAAAAATTGTTGATTCAATTGTTTCCAATCCTCAAAAAAATTTTACTCAATTTCTTTATGGTAATAATCTCTTTTTCGATTATAGAGTTCGCATTATACATATTTTTATTTAGATTCAAATGAAGATGATTTAATACTTTTATTAAATCGTCTTATTTTAATACCAGAACACGGCCATAATGTTGTTGTTCAATGCCTACTTTGTTGGCAGGTATGTGTGCATTTATTCAGTTTATCCTTTTTTCCGACGTCAAAAAAAATTATTCTATTGTTTGCATTTAATTTGCATTTTTATATCGTTTTTTTTTATTTATTTCTAGGATCTCATGGATTTTAAGTTTGGATTAGAACCAGTGGTCAGTGAATTGACACAAACAGATCGAGAAGATGCAGCAAGTGCATGCTTAAAATTGATTAACCGGCTTCTTAAACTAGCTCCAAGTGCATCATCAAGAATTCGAATTAGGCATGAATTAGATGGTTAGTTTTTTTTTATTACAGTATCATTTTTTTGAGAAAAGGTTAGACAAAAATGTTAATTATATGTTTTTAATGCTTTTTTTTACCATAAGCGATAAAATTTTTTTCTTCCTTTTTCCTCCCATTGAATAGAATAGAATCCATTATAAAAAAATCAAAAATCAAGCAGAGTCACAAACAAAAGCAATAATAAGGTTTTTTATTTCCCTTACGAATTCCTTAAAAACGCAATTCTTTTAAGTATTTTTATAGACATGTTTCTCATACATAAACACCAAAAACAGCAGTAGGAAAGAAGGAGAAGAAAAAAAATGAATTTTTTAGTATTGCTTTGATTTTTGTGCCAACTAAATGTTCTTTTTCTTCTTTCGTCTTCACTGAGCCGTCAATCGTGACTCAGTGAAGTGATGGTGAAGCCTTCTCTCTCTCTTTCTCCTTCTTCTTGCTCTTCCGTTTTTTATACAAACTTTTTTTCTTCGTTCTTCGGCTGATTCTTTATCGGAGTGCAAAATGAAAGAGGGCACTGATTTTTTAGCTTTTAACTGTTTTTTTTTCATGCTACTGTTTTCTTCCGTTTTGTAAGGAAAAAAAGGAAAGATTATCTGTCTCTCTCCCGCAGGGTTCTTGACAACTTTTTTTTAATCAAGTGGAGAGGATATTTCGTTAACTGCTAAATAGAAAATAAAAATTTATATCCTTGACAAATGCTTTAGTTTAAATTAATTCATTTTTCAGAACTGTGCATTTATGATCGCCTGGATTTGATCAAGTAAGGATGTTTCAAATTTCTCTCCTTTTTTAAAAACTTTTTTTTACACCTTTATCGTTTTTATCTTGACATTTTTGTAAAAATAAAAATAACTCTTATCAAAGTCAAAATTTAAATTTCAAAAAAAATGTTTCATTTCGAAAAAAAATAGAAGCCATTTTGCGTATTTTATGGCAACCAAAAAAAATTTTCTGATTCATTATATTTTTTTTCTTTTATTTTAAGGCAACAGTTTCCGGGAAGTCGTCAGTTAGCAACGCTTACGAACGACTGTTTGGACCTTTTAGAAGCAGATTGCACAACCAATATAATTCCGGTATCAAGTATTGGCTGTACAAGTGTGGATTCTGATTCTGGTACCTATTCAGGTACAGAAGAAGACGCAATGACTGCAAGCTCTGCAGAGCTTATCACTGATAATGATAATGAATTTGTAAAAATTTTAAATTCAAATGAAATTAAAGATTATCGCCAGCAATTAATTGAATTATTTTTAAGTATTGTAAAAGATTTACAGAAAAATAATGAAGAAAAATTCAAAAGACTTGACAATATAATAAATGGTAAAGGTTGGTTTAAGGCTCTAAAAAAGTTTGTAAATACAATTTTTTTTAGATTCAGATAACAGAGAGACATTTGCGGATAGTATAGCAAAAGCAGCACAAGCTCCAAAAAAGTCATCTGATGCACCACCACCACCTCCTCCGCCTTTGCCACCTCCATTATCAAACAAATCAGCTCCTGCTGTACCACCTCCACCACCGCCACCATTGTCGGGAGGCGCAAAAGGCGGACCTCCACCTCCTCCTCCACCTTTTGGTGCAAAAAATGGATTTGTACCTCCAGCAGTTCAAAAAATTCCAATTCCTGAAGCACTTAAACCCCCAATGATGCCACCAGCGGGTAAAAAATACAAAAAGTTACAATGGACAAAAATTCCTCCAAGTGTAATCACAGATCAAAAAGCTAAAAATTCTATTTGGCAAAAATTGGGAAATGTTCATCAAGCATACAGTGAGTCATAAAGCAAAAAAATTAAAATGTCAAAAAATTGTAAAATTTTTTAGAGAATCGACTTGATTTATGTCAACTTGATGAACTTTTTGAATGTTCTCCAACACAACCAATCACAATTTCATCGCCTGGAAGTGGAGAAAGTACAAAAGCAGTAAAGCCTGAAATTCTTGATGGAAAACGTAAAATGAATGTTGGAATATTTTTGAAGCAATTTAAAGATATGGAACTTTTATTAAAAAATATTCATGAAGGAAAATCAGCAGAAATTGAACATGAAAAGCTTAAAGTTTTAGAGGGTTTACTTCCAACGAGTGCAGAAGTAAGAATAAAATTTAAATAATTTTGAAAAAAAAGAGAAAATTTTAGATTTTAACTTTACAACATTACACTGGTGATGTAAATACCTTAGAAGGAGCAGAATGGTTTTTTATGAAACTTATCAAAATTCCTGATTATCAAATAAGAATTACTGCAATGAGTTTTATCGCAGATTTTAATGCATATTTTGATGACGCAAAAAAACATGTTGCAATTTCTTTAATTGCTTGTGATCGTAAGCTTTTTATTCCTTTATATTTATAGTAAGAAAAATTTAGAACTTCTTCGAAGTGAATGTTTGCGAAAAATTTTTTATCTTTTTCTTCACATGGGTAATTATTTAAATGTTGATGGAAAAGCTGCTGGATTTAAGCTAAATACTTTATGGGGAATTGATAGTGTTCGAGCAACATCAAAAGATGGATTTAGCATTATACATTTGGTTGCACAACGAATGCAAGATTGCGTTTCTGATGTTAAAAGAGAGCTTGCAACAATTCAAGAAGCAGCACAAATTCCTTTAGAAAATGTCAAAGATGAAACAAATGCTATTTCAGAACGTTTAAAAATTTTAACAAACAAAATTGAAGGAAAAAATGACGCATTTTTTACACAAGTTAAAACATTCATAAAGGTATGTACAAAAAAAAACATTTCTTTACAAAAAAAGAGAAGTGAAATGATTTTGATTTATTTTAGGAAACAAACTTAAAAGTTGAAAAAATTCAACAGCAACTTACAGAAATTGATAAAAAGCGTATTGAAATTGCGGAATATTTTTGTGAAACAGAAAAAACTTTTCGATTGGAAGAATGCTTCAAAATTTTTAGTACTTTTTTAACTCGATTTTTTACTGCTGTTAACGAAAATCAAGCTCGTGAAGAAAGGGAAGCAAAAAGAAGAGAGTTGGAATTAAAAAAGCAGAATAAACAAAAAGATATCGATAAAGCCCCAATTTCTCCGATTGTCAAAGATCATCAAGATGTTGAAAATAAAAAACCAAAGTAGGCTTTTATACAGTATTAAAAAAGTGATACTTATAGCATTTTTTAGACTTTTTGACTTTTTATGTGCTCCACAAAATACCAATAATACTGGAATACAATTTGGCCCAGGTGAACAACGTCGAAGATCTGTTATGTGTGTAAGTGATCGAGAACGAATTGATACTCCACCAGTTGTAAGAAGAAAATTTTCAACTGCTCGAATCAGTGATGAAGTAAGATTTCAAAATTTTTTTAAATGCCAGCGAAAACAAAAAATTTTTAAGAAATCTTCTGATCCTGATTTCTTAAGAAGACGTTTTGCACCAGAACCTCCGATTTTTGAAGGAAAAAATTTGGAAGCATTTGTTGATGAAGCACTTGATGATACACGAAAAGTAAACATATTCCTCTTTTTTTAGAAAAATGAAGATATATTAATTTTTAGCGACCATCTCCTAAAAGAAGTCCATCCCCATGGTCGACGTATGATAACAAGCGTGATTCAGGAATTGATGATAACATTTCTGTAAATGTTACTACATCTGAATCTTCAAATTGTTCTCCAGAAGTTTCACCTATTAATAATAATAACAATAATATTAATCCTCCATCAGCAAATGAAGAAAAATCGCGAGATTCTGAAACTACAGTATCAGCTATTTCAATCATTGAAAAGAAAGTTCAAAAACATCCAGTTATAAAATCGCCTTCTACAAATTTGGAACCACCTCCTGCAACACCAACATCAACAGCTCCAAAATCTCTTTTATCTTCTAGAATTCCTCCTTCAAGGATACCACCAAAAATTTCTACTACTGGTCCATCTGGAAGAACAAGTACATTACGAAGCAATTCAGGATCAACTGAAAAACCACCTCCACCATCTCCAACCAAAACGGCATCCGTTTCAATTAAAGCTCGAAATAGTGCATTAATGCGAGTTCGAACAAGTCGAGGAAATGAATTTGAAAATCAACCAAAACTTGAATCCAAACCTTCTGTTCCAATACGCCCTTCTCAAGTTAGGGCAGCAAATGCTTCTTCTCGAATTGGTGATCCGGCAGCAGCAAAACCGCCCTTGGCTCCATCTGCAAAATCTGCTGTTTCAAGGCTATCTTCAAATCCACTTCCTGCCAACGGAAGACCTGTTCGACCCATAATAACACAAAAAAGTGTTAATGTAACTCCACCACCAAAAACAGCTTTGACACGTTCAAGTGCCTACCGTAATTCAGTTGATACAAATTCAAATAAAGATTCACCACTTGGCCGTCAAATATCAATTCGAAGTTCAACAAGCTCAAATTCTAGTGCAACTTCAAATGCAAGTCGTCCACCATTGACAGCTGCAGAAAAACGCTCACAACAGATGAATAAATCTGATTCTGTAAGTACAGCATCTCGTCCATCTTTAATTAAAACTGGTTCAACGACAGAACGTCCACGTTGGCTTTAAATCCACAGTGTAAATTAATCCTTTTTTCTTTTTTTTCTTTGACATATTTAAAAAATTACGATTCGTTTTCTGTTTTTATAAAACTTTTGAAATATTTTTACCCATTTTTTTAAAATTTATTCATAAATTTTTATTGCTTTAAAAGGCACTTAGCACATACAAAAAATATTAAAGGCACAAGAAGGTACTGAAAAGTTGTTTACAAAAAAAAAAGAAAATTTAATTATGAAGATGGGCATTTTCCGTAATGAAATCAGAAATAGAAGGGAGAAGGTTTTCTGCATTTGCAAGGACTATATACAATCCTTCCATAGAAGTGATACGTAAATGATTCATAACATCAATAAGCTTAAATTTACATGAATATGGATTTGATTTTGCTTCTGATGTTGGTTGACTTAGATTTTGTATAAGATCAATAAAAGCTTTTGCTTCATTTCTCATCATAACATGAAAATGATTAAGAATATCACCAAATCCAATATTTGAAGATGGTAAAATAGAAAGAAATTTAATATAGTGTGAAGGAAGTGTATGAATATTTACAAGATTTAAATCTCTGTAAATGAAATTTATGTTTTAAAAAAATGTTTTCTTTCTCTACCTTTTTACAAGTTTTTTTGATCGTCTCATTATTGCACAAATTTTTTGTTTTTGATAATTTTCACGCTGTTGTCGATGCTTCCAATATGGCCCAGAAAACATAACCTTTTTTCGATTCATATCAATTATGCAAGCCGGCCATCGACAGCTAACAATATTTTCACGCATTTCTAATACTTCTTTCTATAAAAAAACTCATAATTTTTAACCAATTTCATTTATAAATTACCTCATTAACAACTTGAAGACATAAATATTCATTAACTTGAGTGGCACAAGGTGTTGTACAAAGTTTTCGAGATTTTTCATTTAAAAATAAGCTTAATGTAATAACCATTTTTCGAATTTCCATAAAATCTTGTCCACCATAAATATATGTATGCCCTTGAGACATAATACATCCAGCAATAGATTTGTACAAAAATTGTTGATTATCTTTTGTACAATGATACAATAAATTATCTTCAAGCTTTAAATCTCGAGGACCATTTGGCCATGTTCTTACACTTGCAACAATTGAAATTAATTGCTCAAATTTTTGTGTTAAAAATGATGCAATTTCATCATTTGTGTATCCAGAAAAATATTTTGCCTTAAATAATTGTGTTAAATCTTCCATAAAATCATCAAAGAAATGTTGATGTTCTGAATACCAGGATTCACTAAAATTTTAAAATTACTGTATACTTTAATATGCAAAAAAAACAAACTCTGTATCATTAAATAAAACCGAAAATGCCATCATTGATGAGTCTTTTGTTGAAGGATTAAGCCAAAAAATATGTGAACCAAATGCAAGATTTCTTGAAGGAATAACAGTTAACTTGTGAACGACTAAATTTTATGGTTAAGTAAATGAGCCATTTTGAAAAGACATACCAGGGTCACAAGGTAAAAAATTTCCAGATATCTGTTCTGCAAGAGCATGCTTTGAAACATACTCTTCATCTGAAATGGAAGGCAATCCAAGTTCACCCGATATACTTGAAAGTAATTCATTTTGTGAATCAATTGGCATTGGTGAACTTTTTGAAGAATTAACGGATGTTGCTCGAGGAGGAGATGGAAAATGTGGGGCATCTTCCTTAAAAAAAAGTTTAACTACAGGTATACTGTAATAATAATAAAAAAAGGCACAAACGTCAATAAGTTTTGATAATTCTGCTTGCATTTCAGAAAAACTTGGTGTTAATTCATCAGGAAATAAATGAATAGAATTTGATAAAGCTTGACTTAGCTCTGAATGAACAGAATAATTTGTTGCAATTCCTGAATCAACAGCTGATTCTTCCATCTCTTTTAAAAGTGTTTCATCTGAAGATCTTTCTGCTGCTTCACTACAACTTGTACACGATGAACTTCCATCTTTATCGGTTAAATGTGTTTCAGAAGCTTCATGAACTGTAATCAGCTGACTCTATAAAAAAATCTCATTCAAAACAATGCTATGACTCATCGTTTGATTGAAAATAAACTAACAGAAAATACATCATCAATATCCTCAAACTGGCCTTGTTCGCTTCCATTATCTAATGGTGAACTCTGAAATTTTAGAAACTATTTCAAGCTTTGAAAAAATGGATTTAATAAATACTAACAGATGATGTAATTGATTCATGATATGAATTATGTTCGGACGTTGAAGTACCGTATGAATATTTTAATGCTAAATTGAGAAGGGGACCACTTGTATAGTCAAAAGATGACCATATTATTTTACAGATAGGATTTGCATATTCAGCAGGATAATTTAGTTGCCGGATATTCTACAAATATTTAAATTTGCAATTTGCAAAAAAAATTAATTTTCAAATTTTTACCGTTTGTGATGAAATACCTGGAGATTGACTGTCCATTTAAAATGCCCGTTAAAACCATATACAAAAGAAAAAACAAAAAAATGATAAATTTAATTTTGAGACAATAATAGACTCTTGATCACGCGAAAAGTGTAGATCAATCTGCTACTACCTCAAACAAATAAATTCCTACAGCGAAAGCATTCTCTTACACGAATTAAAAATTTTCTTATTGCTGGTCATCTGTTTATTTTTCAGACAATTTTTAAAAAAATATTCTTATTTCTTTTTTTTGATATTTTAGTGTTACGTTTCAAAAAATGGCAGGACTTACTTGGTATCCTCGAAAATTTGCTGATGCTGTTGAACGTAGTCATCGAAACAAGCAACTTCTTATCATTAGCGTCACTTATTCTCAAGGTTTGATGATATTTTATTAATAATAGTAATTTCAAAACCATTTGTTTTAGTTAATCAAACAGAAGATACAATTTTACAAGATACTTTGCTAAATTCCTTTGATTTTGGAGATTGTAAAGTTTTAGCTGTTCGTGTTGAACTTGATTCCGTTGGCTCCAATATGAAAGTTTTTAGTGAATCATGTATGTTTTTTCTTTCTTTTGTTTGTTTGAATTTGGTTTTTTTTATTAATAATATTTTTTTAGTTCCTGATGTTGATTCTCCTGGTATTATTTTTGTTGGACTTAATGATAAAGCTGAACCCAAAGTTTATGATAAGCTTCCATCTCTCTGTGATTTATCTGAATCTGCTACTCCTATTCTTGAAGTATAACTTTTTTTTCTCTAATGCACTTTTAATTAAGGTCCTCTATGTTTTAGGAATACAAAGCTAATTATATCAAATTCCGTGAAGCAAATCCTGATTTTACTAGTGATCACGAAGAAATTGAACCTGTTGAAGAGTTAAGCTTAGAAGAAAAGAAGAAGAGTGTCAAGGAAGCTATTGCCAAAGCTAAAGCTAAGAAAGCTAAAGAGGAAGAAGAAGAATTACTTAAACGTGAAATTCAACGAATTAAAGATGGTAAAAATGCCCTTGATATGCAAGAAAAGATTAAAGAAGTTAATCAACGACGTGAAATTGAAAAACAGCGTATGGAAAAAGAAGCTGATCAAAAAAGGCTTAGAGAATTACGTGAACTTGAACGCCGTGATAAAGAAGAACGAGCTCGTCGCAAAGCTGAAGCTCAAGGAACTGCTCAACCAGCTTCATCAACTCCTACACCTTCTACCGTTGAAACAAAGCCTCAACCAATTACCAGTGATGATTGCCGCATTTGTTATCAATTTCCTGATGGTACACGTGTAATGAAAGTCTTCAAATCTTCTGTTAGCTTTCGTGAAGTTTTTGATGCTATCAAAGATGTAAGTTTTTGAAAGGATTACTGTATTTTACTTTATTCTTTTCTTCTTCGCAGGATCCACATATTCAAGGAAGTTACAAATTGTTTACAACATTTCCACGAAAAGCTATTGAAGAATACAATAAGAATTTGATTGAATTATGTCTCACTCCAGCTAGCGTCCTTGCCGTTGTTAAGGTCTGAATTTTGCTTAATTTTGTCTTGTGCTAATGTTATATTATTATTTATGTTTACCGGTTTCTTTGCACGTTTTGCAAATAATGAAATAAAATTTTAAATGTAATACGTTTACTTTTAAAGATTGAAGAAATGCAAGTAGTTAATCAAGGTGTTGGGTATTTGAAGAATGCAGCAATGATGGCTTTCACCTTGGTCTGTGGTCCATTGGCTTCTCTCTTTCAATTTTTTTCTCTTCTTTTTGGCTTTCGTGTTGAAAATCCTACTGAACCTTCTGAATCTGATAAACAACTTAAACGGCAACAACGTCGTAGTCGTGAAGAAAAAAATTTTAAAAAAGTGTGTTTTTAAGTTGCTTTCTAATTAATATTTTACAATGATATAAAAAATGAATTGTAGGATGGTAAAATTCAAGGATTAAATGATGATGATTCAATAAGTAGCGATGAAGAAGGAACTTGGAATGGTAATTCAACTCAACAATTGTGAATAAATATTTAACAATGTTCTTTTGGTTATTTATATCTTGCTAGTCTTTACGGGATTTTTTTTGTGATAAATATTGTTAAAACTGGTATTAATTTTTTTTAAACGAAAAATTAAATTATTACTGTATTATTATTATTGAATTTTTTTGTCTAAAAAATTTGTTTTCTTTTATTTACTACTTTTTTTTCAAATGACAAATAAGTGGTCAGAAAAATTTTTTATTGCGTTTTTCGATCAAAAACCATTGCAAAATTTTTTTGCAATGGTTTTTGATATTATGTTTTGATTATATTTTTTAAAAAAAAATAACATTGTATTGAACTCATAGTTTTATCTTCAAATATATACACTGCAGCAGTTTTATAAAAGACATCCTACATTTTTAAAAGAAGAATAATTTGCGCACTAGTAATAAATATGTATGTATATGTGTTTTAAATGACATTTGACGTGTCAGTTTAAATTTTTTTGCCGTGCTCTTTTAACACATTTAAATTTATTTCTTCCTCCTTGATCCGACTACACACATTTGTTCTTTCATTCATTCATTTATTACCCTAAAGAAGGCATCCTTGTCTTTATATAATAACAATATCTTTCTTCTATTTTTTTAGACGGTCTTAACACGCCACGTTCGGATGAAAAATTGTAGAAGAAATAGGATGGAACGAAATGTTATAGAACGTTTTTTTTTATTATCTGTTAGACGTACGTCGGGTTTTAGTAGCAACGTTTCTTTCTTTTTCTAAAAAAATAAATATATTTGGTTTTAATAGTAGAAGAACGACCTCTGTCAAACACCGGACAAACATATAGTACAAAAAGGGTGGTCTTCTTGAAAAAGAACGTCTCAGTTACGGCCACAATTTTTTAACACGCACGTCGTGGTCTTTCTCTCACTTTTTTCTCTTTTTTTCATCGCTCAACTGGACGACACTCCAAAGAGTTTTAGGCTATTGCTCGCCATTCCCGAACACATTTTAAAGAAGAAGAAATAAAAAGAAGAGAAATGAAGCAACACCGACTAACTAAACCCTAGCAGCTCAATGAATATTAGTTAAATCGGAGAGCCGTTGTTGTCTTCTTCTTTTTATTCTTTTTTTTTATATCGTCTAAGCTTTATTTGTGAGAAGAAGATGAAGCCTTTCTCAAGCTCAAAAACAATACGTTGAATATGTTGCGCGCATATAAAAAATTTTGGTCGCTTTTTTAGGCGTTTCTTTTCCTTCTCCCCTCTTTTCTTTCTTTTTTTTACCTGTTCACGTAACCGCACTCCCTCCGCGTGTCGTTTTTTTTCTTGTCTAAGAACCATCTGCTTTTGTTTCTTTTTTTACAACACAGTTCATTTTTGAACATTAATACCGACAATATATTGTTGCAATTTTTCCGTATCAATTGTTTTTTATAAAAATCTGTTAGACTTTATTTATTCTAAAAATCGCAACATTTTTGCTACAAAAAATTATTCCAAAATCCCCCTATTACATTTAATTTTTTATTATTAAAAGTACATTTTTTTGAAGCTGCTTTTTTTCATGCCACCATTCAGTGACAGGCTATTTTTTATTGTGCTGTCTGCGGGATGCAGCAGCAGTTTTTCTTTACGCTCATAAGGTTCTCCCTCTCACTTTTTTTTATTTTGCCGTTCTCATTTGCTTTACCATGCCTCAAGCAGTTTCAAGGACATATATTGGACTTTTCCATGTTTTTTTGTGCTTTGAATGAGCATAAAAAAGTACGCGCCATTTTTGGCGGGCGGCAGAAGTGTTTTTTTTCCCAATGGCTTCTTTGTGTTTCTTCTTTTTTTTTCTATTTCTTTGGCGCAATTTTTTTACATATATTTCGGCAATATGACAGCTGGCCGAACAGCTGGGGCCACATTTTCTTGCAACATACCGTTATTGGAAGTTGTTGTTACACATTTTTTTTTGATTTTTCCTTAATCGAAACGTTAACTATTTTTCGGCCAAAAAACATCTATAATAATGAAATTAAAGCAAAAAAAAAGACAATTGTCGCGAGTTAAAAAAAATTTGCGCATTGTCTGGTGCTTTTTTTACCGCAGACATTTATTTAAAAAGGTCGTTTCAAAATGTGGTAATGCCTGGCAGTCGACAGCTGAAAAAAATATTTTTTCTGCGAATTTTTCTTTACCTAAATAAAGACTTTGATATAAGAAGAAAAAAGTCTATATTATCATTTAAAAATTAACTACTAAATTCTTTGCTCTTTGTTTTATTTTTGGACTCCTAATAATCGTATAAATTGGCATTATTACCCGACTTTTTTTATCCCCATAAGACATGATTATCTTTTACGTATTTCACTTTCGGTGCCAGTCTGTTGTAATATTTAAAAACCCCTTATTTTTACTTTATATTTTACAGGTAATAATACATTGCGCGGCCTGGTGGGAGCGCAAACGGACGACCGAATTCCAACATCTAAGATTCGCAAAAAAAGCAGCTATGGTAAAGTCAGAATTTGCTGAAGAAGAGATGCTTATGAGCGGCAAAACCAGCTGTAATGAGGAAGAAGATGAGGATATGAGTAATGAATGGTCTCAGAATCCAAATAGGTTTGTATCTTCACTATATATTTTTTATAATTTTAGGTTTTAAATAAATATACAATTTTGTGTTTTCCTTTTTTTCTCTTTTCTTTTGTTTTAAAATCTCTTATCTACTTGAAAACTTTTTTTTTCCACCTGTTTACAAGATGATCGTCTCATGATTGTTGGGATCACGCTATCACTTGCTTTTTTCCCTGAAAAAATGTTGCAACTTTGACCTCTTTTGTTTTTTTTTGTTTCGCTTTTTTCAAATTAAATTCCGTATTTTCGTTCCCCAGGGTTCTCTTTCTCTTTTTTTTGCTAAAGGAGCAATTTTTTCTATTATTTTTGACGCTCCTGGCGTGAGATTTGCAGCTCAAAGAACACAGCATTTTTTTTCGTTGGAGCAAAAGTTGCTGGTAAAACCATCATATTTTTTTTCTTGTCATGTTGCCAGTTGGCGTTAAACGACACTGTCTCACAAAAATTCACATGTGTTTGGGTTCCTTTTTTTATGAGAAATGTGTCCCCCAATAAATAACAATAGAAATGCAACGAACATGCATCTCTCACGCATAAAATGGAAAACGCACAAACTTTAAATGTTGAATTGTCTTGCAAATAAAAAAATGTCGTCAGTCGTTTGCATTCTATTTTTTTTCTTGCATTATGTTGTTAGCCGCATGCTGCGTAAAAGATATAAAAAAAACACAGACATACCTCAAAAAATATAAAAAAGAAGACTGGCCCTTTAGCCTCTGCCCTCTCTCTTTTTAACAGCTGGGGCACAAAATTTTTCTTCGAATGCGGAAAAAAATACGTTGGCTGGCGGCTGATGATTAGTTGGTTTTTGGTTCATTGCGCGTTGACTGCTTTTTTTTGCAAGGCTCAGCTGTTGTAGCAGGCGTGTTCATTGCATTCGAGCTCATTTTCTACAAAAAAAAATTTAGGCCAAAATATGAAAAAAAGGCAAGAGAGAGGGGAGAAACATCACTATCCAAAAGGAATACTTTGACAAAAAAAAAGCATTTTAAAATAAACGTTTATTTACAAGGTCGCCATGAGCAATAAAATTTAAAAAAAGCAAACAAATTGAAAATATTTGCAACATAGAAATTGATACACGTAAAATATTAATTTAGTATTTTTTGAATGTTTTTTGTTCGCAAAATCTGCTTCATTCTTTTACGGATTATATGATATCATTTTTATAGACGTAATAGTCAAAACCATTAAAATAATTGACTTTTTTGGAGGCAACCCTTCTTCTTTAGCCTAAAAATTTATATTTATTTTTTGCAAGCATTTTTTAATTTTATTGCGGTTGTATTTTTACGTTTAAGCTCTACCATCTTTTTTTTGTAATTTTTTTCTTTTGCTTTACCAATAAATCAGACAAGGTGCAATCAAAATTTTAAAAGCACCTGTTTTTGCTTGAAAGCGCTTTTTTTTACAAACAGAAAAAAAATCCTAATAGTTGTTGTTCATTTAATTTAACAGGTTGGAAAATAAATTAAAACAGCTTCTTCAAAAACCTTGATTTTTATTGGGGGTTTTTTCTTTCATTAACGCCAGCTGTTTGTTATTCTTCTCTTCTTTTTTTTCAAACTTGGTCAGTATGTCATTGAAATCGTTATATATGTTTTTTTTTGCTTGGTGTGATAAGGATACTGGTTTTTTGATTAGCTTTTGAGTGTTACATTCACTGCACTAATTTCAGTGAAAAATAAAAAAAAGCGTAACAAACGAAAAGCGGTTTTGGCATAAAAAAAATTAAACGGCAAAAAAAATTAAACAAACAACTGTCTATTATTATTATATTTTCTTTCTGATATTTTAATCTTTGACTTGTAACCTAAAATCTGAATTAACAGCTGACAAAATTCCAGCTGATAATTTTTTCTCTTTATTTTTTTGAATATATTTTCTCAGAATTTTGTTGTCTTCTTTTTTTACCACACACTTTTTTCCTCTAATTTGATCTTTAAATTTTTTAAAAATAATAAGAAGTAGCAAATATATTTGAAAAAAAATTAATATAAAAAAATGCAAAAATTATTTTTTAGCGTTTCGACAGAAGAACGGTCTCCGTTGCGCGCGGCTAGCGACAATAGCTCCACAGGAAGCACTGGTAATGATGGTGATATGTTAACACATAATGGCGTAAATAGTAGCTCGTCTTCTGCTGCAATTGATGGTATTCCTTCAAATCGTAATGGTAGTGTAACACCGACTGATGATCGAAGAATGAGAAGACAAATTGCAAATTGCAATGAACGGCGGCGAATGCAATCCATCAATGCTGGCTTCCAGGCGCTAAGATCGCTTCTACCGCGCAAAGACGGTGAAAAAATGTCAAAGGTATTTTAAAAATTTAAAAAAAAATTCAAATTAATATTATTACTTTTTTTATTAAGGCGGCAATACTACAGCATACTGCTGATTACATTCAAGCATTACAAGATGAAAAAATGAGGCTAGTGGATGAAAATAATGCAATAGTACAATGCAAAAAAAGAAGAATGGGTTCTGAATATATTGAAAATATGGATTCAAGTGATAACTCAATTCCAGTAATAAAGCAATCACAAGGTAATCAAACTCCTGCTGTAACACCCGTGGAGGTTATGGAATATCTTCGAACTATTGATGATTTAAAGCTTGCTTTAAGTAAAGAGCATAGACTGAGAATTATTTATGAACGAGAAGTTATTGAAATGAAGACTAAATCAATGCAAGAAGCAAATTCTTTGGGAGTTTTACGTGCTGCAGCTGGTGTGCAATGTAAGAAAGATAACTTAACTTTTTTGAATTCCAAATTTTATTCAATGCTTTTTTTTAGCTTTATTGTCATCGCAATCTTTAACTCTTGATTCTGTGCTGCATCGTTCGGATTCTACTTCATTAATGATGCCAACTCCGCAACCTTCGCATTTGCCACCATCTGCAACATCAACGGATTCATTATTACTTGCAGCGTCTCAGCAAGTTTATAATAATGTTTTATTTAATGCTGCTGCAGCAGTTGCAACAACTCCACCTGCATTGGTAAATGTTACAACAGCACAGTTATCACCTCATCAACACCAACATCATCAACATCAACATACAAATATTATAACAAATCCCTCAAGTCCGTATCATACATCTCATATTCATCCCACAACCATCGGTGATCTCGTAATTTCAACATCAAGTGGTGGAATTTCACCTTCAACGGGCATAATTGAAACCCCGATATCTCTTAATGCTAGTCATCAACAATTAGCTGCAGCTGTAAGTGTTGCATCACCAGCAACATTAGCAGCAATAACAACAAATCCAATTGCTGTTGCTGCCGCCGCTGCTGCAGCTGCAGCTGTTAATGCAGATCCAACATTACCACAACAAAATGCGCAACTTACACAACGTAATTTACAAGCCATTATTGAAGCAATTCGTCACATTGAAGGCGGTAATATGGCAAATCGTGTTGCAGCTACCTCTTCGCCATCACCTCATTCCACCGATTTATTAGTTCGTTGACAGTTGTTGTTAGATGCAGATTAGGTATTCGAAGCCAAGCGACCTTATGTCCACTGGAATTTTAAAAAAAATGAAACAAATTTGTTATCCCCTTTAATTATTATCACTATTATTATTATTATTTTTATATTATTGCTGCCGTTACAAAACATCATCTTCTTCTACTTTTTATGTTATATGGCAATGATTTTATGATAGTTAAAGTTTTATTTTCTCGGTTATTATTATTAATATTATTATTTTAAAAAAAGCATTACACCTCTCTTTCTTTAATCCTCCCTCCAGTTTTTTATGTTAGTTGTTAATTTTTAAAGAAAAAGTTTTATTATTGTTATTATTAATTTTTTATTGTTTTTTATTGTTGTTATTGCTGGAAAAAAGTCTCAAATTCTTTTTTTTATTTGAAGAATCTTTTTAAATATTAGGTCTCTTGCTTTTTTTGTTTCTCTTTGCCTCCTGCCAATTCTAATTTTATCAATAACCTCCTTTTCATTTTAAATACAAATTTTGCAAAAAAAAGCATAAAAAATTCCCAGTTTTTAGTTATAAAATGCTTCAAAAAAAGTTTCTGCCAACCTTTTTTTTATTTTTTTGGAAATAAAGTGGACCATAAAACCACCAACGCACGCACAACTTTGGCCTCTCGATACCTTTTATAGCTCTTTATCATTCTGCTTAATTGCCTGCTTTCTTCTTCTTTGTTTTTTAAACGTTTTGTCCCGGTAAACAAATAACATATATTTCTTTAAAAAATTATTTTTAGTTAACAAACTTTTTTTTCCTATCCCTTATTTCATTTAAAATGTTTCGAGTCTGCTGCACGTCTATGGGTTTATTCTTTTAAAAAAATACATAAAATTTTTAAAAATTATTCTGTTAAAGTCTTAAAAAAGCAAAATTTTTTATTAGAATTATTTTTAATTGCCCGCTCTATTTATTCCGAGTTTTTTCAACTGTTAACAAAAAAATCACAAGAAAAAAAGGTGGCAAAAATTAAGCGTTAATATAGGTTTTAGAATAATTTCTTTTTAAAAAAAAAACAGTAAGGTCTCTATTTTTATATTTTTAATATTTAAATTAAAATTCCACATCTCGCAACTGCCCTATCTTCCAAACTTCTTTTTTTGTTTACCGCACAATTGTCTTTTCTTCTTTGATATTTTTTGAGAAGAAACAAATATGCTTCATTCCACCCTTCTTTAGTATAAAAAAAATGTGCTTCAAAAAACATCTTGTGGCATATTCAGTAATTCTAAATAGCAATTTTTCTTTTGTTAGTTTGTGCTCAAATTTCTTTGAGCTGCCGCGCAATCATTTTTGGAAAACGATAATAAATCATTATTTCACAGTTTTTTTAAAAGTTCAAAAAATTTTACAAAACTAGCGCTTATATTCTCTTCTAATTTCTCTCTCTTCTTTTTTTTAATTTACACCGATGATGCTGGTTTTTGTTCGTTGTTTTTTTTTCGTTTATTGTTGATTCATAAAAAATATAACTTTTAAAAACAATAATAATTATTTTTATTGACTTGTATTACTTCGTTTACTTGATCCTGGTGGATTACCAATTGGTTTGGGACGTTTTAAACGCAAGGGTTGCTGAATTTGGGGTTTCAAAAAGTTCTACAAAAACCAAAAAATAATGAAAAAAATGTTGCATAAAAAATTCACTCACTTCTGATATGGAACTCATTGATCGAGTATATGAGCAATCAATGGGTGTAATTGATAAAGATCCAACTGAATGATGATCGGCAATTGACATTGATTCACTGCTCAAACGCTTTCTTACTGTAGCTAATCTTTCGGGTGTACTATGCCGTTCTTCAGAAATTTCTGATTGCGGTGATGGCATTGATGGAGGCTTTTCAACGATAATAGCTGTTGCTAATTCAAAATTGAATGCATCATCAAACATTCTACTTTTCTTTTGATCACTTCGTCTGGCGATTCGACTTTTTGATGATCGATATTTTATTGTGTCTGCACGAGAATTTTCAAATCCTTCTAAAACTGGCGGGGGTCCAAATAAATTTATATCATCTGAAGATTTTGAGCCAATTGAAGGAGTTCGAAAATCTTCAACATATGATGGAGTTGCAGGTTCTTCTTCTTTTTTTAAACTTAAACTTGGTTCTGTATCATTTGATAAAGTCCAATCACGTAATCTTCCTTTTATCCTTATTGCATCTTCAGAATATTCGCTTTCAGGTGAATCTTGCCGTCGGATTGGTCTTAGTTCAATCTCTTCAATGGTTGCCAATTCAATCGTTTTACCTGTTTCGGATTTGGCACTCCTTTCTGCCCATTCTCGAATTCTTTCATCAATTTTACTATAATTTTCATCATCTGTTATACAAGCATCAATACCACGAAAAACTCGATTTGTTTTTGTTGATGGATCCCTTGAAATTGGATCAATGTACATATAATCGTTATCAGCTTCAATTTGATGTTTTGGTTGCCTCTGTTCTTCTTCTGTTGGTTTATGCCTCCAATTATCAACACTTATAACACTTTTAAGTGGCTGAAAAAAAGAATGTTATGTACAAAAAAAGTTTTTGTGTTTAAAGTTTACTTTTCCACGTTTATACGCTTCATATATTGTATAAATGCATGTAAATGGAACAACAAATAATGGCCCAACCATTGTTATCCAAGCAATTAATTCATAATACCATGGTAAAATAACTTCATTAAATCTTACACGCTCATATCGAAACATTGAAGCAAGGAGTAAAGCAGCAAGAATTAAAGGACTAAATAAACACCATGTCCATTTAATATAACTTCCAGTTGGACCAAAAATTCTTTTAAATTTATTCCAAAATCGTAGCATTGGAACTACAACCACTTCAGAATCTTTTGAAGAAACACGAAGCATTTCTCCAATATCTTCCAAAAAGTTTGAAGTACCGTATACATAGCAAACAATGATTATTTGCATTAAAGAAAGTGAAAATGAATTCCAATTTGCATTTAAATTTTCAATTGAATGAAAAATATAAATTCCACCCTAAATCTTATTTTGTAAAACATATAATTTTCTGAAGCCCTGACTTACACGAGCACAAAATGGAATACCAGCAATAAAAAAACAAAAACATAAAAGTGCAAGTAAACGATTTTCTAGACGTTTTTGTTTGCTTCCAAATTGATTCATTATTGATGAAGCAATCATTTCTAACCTAATATTTAAAATTTTATTACTGTGAAACAAAAACAAAAATATTACCAAGCAAATTCAGCATCAATTGCTGAAAGAATAAGCATTGCAAAAAATAATGCCGACCATAAAGGTCCCCATTCCATATACGCTGGAACTCCTGGATATACTGTATATGGAAGATAAAGGGAATCATGCTCTAAAAAATCATTTTTTTTTGCAAAAACAGAAATATATTTAAAAATGTGTACTCAAAATCTCTGTTAATGGTTTATGTTGAATTGTTGATAAAAATCCAATAAATGAAAATATTACTAATCCACATAAAATGCTTGTAAATGTATCACTAAAAAGTAAAAAAAAACAAAAAATTGAAAAATAAAATTTAAACTAACAGTACCACCAATAAAATTGCATCTCGATAAATATTATTCCGGTATCGACTAAAGCTTGCCATTGATATTAAAGGTCCAGCATCAATTCCAAGTGAATAAAAAACTTGTTCAGCAGCTGATTTCCATATCTTAAAATGGCACAACTATTAATAAACAAATTACGGTATTTTTAGTTGTTTACATTTAAAGACCATAATCGACTCATATCAGCTGAAAGAAAAAAGCTAATGCCGGTAGTTGCACCAGGAAGAGAAATTCCACGAATTAGAAGGATTACAAGCTAAAAAAAGCTATTTTTCCTAAAACTTTATTGAACGAATGATATTACCAATAAATATGGTACTGTTGCAGTAAAAGTAACAGCCCAACCAATTGAACCAATACCTTTAAAGACACCAAAAAATACAATAATCCAAGCAGCCGCAAGTGCAATAAAAATGTGTGGTTGTACTGTACCTATTGTTGGAGAAGATAATAGAGTTCTATTTAATACTTGGTAACTAAATTTTATTGGTTTTTATAAAAATTAAGAAAAGTATAATTTAACTGAAAAAATGCTTCTGTTGAAGTTATAGAATATGCATTATCGTAGCAACTAATATTTGAATGCAAATCACAACAGTTAAATCGATGTACCCAAGCTATAATATTATTTTTTAAAACAAAATGTGTCAAAAGTAAAAACTCTAAACCTGTTGAACATTTTACCCATGGTAAACCAGTTGAAAGGAAAAGGCCCTGTACAGAATACCAAAAATAATATAAAGACCATGCAACAATAATATTATAATAAATGGAAACTGGAACAGCCAAAAGTACTAAAGCCCAACCTAAACCAGATGCTAAGGGCATCATTTTCCAAAATGCTCCGGATGCTGATAGTCCAGCATATTGTCCAATGCATAAATGCATATAAACGAGTGGTAAACCAAAAAGAAATAAACAAATAAAATACGGTATTAAAAATACTCCACCACCATGTTGATAAATCATTGATGGAAATCTCAATGTATTTCCAACTCCAACAATAAATCCAACACAAGATAAAAAAAATTCAATCTTGAAAAAAATTACAGTAAAATTAAACATAATTTTTTATAAAATACCTGTGTATTCCATAAATCTCTAATTCCTTCTGTTTGTTGTTTATCCTTTGCTTCTTTTCCACTATTTAAGCAAAGAATTTTCCACCATCGACTTTTATATTGTTGATAATATTGATTATTATCATCATAAAAGTTTGCGTTGTAATCATCAGCTTCCCAAGCATTTATTGGCTACACTGGATAATTTAAAACCCTATTACATAAAATAAATTTTATCAAACCTCTTCTAAAATTGGATTTATCCTACATGGAGATGTTGAACGTGAATGATATGACGGAACTTTTGTCTTTAATATTCTATCAGTTTCTTCAATATAGCTTAAACATTTTACATGTAATTGTGCGGCTTCAATCTCATTCTTTCCTAATAAATGTCGAAGCTCTAATATCATTGAATCCATTTCCTGTAAGGGATTTGGCATAATTTAACTTCCATTTGGAGCAATCGAAAACAGTTAAAAATCACAATATCTTGGAGATCATTGAAACATACCTGTGTTCGTTCACGAATTGCAGAATACTTTTTATGATTAGCATTGCGTTTTGCAAGCTGTTCAATTACTTGCCGAAGAGCAATCCTCCAATCATCATCCCTTACACTTGATGCCAATGGCATTATAACTTAATATATGCCGAAAAAAACAATTTAAATACTTATTAAATCATAAAATTGATTGAACTTTTAACGTGAAACGTCTCAAAAGAAGACTCATACATTTTTATTCACCTTAAAACTAGTTTCAAATTGTTAAGACTTTGACGGACGGACCCATGTAATTTCCTTTTTGCATCTTCATTTTTGCAACTTTTATTCATAAGTTTTAAAAACACAACATTTTGCATTTTTTTATTTATCCGACTTTTTTTCTTTTTTCTCTCTCCTTTCAAAAGGGAAAAATGGAATAACCAAAACGCAAACGTCGTGGGTGGTCTCCAAAAAATGTCAAAAATATAAAAAAGAAAAAACGAATCTGTTAAAAATTTTAGACTTTTTAACTTAATTTTCGCATTAATAAATCATATTGTTTTGCAGTTATGACTAAAAGATATTAAAGCAGCGGACGATTCATTTAACGAAGTACCATAAGATAAAACTTGTGTCAAAAATATGCTTTAATAATTCCATAATCATTTTCAAGTTTAGAAATTTTTCTTGTGAAAAACTATGTCAGATAAAGAAATTTTAATAGCTGCAACTCTTTTAAAATCCTTTGATCCTAAACAAAATATAGTATTTTGTCCTTCTGTTATTTGCAAAGCTTTAAATACTGGAAATTTGGCTGAAATTGATGAACCAAAAATTGAAGATATTGTATGTTCTATTTGCTTGGTGATTTCCAAGGAAAAACCTTTGCCAAATTTATTTTTTGATCAAATAAAAAAACGTGGGAATCATTTACTTTCGGTTGACTATCAGAATCCTGTTGAAGCTTCTGAAGTATGTAATCGTTATTGATTCCTCCTAACATTATTTTTTTCCATTTTTTTGTAGATGATTAATTCATTTGTATTTCATCAAACTAAAAAAATTATTCAAAAGCTTGTATATGCTAATGAACTCAACAAAGATATTTCTTGTTTAATTGGAAGTGCTTCCACATTAAGTGGACAATGGGATTATCCATTTGAAAAAACAGTTACTTCAACGTTTTATTCTAATCCTCCAAGACAGATTCAATTTATTTGCCAAAAAGAAGGTATTGGTTGGAATATTGAAGAACAGGAGGACTGGAAATGCCATACAATTCCTTATTGTAATAATCAAATATTTCATATTTGTTTACCAAAACAAAAAGATGGCTTACAAAATTTAATAAACAATTTTGATGAAACTCTTATTAGAGAATGCTGCAGATATGAGTAGGTTTTTTTTGTTTTTTGATTTTAATATACAACAAAAATTTAAACGGATTACGCGACCATAGTTTCGCATTAAATTTTAGTAACAATACCTTAACGTATGTATGTTTGTGACATGTTTAAAAAAAATACAGAGAATTACATTTTAAGCGGTTTTGTTAAAATTGATTTCTTCGTTTAAAAGAAATAGACTCTTTGATCATTGCAAAATAATAACAATTTGAATTTTCTACTCTCTGCACTTCCTTATTCCGGATTCGAAAAAAAAAGAAGCAAAAAATATTAGTTTTTTATTTCAAAAATGCGGATTTCCATTTTCGAAAAAAAAACAAACATTATTGTTCTTAAACAAAAAGAAGCAACATTAGTTTTGATTCTTTTCGTTTCGAATGAATTCAGGAATCAGGAAATGCAGAGTGCGGGAAATTTAAAATTTTAATTATTTTTCAATATATTAAAGTGTTCACTTTTTTTATAGTAACCTCATGGAAGTTAATACAAAGATTCCAGTAATAGATATCGAAACCCGAATTAATTTAAAAGATAAAGAAGAGGCATTGCTGCTGCCATCAGAATTATTTCAAACTTTTGGTACCCAAATTTTATCACTTCATACTGGGAAGTTTATGGTGTGTTAAATTTAATCAGTGATTTGTTATCAAAATTATTCATTATTCATTCATCTTGTTTTAGATAAATGAATACGGGACTTATACCGAAGCTTTTAAAGATGATGGTGCTCGATGTGCTGCAAATTTTAAGAAAGCTGATTTTATTGCCGATTATCCCTTTTTATTTTTTGTTACTCATCGTGTAAATGCAAACAACTTTTCTATTCAGTTTATTGGAATTTTTGTATAAATTAAATATTCAAACAGACAATACTTTATGTTGCAAAAATATTATTACAATTAATAAATAAATATGTTATATTATACCTCGACAAAAATGGTCTTTTCGTGATTCCATGGTTTTATACATGGCCGAAAATTTATAAAAATTTAATTTAATCTTGCGAACATTTTTTTAAAGCCCTATTTTCGATATTGAAAGCTTATCATTTCTTTCCGATAATCGTGTTGCTGTTACCGTACGACAAAAAAAAGATTATTTGACACTGTTTAAATATACTTTTTTTTCAAGCTAAAAGTAATAATCAAAAAATATGCAACGTCATCGATTTGCCAGAGTATTAAAAAACATATTTTTAAGCCATTTTTGGCACTTTTTCGGCTTCGGTGCAGCGCCGGAGCAAAGGTTTTAAGGAAAACCAAATGTGACAATCTGCAGTCTTATCCATACTAACGATATCCGCAAAGTTTTAGAACTCCATCTCTAACACACACCTTAGGCCGCAGCTTCAAAGTTTTTGAAAAATTGTCAAAAAATGCAAAAATTTGAAAAGAAGATGGATTTCGAATTTCTGATAAATGGAAAATTGAAATGGAAAATGTACTCTGTGATTAATTGTTACTGTATCTTTATTTATTCTGTATAAATGAAATATAAACTGGAAAGAAATTTTTGAAATTTTTTTTTGTTCGCTCACATTTATTTGGCACTGAACCGAGAACGAACGCTCTCTCTCTTTCTTAATTTTTTTCTTTTACACTTTTTTTTCCAACGTCAAAGTTAACCTTTTTTCCTCATTTTTTCATCTTTCAACATTTAAAATATGACGAGAAATTTGTTGCTATTCTTGATTCTTTTATATGGTTGTTGTATTTCGGTTTATGCAATCCTTCCAATTCGATGTCCATCAAATCTTCCAATCTTTTGTAAATGTGAAAATCAAATGGATAAATTTCGTGTTACATGTCATAATGGATCAAATTTAAATACAATTTTATCATCTTTGGATCCTGAAGATACAATTGATAAACTTGAAATTCATAATTGTGAACCAAAAATCAAGAAATTACAAATTTTGCCACCAATGAAAGTTAAAAGTTTAACAATTGATGGATGTGGAATTGAAGAGATTGATGAAAATGCATGGAATAATGTTGCACTTGAATTGGATGAATTAAAACTAACAAATAATTTATTAAAGAAGATTCCATCATTGATACAATTGACAAATCTTATATCTGCTGATTTTAGTCATAATCAGGTTTGTTATAGATAAATAAGACTTTTTTTTCATGGAGTTTTATATATAAATATATCATTTTTAGATTAATTATGTTCTTATCAATGGTTTTATGTATCGATTAAAAACTCTTCTTCTTGATCATAATTCTATTCAACGTCTTGAACCTATGACATTTGCTTATGTACCTGTAATTGAAAAGATTAGTCTTCAAGTTTGTTTTTATTTTAACTAATAATGTTTATATATATATGTATATTTTTTTAGGAGAATAAACTTTCATATATTGCTCCTACAACTTTTAATGCTTTGGATCATCTTCGAGTTCTTATGCTTGCAAATAATTCTTTGACTGTTTTCGGTGAGTTCTCTCTTTTGATTTCTTAGAAGGCTGTTGACCTAACTTTTTTTTGCAGAAAAGGGTGCTTTGGATGGAATGAAAAATCTTCAACAACTAAATCTTCGAAATAATTCATTGCCTATTATTACAAATGATACATTATATACACTTCCAAAACTTTATGCTGTTGATTTTTCTTATAATGATATATCTCAAATTGAATCGGGTGCCTTTGATAAGCTTGTTAATCTATATTGGTTGGATTTAAGTCATAATAATATTAGCACACTTGAAGATGGAACATTTAAAAGAAAGATTGCAAATATTATTATTGATGGTATGTCTTTTTTTTTATAGTAAATTTTTGACACAACCATTTTTTATCGATTTTTTTAGAACAAAATCTTATGTATGATAAAAATCTCAATTGGTTTGTTGCATATTTGGTTAAGAATCAAGTACATACATTTTTTTCTCCAATCCCTGAACCTGAAAAAGCTGAAGATGATATTACATTAAAAGAAGAAGAAATTAATTCAAAATCATCTCGAAATCTTCGTATTTATACAATTATTGGTTTAACTTCATTTGGTATACTTTTATTACTTATTTTGGTAATTCATTCATGCTGTTCTAAAACCAGAAATGTTAATCTCGTCACTCCAATTCAAGAAGATCCACTTTCTTTAAAAAATTTTCGTCCTTGTAAAACTTCAACTTTAAGACATACCATTCGTAATTAATTTTTATACATATACTTTTTAAATTTGTAAAACCTTGTAATTTTGTATACTTTAAGGAAATAAATATTTTTGTCAATTATTTTTTAATATTTTCAGATTAAAGATATTTTGTGCCATTTGATCATGGATTGATATGGTTAGAAATGTTAGCTAACTTTTTGTTAAGGGGCCGTCTTGATATACAAAAAAGGGGGAGGGGAATCTGATTAATTATTATGCTGCTTTGATCTTTTTGGCAAAAAAATTATTATGAAGGGGGATAGGATTCAGTAGAAAATCAATATTTGTATCAGAGTATATTCGGAGCAGCCCCTTATTTTCAAAAGTGATAAGTCAAAGAATAAATGTCTTCCAAAAAATAACGACTATAAAAAAAGAAAGAATTTGGCGACAAGCTTATTGTAATAATTTCTCCCAGGATCCTTTTGTTAAGTCAACGAAGGAATTTTTTTTAATACAGTAATCCCCAGTGTTTACCCTTTTAAAGAATGCTTAAAATGCTAAAGGGAAGTAATAAAAACTGGATTATGAATTATTAAATTTAAGCAAATGGATTACTTTAAATATCTCACACGTTAGATTTTTTGCTCTGTGCAACGGATTCTTATCAGCTTGTGTTATTTTTGGTACTAACGTTATAATAACTCAAATTTTACTTTTTTTTGCAAATACATCCTTTACAGTTTTTAATTTGTTCTTTTATTGCCAAAACAAAAATACAAAATGAGAAAATTCTACAAGTTTGATTGCCTGTTAATTATTAAAGTATCATTATTTAAGAATATTTCAATACGATTACAGACCTTGAGCTTTTAAGAAACTGTATTTTTATGTAGCATTTTTTGCATAAATTTAACAACTGTTACATCACTTTTATTTTTTTCTTTTTCGCATTTGCATTTTTGTTAAACTGTGCAAATAAATGAAGATTTTTTTCTTTTTTTCTTTGGCACAATTGTTGTCCTTATTTAACCACTAATTTTTATTTTAATTTATAAATAGTTTTTAAAAGATTTAATTCAGATGGCAACAAAAAATCCGTATTGTTCGTCTGTGAAAGTCAAGCATGAAATTATCTCCAATTTTAATGGCAAAGACGAATTTATAAATCTCAATTTAAATCAAAGTAATAAATGTTTGAAAATTAATTTTGTCCAATCAAAAATTATTTTAAACAAAAATGAAAAGTGTTTCAATGGTAAAAATAAGACTGAAGTTTATGTTGTATTAGAATCTAAAAATGGTAAATACTGGCAAATGTCTTTTTTTGTAATATTTAAATAAAAAAAGTTTTTGTGAAACTTTAGTCTTAAATAAAATGACAGATAGTTATAATCATGAAGAAAGCATACAAGAAGAAAATTTATGGAACACAAAAAGTATACATTCACAACCATTTGTATATTCGAGTATTTATCAATCTGAAGAACAAAAGCAGTTAAACAAAGGTGGCAAAATTCGAACTACCAGCAGCACCCTTTCACTTCATATTGCTGCTTATGAAAATTTTATTGAATCTGCTGGTGGTGCTGCTGATTCAGATAAACAAAATGAAGAAACTTTTAGAAATATTGAACATGTATTTTTTGAAAACTTAGTAACGTAAAAAATAAATATTATTTTTCAGATAAATATTTTCTGCAAAAATCAAAAACTTGTAAAACAATATTTTAATTCAACAGATTTATTTGAAATTCCTCGTCAAGAAGAAGGTACATTTAGTACACCAGAAATTATGCAATTCAAAGCGTCTCAAAAATTAATAAGTCCAAATTATAGCCCAACTGATTCAAGAATGTCCGATAATGGTTAGTAAAATTTTTTTTCTTCATTAGTTGATTTTTAAAATGCCTCTTTTATCTGTTATTCATGTTCTTTTTCATTTGGCAAAAAGTTCTGTCATGCTCGTGAGCGAAAAATCGTATTTTTGCAATTAAAAAAGTCTGAAACTTAAAACTATAAATTCTTACAAAAACCATTTTCTATAGTTACATTTACTTACTATATACTACACTCGATAAAATTGATATTAACTTGTTGCAGTCTCTAACCCAAAGTTTTTTTTTCAATTACTTTGTATTTAATTGCAATTCTTTTGTCACATGGATTTTGCTTCTTTTTTTTATTTATAAAATCCAAACATTGTTTTTTAATTCTTTAAATATATCTCCCTTTTAACCTTACAATAAATTCTAGAAATGACAGTTGCAAATTTACAGTTGGAATCAGATGATGATCAAACAGATCAATATGAACAATATGGTATACTATAAAATCATTAACTTTTAAACAATTTGTATATCCTTCCTTTTTTATAGATCGTGATTCAAATTCTCCTATACAAGGTGAATTAGAATCTGGATTTTATAATGCTTATGAACTTCGAGAAATTCTTGGTCGTGGTCTTGCTTCAACTGTTAGAAAATGTATAGAAAAAAGTACAAATCAAGTATTTGCAGTAAAAATTGTTGATGTTAGTACTGAAAGACAAAGCGTACAAGATGCTGAAAGACTTAAAGAAGAAACACTTTCGGAAGTTCGATTACTTCGTTTACTTTCTGGTCACCCATCAATTATTGCGGTACATGACTTTTTTGCAACTCCAACATATCATTTTGCTGTATTTGAAATGGCTCCCCGTGGTGAACTTTTTGATTTACTTAATCGTTCTGTAACATTAAGCGAAAAAAAGACTCGATCATATATGCGTCAATTATTTGATGGTGTCTCGTATATGCATGAAAAGCAAATTATTCATCGTGATCTTAAACTTGAAAATATTTTATGTATTGATGAACAACGTATTGTAATTAGTGATTTTGGTTTTGCTAAACAATTAGAACCTGGACAACTTTTAAAAGATTTATTTGGTACTCCAGGATATTTAGCACCAGAAACTCTCAAATGTCAAATGTATGAAGATGCAAGGGGATACAGTTTTGAAGCAGATAATTGGGCTTTAGGTGTTATTATGTATACTTTGTAAGTATAACGTTTTTCTTTGCAAAAAACATTAATCATTTTCTGTTTTTATGCAGATTGGCGGGTTATGCACCATTCTATCATCGACAACAACTTCGAATGATGCGTTTAATTCAAGAAGGCCGGTATGAATTTCCTCGACAACAATGGGATAGTGTTAGCGAAGATGCAAAAGATTTGGTACGCTTAATAGCTATACATTTTTCTTGCAAAAGCATAACAACAAAGTTTTTTTTAGATTAAAGCTTTACTTACTGTTGATGTTACAAAACGAATTACTGCTGTACATTGTTTAGAACATCGTTGGTTTACTGTTGGTACAGCAACAAAAGAACAACTTCAAGAAGCTTTAACAGCTAAAAAGAATTATCGTATTCTTTGGCGGAATGCAATTAATGCTGCACGATTTTTATTTAGAATTCGTCGGGTTAAAGTTATTAAGAAAAATATTGATCGACATGATATTCGAAAGCGTCCATTCCGGTTCTCACAAATTCGGCATGAAGCTGAAGCTGCTGCTTTTGCTGTTTATGGCCATTGGGTTAATCGAGGATTTTATTATTCCCGTGATATGCTTTTTGCCAATAAACCTCGGCCAAAATATAGCCGTGCAACTGAAATAAAAGTTCCTGGTTAATGATAAATTTGCTCATCACTTTTTGTCTTTTTTTGGATCTCTTTAGCAATGCCAATCGTGCTTTATTATTTTTTACGTTATTTAACATTGTCGTTTGTGTAAATTAAATAAACAGTTTTGTATCAACTTTTTCAAACCTTATGAACTTTTTTTCAAAAAATATAAAAACGTAAAATAACGTATTACAGTAATAAATAAAAAACAAGACAATATTTGAATTTTCTTTTTTTATTTTTTTGCAACTGAAATATATTGCGAGCATGTATTACTGTATTGAGCAATAAAAATTATTATTATCATTGTTCGTTGAAGAAATTTTATGGATGGATAGTTTAAAATATACTTTTAAATGCTAATATTTTTATGTTTATAAAAACATAATCGAATCAAAATTCACAGGAATCTTTTATAATCGTTTTAAATCAATCGAATATGAGTTCCAATTAATTCAAAAGTTTTATAGACTTTTGATTGATTTTAAAATAATTTGAAAACGTTAATCACAAAACTTCAACCTAATAACTTCAAGAGCGTGTTAGACTTCGGGTTTAAAAAAGAAACAAACAATTTTTCAAAAAATATTAATAAAACTAATCTTATCAGAAAAAGTAAAGATTTATCGTTTTTTCCTAACAGCAATTCTAAAAAATTCAAAGACTGAAAGTGAATGACAAGCATTATTTAATAACAAGAAAAAAAATTAAGCAATAAAATAGAACACTTAAAAAGGAAACAAAACATAAAGAAGAATAAAGATATTCAAATTCTGATGAAAAATTCAAATCTATTGAAAAAAATATACAAAAAAACAGCTGATTTAAAGAAAAACAAATAAAAAATCTGTTGAGAAAATAATTTAATTATTGTATTTGTTCACTTACAAAATCTTCTCTATTGTATTCTTGTAAAGTGAAATAGGAAAATATAATTTATTGTTTAAAAAAACAGTTATTGCAACATTAAACTACAGTTCAAATGTATTCATATCTATATAAATACTATAGTTTAAACAATAATAAATAAATTTTGAAAAGCAAGTATAAATATCAAAACAAAAATTAATATAAATATAAGCGAATGCATTAAAATAAATAATCACAATAAAATAAATAAATAATGAAACTATTGGGAAAGGATTGTCTGGTAAACTTCATTCAAATTAGCAATAGCAGTTAAGTGACGAGATTTGAGAGAAAGCTAAAAATTAAAAGTAAAAAATTGATAAAGTAAATAAATATATTTACCGTAATAGCAGGAGAGTTTTGTTGCATCTTTAATTCAGAAAGAATAAAAATATTATTAGTATATTTGATTGAGTGATAAAGAAGTTCTTGTCCTTCAACATTACGACGAGCAACAGTAAAAATATTATTTTGTTGCAATTTGGTGCAAATATCATCTAGAAAAATTGAAGAATATTAAATTTCAAAGGGGACATGCGATGAATAAATCAAAAAAATTAGTTCGTTGTAATTAAAATAAATAAGTAATTAATTAAAAAACAGATTTGATTTTTCCCCGGCAAAAAAGGTAAAGATATATCTTCTTTTTTTAAAAAGTTTAATGTTTCTTTTTCTCTTCCGTTTTTTCACTGGCAAATTACCAAGTCCAAGGATATAATATTTAGAATGTTTTAACATCTAACATACCTGCTGAAAAATTCATTGTATTTTGAAATGTATAATTTTGTTCATTTTGTTCAGGAATTTCTTGCCATAATTGTAAGAAATCACGTTTATCCATATGTCCATTATCATCAAAATACATATGAAGTGGAACAATAACAGCAAAATAAAAGACATCAAGATTATCTTTAACTGCTACCTGAAAATTTAAAAAAATAAGTGTTTTTCAGATTAAAAAACTGTAAAACATAGGATTAAAGTTATTACAACAGAGCAAAAAAACTAGAAGCAAGATAGTGCTTATCAAATTTTTGTATCAATGTAAAAAAGGAGACCATATTACGCATAAATTGATTAGCAGCAGCGCAGTCAATGATGGACTTAAAACAAAAAAGTTGCTCATTTTTAATCATTTGATACAATAATTTTATTTTTAAAAATGGATCGAATTCGACAACGATTGTCAGATTTAATGGTACAATTATGTTGCAGAAGTGAAAGAAATTTTAATCATTCTCCAGAAGAAAGAAAAGTAAGAAATCAAAAAAATATTGACGTTTTAAAGAAATATTTTAGAATAAAGATAAATCAGAAAATGTTATGCGATTTTTCATGGCGGGAATGGGCTCTGCCGGTAAATCAACTATTATTCGGCAATTGCAATTATTATCACACAAAAACAGCAATTATAAATTTTGTAATGATGATTGGACAGAATTACGAACAACTGAAATAGATACAGAAGCATGGCAAGCAACAATACGTAGAAATATTTTAGATTGTTTTGATATTTTTGTTAAAGTATGTTCCAAATATAAATATAAAAAGCTTAATTATATTTTAGCAAATAAAACAAAGAGATGAAAAATTTGATAACGAAGATAATAAAAATTTTGCACAAATTATTGAAGATATTTGTGATCACGATAATGCTTTTGAAGAAATAATATTTGATGAAACTTTTAAAGAAAATATTGTAAAAATTTTTGACGACGAAGCAATAAAGAAAATGCTGACATTAAGAAACAAAATTGATTTACCCCATAAAAAACTTTTTGATGGAGCTCATTATTTTCTTACACGAGAAAAAATATTAGTAGGTTCAAAATGTGATAAAATATTACAAATATGAATATTACAGGAGGTATTTGATGAAGGTTATAATCCAACTGACGAAGACAAAGTTCACAGTCGAAAACCTACAGTGAATATGCATAATTATAAGTTTATGTTAAATGACACCAAAATAGAAATACATGACGTTGGAGGACAAAAATCAGAGCTTGTAAGGATGTTAAAACAAAAATTTATGGAGCAATTAATGTTTAATTCAGCTAAAAATCACCGACTATTTACACAAATGGAGCGCAGATAGCAAAGAAGGCGACAAAAATTTTATTTTATTAGTTGTTTCAATGTCAGACTACAATGTTCCTCATGCTCAATATCCTCAACATACTCTATTGGATGAATCTATAGAATATATGAAGCTATTACTCAATAATGCAGTTGCTGAAAATTGCAAATTGCTCATATTTTTCAATAAAAAAGACAGATTTAAAGAAAAAATTAATGACGAACACTGTAGATCAGATATTGATTATCTTAAAGAATATCTCTCTACCAGCCAATATAAAGAATATAAAAAAACAGGAAAACATGAACCGAAAACTATGTACAACGCTATTACTGCAAAATTCATTGAAAACATCAAAATAAAATATCCTAATAAAAGTTGCTACTGCAGGTAAGTTAAGCGATAAATAAAATAATTTTTAAAAAAATTTTTAGGCACACTTGTGCGGTTGATAGTAAAATAATGGACAGCATATTTGCAACAATCAGAAATGAAATTTTAAATGAGCAGTTTTATGAAGTATTCCCGTAAAATAAAACAAACCTGCAAGCTGGTTAATGGATCTGTCTTTCTTGCTTCACCATTTGTAAGGCAAGGGACTTCAACATTTGCAGATTGATTAGGCAAAATTGCAGCAACATTGATTGGACCAGCTGGAGTCAATCCAAATCTATAAGTGTACTTGTATAAATAAATTACAATAATTGGTTGTAATTGTATAAAATAAAATTTATGGTTGTAACTTACGAATTTGTATTAAACTGAACAGCAAAATCAGATAATGGCTGCATAACTTTATTTGTGAAAACCATTTCCATAAAAATAGTTCCATTACGTCGCGCAAATGTTCCTTCAATTTGAAGGCCTTTTCCCTTTGAAGCATCCAACCATACTTCTTTAGGAGCAACATAACCATTTGATACATTAGTGGCAGAAGTAGGAGGTTGTTGAAAGCCGAAATTGGATGATTCATTTCCGAATCCACCAAAGATATCAAGAGCAGGTGGAGCACCAGGTTGAGGTAATGGAGCGGCTAAACCTATACCACCAAAGCTAGCTGAAGTATTCGTAATGGTACCTATAAAAGAAACGAGCTTTAGCCAAAGCTATCATATCGACGAAATATATTTTTCTAAATCTTTAAAAACAAACGACAAATTTTCTTTTAATTTACATGATAAATAAACAATTTTTACTAATTTTTATCGTGGCACATTTTTGTCGTGCAATTTTCTCTCTCAAAAAAGCATTGTTCCCTTTTCTTCCCTCTTTAAGAATGCTTTTATGATTTTCTTTTTTAGCCTATTTCATAATATAACCAACCGAGAAGATCATCAAGACCAGGTATAGTGGCTTGTGGTTGTTGATATGAAGGAGCAGCTGGAGCAGTCAAATCAAGCGAAAGTAAATCAGCAATAAGGTTATCTTGAGATGGAATAACAGTAGATTGTTGATGATGTTGAGGAGTTTGTGCCGTAGCAGAAGTATTAGCATCAGACGGGGCAGTGTTCACGGTATTAGTTGGAGCAGCACGAAGTGGTTGGCGAGTTGCATCAATAAATGAAGTCGGAGGTTTATGATAAACAGATGCTAAAGATCCAATGTGGCAAACAAGTTGATTAAGAAGAGATGGTTCTAATAAATCAGTTTCTTCTGAAATCAACGGCTTTTCAGCAAGTACAACTTCTTTTGCTGCTCCAGGATCGGCACTCAGCAACCGCCAATAAATATATCCACGATCTCGCAAATCTGGGTTATCACTATCTTGAGTTGCCAAAGAAAGAACTCGTTGAACAAGTTGTTGGGTATCAGTTGGACGTTTCAAGAATAATTTAACGACAGCTGTTAAAAGCTGAAGTTGTACTTGAGTATTTTCGTCATGAAATCCTTCAACAAATGATTCCAACAATTCATCTGCATTATCAATGCGTTCAGCATATTCTCCAATAATCCAAATCATCGATGCTCTTGCTTCTGGTTCATCCAAAGTATCCAAATTTTCACAGAGATTAGAAATAATGTTTTCGTAACGGTTTGGATATTTACGGAAAATATCTTTGATAACAACAACTGCTTCTTGCACAACATAATTAACTTTTGTTTGAATAAGATCAAGAAGAGTGGCAACACATTTTTCAGAACTTTGTTCAACTTTGATTGCACAACGTCCAATAGCCCGAACAGCTTTACGAACGAAATCAACATCAACCTCAGCAGCATATTCTTTTAATTCAGATAAAACTTGAGAAATATTATTTTGTTGTGCAAGTCTAATCATAATATCCAATTTTTCCATTTTAACATAAATTGGGTCATTATATTTTACAAAAAATACTTTCATTTCTTGTTTTAAAACATCAGGACTGAAATGAGGAATGTATAATGGATATATTTAAAAAAAAGATTACCGTTTTTGAACAATAAGATTAATGTTGCGCAAAGCCACATACTGAATTTCAGGTTCAGCAGAAAGAAGTGTAACCATTGGAGGTGCAAGTTTTTTTATAAGTTGAGTAATAAATTCAGAATTTTCTGGTAGCAAGTTTATAAGCTTCATCAAAACTTTCACAGTTGATAAAACTACAGCAGCATTGGCATGGGCAAGTCTTGGACTAATTCGTTCACAGATACTGTAAAGGATGGGAAAATAATCTAAAATTTAAACCAAAATGACATACTTTTGTGCTTCCCGTTCATCTTTCGGCTCATAATTAGCAAGAGCATCCAGAATAAAAACTTGCCCCCATTCAGTACATTCATTTAAAGCAGTTAAAAGCTTATTAACAGTTTGAAGATTAATACGAACCATTGGACGGCTTTCATTAATTTCAGTAATTGCAGCTACAGCATTTGCAACAACCATTGGGTTTGAATCACTTAATAAATCATTAAGTAGTTCAACAAATCCTTGGTCTTCAACTAATGTTGGATTAATATCGTGAAGCTTTGCAACACAAACAGCAGCTGTTTTTCTGACATATGGATCTTCATCTTTCATGCATTTAGTAATGGTTCACAAAGATATTCTGTAATTTTATCAACCCGAATGCATCCCATAGTCCTGACAGCTAAAGCACGAATCAAAGGATTTGGATCTTCACAATCCTAAAGTCCACCATAGTAGATAATTAAAAAAATTTTATATGAAACATACTTTTACAAATGTATTAACAGCCATAATGGCAAGATCTGGTTGACTTTTAGCATAATTCATCAAGTAAAGATATACCAATTTCTTGAGTTCCACGTTGTCTGTTTGCATACAATTTACAACATCAGGAAATAATGCACTAAAACAATATAATTTTTATTTGTTACATATCAGTATTGTATAATACCTGACATCTTTTCCAACTGTCATACTAGCTATAACTTTCTTGACCGCTTCTCTTTTCTTTTCCTTCTTATCTGAATTAAGTTCAGTCTTCAATTCAAATATTTCACCTACAAAAAATTATTGTTACAAATCACAAGAAATGCAGTATTTACCTTTTTTGGTGGTTGTAAAATATTTAGAATCCGTCATTCTAATTACCACACCCTAAAATGAATAAGTAAACACAAATTTTTTAAAATCTTTAGAAAATGCCAAAGAGAAATAATAGAACGAATATGGAATCGGTAATCAATGGGAAAAAAAGACGGAGGGAGATGATGTTATTTCAAATGTCTTGAGCGGAATGTCGTGCAAAGTATTAATTTGTTGGAACACAGGAGTATTCTTAACACAGAAAGCTAATTTACTAAATAAATTACGAATTAAAGAATCTGAATCTCTAAATTCTTTGATTAATTCATTTCTTACTTATATTTTTGACGCATTTTATATGGGTTTTCGTCTCAGGACGATTTTGCATTGACAAAATGAGAAACATAATTTTCTTCTTTTTAAAAATTTTTAGAAAAAAGTAAAAAAAACAACAGAGAATAAAAGAAAAATTATATTATGATATAATTTTTCTTTTATTTTTGATCTTTTTCTATGTTGTAATTTTTTAATGAAATAGAAAATAGTGTGGTGACAAACAAATAAAATTGGTTGACAAAAAACTAAAATATGTGTATTTTTTTACACATTTGAAAAATAATTTTCCTTCAACAAATTAAGTTATAAATAATTGATTCTAAAGGAAGAAAAAATGTAAAAAAAAACATACAGAAGGGCCAAAAGAAACTTTATGGCCAACAATTTGTTGGTGATATGTTTGAGAAGGTGCGGGATTAGATTGTACAGTAACATTTGACATTCTAACAGGATAATGCCCAGTATTTATAACCTGAGTATTATTTGATGAAAAAAATTGATTTGGATTGCGCATTCTTTGACTTGCTCGAAATTGCATGATTTCTGGAGCAGTAGCTCGACCTTCTTCTTGTTGTCTTGGAAATTCAAATGAATTCTGTAAAAATGTTAATGAAGAATGTTAAGCATTGTATAGATTACTTGAATTATTGAACCAGAAAAAAGTTGCTTTTTTATTGCAGCATTTTTACCATCAGATATATCAAATTCATTTGGATTTTCAAAAGCTGCAATATGAAGGGAAAAGGTGCTATTACTAACGTTTGAAAGACCGTCGCTCTTCCAATTCTTTTTAACTTCTTCTTCTTCAGATTAGTACTCTGCGTTGATACCACTGCTTTACTACAATATTTTTCATTGTTTGATTTGCGAGAAATATGATTTTGGAATTATAATTTGACATTTTTGATTTTCATTTAAATTCAAATGAAAATATTGGTTGCCTATATCATTTTGTGAAACATTTTTTGTAAAATGTTGGTTCCTGTCCTTTGAAAACAAAAACTCATCCTTTGTCGTCATCTAAAATTACGTTTTATTAAAAACAAGTCCAATACCACTATAGTGTATACAGTCGTGCTGAAAAAAATGAATAAATAACGCGTTTTTTAAATTACCAGCAACGTTAGGAATGAGAAAACGGAGACATAAAACTATGTGTTACATACACATACCTGAATTTTATTTTCCAGTATGGCGGCACAGTGATATTAGCCATTTTCTTCATTCACATATTGCATCACGCTTATTTTTGCTTTTCTAAATGTTGCAATTCGAAAAAATATTTTAAACAATTTTTTCAAGAATGGAAAGTAAGCGTGATGCAATATGTGAATGAAAGCAGTGGTATCAACGCAGAGTACTTATCACTGTGCCGCCATACTGGAAAATAAAATTCAGGTATGTGTATGTAACACATAGTTTTATGTCTCCGTTTTCTCATTCCTAACGTTGCTGGTAATTTAAAAAACGCGTTATTTATTCATTTTTTTCAGCACGACTGTATACACTATAGTGGTATTGGACTTGTTTTTAATAAAACGTAATTTTAGATGACGACAAAGGATGAGTTTTTGTTTTCAAAGGACAGGAACCAACATTTTACAAAAAATGTTTCACAAAATGATATAGGCAACCAATATTTTCATTTGAATTTAAATGAAAATCAAAAATGTCAAATTATAATTCCAAATCATATTTCTCGCAAATCAAACAATGAAAAATATTGTAGTAAACAAATTGCTGCACTTCACTAAAAAAATAAATTTTAAGTTTCGATAGTGTTACGGTACTAAATATGATTCGTAAAAAATTTTGCTTTTTATGCTAAAAAAATTGAGTTCATTTGTCATAATAGTTGCGAGGGTACCAAAACTTTTTACGTGAGACTGCAGCAACATGTAAATTACCAGATTCCACAGTATCCGATAGTTATGAAAGAAAGGAAAAATCACAAGTATGGAATAAATTGGCAGATTTAAGTGTAAATGTTATAAGACCTAATGGTGAATCTGAAGAAGAAGAAGTTAAAAAGAATTGGAAGAGCGACGGTCTTTCAAACGTTAGTAATAGCACCTTTTCCCTTCATATTGCAGCTTTTGAAAATCCAAATGAATTTGATATATCTGATGGTAAAAATGCTGCAATAAAAAAGCAACTTTTTTCTGGTTCAATAATTCAAGTAATCTATACAATGCTTAACATTCTTCATTAACATTTTTACAGAATTCATTTGAATTTCCAAGACAACAAGAAGAAGGTCGAGCTACTGCTCCAGAAATCATGCAATTTCGAGCAAGTCAAAGAATGCGCAATCCAAATCAATTTTTTTCATCAAATAATACTCAGGTTATAAATACTGGGCATTATCCTGTTAGAATGTCAAATGTTACTGTACAATCTAATCCCGCACCTTCTCAAACATATCACCAACAAATTGTTGGCCATAAAGTTTCTTTTGGCCCTTCTGTATGTTTTTTTTTACATTTTTTCTTCCTTTAGAATCAATTATTTATAACTTAATTTGTTGAAGGAAAATTATTTTTCAAATGTGTAAAAAAATACACATATTTTAGTTTTTTGTCAACCAATTTTATTTGTTTGTCACCACACTATTTTCTATTTCATTAAAAAATTACAACATAGAAAAAGATCAAAAATAAAAGAAAAATTATATCATAATATAATTTTTCTTTTATTCTCTGTTGTTTTTTTTACTTTTTTCTAAAAATTTTTAAAAAGAAGAAAATTATGTTTCTCATTTTGTCAATGCAAAATCGTCCTGAGACGAAAACCCATATAAAATGCGTCAAAAATATAAGTAAGAAATGAATTAATCAAAGAATTTAGAGATTCAGATTCTTTAATTCGTAATTTATTTAGTAAATTAGCTTTCTGTGTTAAGAATACTCCTGTGTTCCAACAAATTAATACTTTGCACGACATTCCGCTCAAGACATTTGAAATAACATCATCTCCCTCCGTCTTTTTTTCCCATTGATTACCGATTCCATATTCGTTCTATTATTTCTCTTTGGCATTTTCTAAAGATTTTAAAAAATTTGTGTTTACTTATTCATTTTAGGGTGTGGTAATTAGAATGACGGATTCTAAATATTTTACAACCACCAAAAAAGGTAAATACTGCATTTCTTGTGATTTGTAACAATAATTTTTTGTAGGTGAAATATTTGAATTGAAGACTGAACTTAATTCAGATAAGAAGGAAAAGAAAAGAGAAGCGGTCAAGAAAGTTATAGCTAGTATGACAGTTGGAAAAGATGTCAGGTATTATACAATACTGATATGTAACAAATAAAAATTATATTGTTTTAGTGCATTATTTCCTGATGTTGTAAATTGTATGCAAACAGACAACGTGGAACTCAAGAAATTGGTATATCTTTACTTGATGAATTATGCTAAAAGTCAACCAGATCTTGCCATTATGGCTGTTAATACATTTGTAAAAGTATGTTTCATATAAAATTTTTTTAATTATCTACTATGGTGGACTTTAGGATTGTGAAGATCCAAATCCTTTGATTCGTGCTTTAGCTGTCAGGACTATGGGATGCATTCGGGTTGATAAAATTACAGAATATCTTTGTGAACCATTACGTAAATGCATGAAAGATGAAGATCCATATGTCAGAAAAACAGCTGCTGTTTGTGTTGCAAAGCTTCACGATATTAATCCAACATTAGTTGAAGACCAAGGATTTGTTGAACTACTTAATGATTTATTAAGTGATTCAAACCCAATGGTTGTTGCAAATGCTGTAGCTGCAATTACTGAAATTAATGAAAGCCGTCCAATGGTTCGTATTAATCTTCAAACTGTTAATAAGCTTTTAACTGCTTTAAATGAATGTACTGAATGGGGGCAAGTTTTTATTCTGGATGCTCTTGCTAATTATGAGCCGAAAGATGAACGGGAAGCACAAAAGTATGTCATTTTGGTTTAAATTTTAGATTATTTTCCCATCCTTTACAGTATCTGTGAACGAATTAGTCCAAGACTTGCCCATGCCAATGCTGCTGTAGTTTTATCAACTGTGAAAGTTTTGATGAAGCTTATAAACTTGCTACCAGAAAATTCTGAATTTATTACTCAACTTATAAAAAAACTTGCACCTCCAATGGTTACACTTCTTTCTGCTGAACCTGAAATTCAGTATGTGGCTTTGCGCAACATTAATCTTATTGTTCAAAAACGGTAATCTTTTTTTTAAATATATCCATTATACATTCCTCATTTCAGTCCTGATGTTTTAAAACAAGAAATGAAAGTATTTTTTGTAAAATATAATGACCCAATTTATGTTAAAATGGAAAAATTGGATATTATGATTAGACTTGCACAACAAAATAATATTTCTCAAGTTTTATCTGAATTAAAAGAATATGCTGCTGAGGTTGATGTTGATTTCGTTCGTAAAGCTGTTCGGGCTATTGGACGTTGTGCAATCAAAGTTGAACAAAGTTCTGAAAAATGTGTTGCCACTCTTCTTGATCTTATTCAAACAAAAGTTAATTATGTTGTGCAAGAAGCAGTTGTTGTTATCAAAGATATTTTCCGTAAATATCCAAACCGTTACGAAAACATTATTTCTAATCTCTGTGAAAATTTGGATACTTTGGATGAACCAGAAGCAAGAGCATCGATGATTTGGATTATTGGAGAATATGCTGAACGCATTGATAATGCAGATGAATTGTTGGAATCATTTGTTGAAGGATTTCATGACGAAAATACTCAAGTACAACTTCAGCTTTTAACAGCTGTCGTTAAATTATTCTTGAAACGTCCAACTGATACCCAACAACTTGTTCAACGAGTTCTTTCTTTGGCAACTCAAGATAGTGATAACCCAGATTTGCGAGATCGTGGATATATTTATTGGCGGTTGCTGAGTGCCGATCCTGGAGCAGCAAAAGAAGTTGTACTTGCTGAAAAGCCGTTGATTTCAGAAGAAACTGATTTATTAGAACCATCTCTTCTTAATCAACTTGTTTGCCACATTGGATCTTTAGCATCTGTTTATCATAAACCTCCGACTTCATTTATTGATGCAACTCGCCAACCACTTCGTGCTGCTCCAACTAATACCGTGAACACTGCCCCGTCTGATGCTAATACTTCTGCTACGGCACAAACTCCTCAACATCATCAACAATCTACTGTTATTCCATCTCAAGATAACCTTATTGCTGATTTACTTTCGCTTGATTTGACTGCTCCAGCTGCTCCTTCATATCAACAACCACAAGCCACTATACCTGGTCTTGATGATCTTCTCGGTTGGTTATATTATGAAATAGGCTAAAAAAGAAAATCATAAAAGCATTCTTAAAGAGGGAAGAAAAGGGAACAATGCTTTTTTGAGAGAGAAAATTGCACGACAAAAATGTGCCACGATAAAAATTAGTAAAAATTGTTTATTTATCATGTAAATTAAAAGAAAATTTGTCGTTTGTTTTTAAAGATTTAGAAAAATATATTTCGTCGATATGATAGCTTTGGCTAAAGCTCGTTTCTTTTATAGGTACCATTACGAATACTTCAGCTAGCTTTGGTGGTATAGGTTTAGCCGCTCCATTACCTCAACCTGGTGCTCCACCTGCTCTTGATATCTTTGGTGGATTCGGAAATGAATCATCCAATTTCGGCTTTCAACAACCTCCTACTTCTGCCACTAATGTATCAAATGGTTATGTTGCTCCTAAAGAAGTATGGTTGGATGCTTCAAAGGGAAAAGGCCTTCAAATTGAAGGAACATTTGCGCGACGTAATGGAACTATTTTTATGGAAATGGTTTTCACAAATAAAGTTATGCAGCCATTATCTGATTTTGCTGTTCAGTTTAATACAAATTCGTAAGTTACAACCATAAATTTTATTTTATACAATTACAACCAATTATTGTAATTTATTTATACAAGTACACTTATAGATTTGGATTGACTCCAGCTGGTCCAATCAATGTTGCTGCAATTTTGCCTAATCAATCTGCAAATGTTGAAGTCCCTTGCCTTACAAATGGTGAAGCAAGAAAGACAGATCCATTAACCAGCTTGCAGGTTTGTTTTATTTTACGGGAATACTTCATAAAACTGCTCATTTAAAATTTCATTTCTGATTGTTGCAAATATGCTGTCCATTATTTTACTATCAACCGCACAAGTGTGCCTAAAAATTTTTTTAAAAATTATTTTATTTATCGCTTAACTTACCTGCAGTAGCAACTTTTATTAGGATATTTTATTTTGATGTTTTCAATGAATTTTGCAGTAATAGCGTTGTACATAGTTTTCGGTTCATGTTTTCCTGTTTTTTTATATTCTTTATATTGGCTGGTAGAGAGATATTCTTTAAGATAATCAATATCTGATCTACAGTGTTCGTCATTAATTTTTTCTTTAAATCTGTCTTTTTTATTGAAAAATATGAGCAATTTGCAATTTTCAGCAACTGCATTATTGAGTAATAGCTTCATATATTCTATAGATTCATCCAATAGAGTATGTTGAGGATATTGAGCATGAGGAACATTGTAGTCTGACATTGAAACAACTAATAAAATAAAATTTTTGTCGCCTTCTTTGCTATCTGCGCTCCATTTGTGTAAATAGTCGGTGATTTTTAGCTGAATTAAACATTAATTGCTCCATAAATTTTTGTTTTAACATCCTTACAAGCTCTGATTTTTGTCCTCCAACGTCATGTATTTCTATTTTGGTGTCATTTAACATAAACTTATAATTATGCATATTCACTGTAGGTTTTCGACTGTGAACTTTGTCTTCGTCAGTTGGATTATAACCTTCATCAAATACCTCCTGTAATATTCATATTTGTAATATTTTATCACATTTTGAACCTACTAATATTTTTTCTCGTGTAAGAAAATAATGAGCTCCATCAAAAAGTTTTTTATGGGGTAAATCAATTTTGTTTCTTAATGTCAGCATTTTCTTTATTGCTTCGTCGTCAAAAATTTTTACAATATTTTCTTTAAAAGTTTCATCAAATATTATTTCTTCAAAAGCATTATCGTGATCACAAATATCTTCAATAATTTGTGCAAAATTTTTATTATCTTCGTTATCAAATTTTTCATCTCTTTGTTTTATTTGCTAAAATATAATTAAGCTTTTTATATTTATATTTGGAACATACTTTAACAAAAATATCAAAACAATCTAAAATATTTCTACGTATTGTTGCTTGCCATGCTTCTGTATCTATTTCAGTTGTTCGTAATTCTGTCCAATCATCATTACAAAATTTATAATTGCTGTTTTTGTGTGATAATAATTGCAATTGCCGAATAATAGTTGATTTACCGGCAGAGCCCATTCCCGCCATGAAAAATCGCATAACATTTTCTGATTTATCTTTATTCTAAAATATTTCTTTAAAACGTCAATATTTTTTTGATTTCTTACTTTTCTTTCTTCTGGAGAATGATTAAAATTTCTTTCACTTCTGCAACATAATTGTACCATTAAATCTGACAATCGTTGTCGAATTCGATCCATTTTTAAAAATAAAATTATTGTATCAAATGATTAAAAATGAGCAACTTTTTTGTTTTAAGTCCATCATTGACTGCGCTGCTGCTAATCAATTTATGCGTAATATGGTCTCCTTTTTTACATTGATACAAAAATTTGATAAGCACTATCTTGCTTCTAGTTTTTTTGCTCTGTTGTAATAACTTTAATCCTATGTTTTACAGTTTTTTAATCTGAAAAACACTTATTTTTTTAAATTTTCAGGTAGCAGTTAAAGATAATCTTGATGTCTTTTATTTTGCTGTTATTGTTCCACTTCATATGTATTTTGATGATAATGGACATATGGATAAACGTGATTTCTTACAATTATGGCAAGAAATTCCTGAACAAAATGAACAAAATTATACATTTCAAAATACAATGAATTTTTCAGCAGGTATGTTAGATGTTAAAACATTCTAAATATTATATCCTTGGACTTGGTAATTTGCCAGTGAAAAAACGGAAGAGAAAAAGAAACATTAAACTTTTTAAAAAAAGAAGATATATCTTTACCTTTTTTGCCGGGGAAAAATCAAATCTGTTTTTTAATTAATTACTTATTTATTTTAATTACAACGAACTAATTTTTTTGATTTATTCATCGCATGTCCCCTTTGAAATTTAATATTCTTCAATTTTTCTAGATGATATTTGCACCAAATTGCAACAAAATAATATTTTTACTGTTGCTCGTCGTAATGTTGAAGGACAAGAACTTCTTTATCACTCAATCAAATATACTAATAATATTTTTATTCTTTCTGAATTAAAGATGCAACAAAACTCTCCTGCTATTACGGTAAATATATTTATTTACTTTATCAATTTTTTACTTTTAATTTTTAGCTTTCTCTCAAATCTCGTCACTTAACTGCTATTGCTAATTTGAATGAAGTTTACCAGACAATCCTTTCCCAATAGTTTCATTATTTATTTATTTTATTGTGATTATTTATTTTAATGCATTCGCTTATATTTATATTAATTTTTGTTTTGATATTTATACTTGCTTTTCAAAATTTATTTATTATTGTTTAAACTATAGTATTTATATAGATATGAATACATTTGAACTGTAGTTTAATGTTGCAATAACTGTTTTTTTAAACAATAAATTATATTTTCCTATTTCACTTTACAAGAATACAATAGAGAAGATTTTGTAAGTGAACAAATACAATAATTAAATTATTTTCTCAACAGATTTTTTACTTGTGTAAAATCTTTCTTATGAGACAAATACTGAACTCTGGAAACATGTAAATTAAAAAAGTTTTGCAACAAATGAAAACTTTGCAAGAAATTGTAATTAATTATTTGTGTGATATTTTTTGTTTTGTTAATTGTTAGAAATTAATTTGTACTTTAATATCACGAGTTTTTCCACCAGAAAAAATAGCTATTAAAATGTTTTTTTAAAATTTATTAAATAGAAAGCCACATTTTTGTAACAAAAGTAAATTAATTGTTTTTCTGTCTTCTATAAAGTGAAAGTTCTCAAATCACTTGCAACATTTTTTTAACAAAGTGTTTCTCACGATTTATTTTTAGTAAATTTGCTTTTGAAAAGGTGCTATAAAAAGAAGAAAAAACTACTTTATGCATATCAGGTGAGAGTTTAAAAAGTAGAATTATGATCTGATTAGGAATTCCCTACAGAATGGATTCATCTAATTATTTTGGCGACGATATTTTTGTAGAAAAAGCCACTTCAAATGACTTTGAAGCAGGGTTGTTAAATTCCCGGGAAATCAGAAAAATCGGGAAATTTCCCGGGAAATTTCCCCGGAATTTCCAGGGAATTTCCCGCTAATTTCCCGCAAACCCAATTTTTCAGATTTTACATATCGCACCCGAAAAATTTAAAAACATGATTCACGAGTAACTACCCTTTTTTTACCTATATTAATTCGTTCTAATTATTTTTAAAGCTAAAAAAATCTATTTTAATTAAAAAAAATTAGAATTTTTAAAAAATTTTGGTAATTATATACTCAAAATTCCGGGAAATTAATTTCATTTCCCGCAAAAATCGGGAAATTTCCCGGGAAATTTCCCTGGGAATTTCCCGCTAATTTCCCGGGAATTTCCCTTTGACAACCCTGCTTTGAAGGCCTTTTAAATTTTGTTAAATTGGATGCGACATGGAATTTTTTCAAAAGTAACCGAAATTTTCGTTTTTTTAGGTTTTTTGAAAAATGTAAAAGCTTTATTTCACGTTTAATAAACTGGACCTGAATAATTCTGTTTCTTGTATTTTTGATTAAAGATTGAAAGTTTATTTTCGCATTTTCTACTAATTATTAGCAAAAAGTAGTAAAACTGTGCCTGTTTTTTTTAGAAGCTTGTTTATTTTATCAAATAAGTTATTCTTTTAAAATATTTGGATGAAAAAATGGGCAATGTTAAGTCTCAAAATTCTGGCATTAGGAATCAAAGTGTTTAAGTAACATTTAAAACATTTGCTAATCAACTTGAAATGAAATCATATTTTTGTAACAAAATGACGTTGAACAACGTTTTTATTGTGCACCATATAAGGGACTGTCCAGATCTGACGTCGGGAAAAAATCGGAAATTCTGCACCCACCCCCCCCCCCCCCGAAATCGGATAGCGTCAGATTCAGGTAAAACCCCCCACCCCCCTGCGTCAGGAAAATCGTCAGATTCTTTAAAAATGTGATAAATACTAAGTTTTAAAAAATAAATCATTTAACATATATTTTTTTTGCATTTGTTGATAATGCCCGAGGTTAGTTTAAACTCTATTTGTTGATTGTTTGAAACGACTTTTTTAAAAGGGGAATCGCATTTCTAACTATTTTTTAATTATGCTCAATACTGAAAATCGGGAAAAATGCATTGTTCTTTTTCTATTCATATTTTGTTGTGGGCGGCAAAGCAAAAAAGCAAATGAAAAAAAGGTGCAAAAAATTTAATAATATTTTTCTGTACCTTTAATACCAGTTTATGCCGACGTCAGATTTTGGAAAAACCCCCCACCCCTGCCCGTCAGATTTCGTCAGATTTAGCTTAAACCCCTCCCCCCCTAAAAACACCGACGTCAGATCTGGACAGCCCCTAACGGGGCGCCAAACAGATGTCTTAACAAAAAAGAAAAACTTTTTTGTTAAGGAATTTTACCCGAGAAAAAATAGAAGAAAAACTTTTCGTGTTAAGAGAATTTGCTTGAGTAGGGAAAAAATTCCTTAACAAAAAAAGTTTTTCTTTTTTGTTAAGACATCTGTTTGGCGCCCCGTTATATTTAAGTTATATTTTTTAAAGTTCGTTTAAAAGCTGTTTGAGCAAGGAAAATTTAGAGGGAGGTTATAGAAAGTTTATGGAGCAACACGTTTTTCTTTGAAAAATATTGGCGAAAAGTTGTCTGACATGAGTTGAGTTGCGTTGTTGTTGTCATTTTTGCTTGAGTCATTATAAAATAGTTTACTTTAAGCGTGTTTAAAAATATGAGATCTTTCTAGTCTATCTTTAAGTTTCATCAGTTTGATTTCGAAATTTTTATTTTCTTTAAAAAGCGATTTTTTCTTTCTTTTTTTCTCAGTTTTATTGTTTTTTATTTTTTCTCTTAGTAAAATGGACGGTGAAATGTGTGGAATTTGTTATGATGATGTCTCATCTAATGGAGTCTCTATGGAAGAATGTGGACATAAATTTGATAAAGATTGTATGGTTAAGTATTTGGAACATGCACGAAACCAAATTGAACGAACATATCATGAAACTGAAGATGAAGATCGTCCACAATTAGAAATGGTCAGTTTCATTTTTAACAAAATTTAACAAAGATATTTATTATTTTTATTTTTAGCGTGTTCCTTGTCCTATCTGCCGTACTCCTTTGAATGATGATCAATTTACTTCAATTGAAAAGTAATAAACTCTTTGTGTATTTATCATTGTAATTTTTATTTTATTTGTTTTTAATTGTAAAAATTAAATACATTCTTTTTTAATTCTTGAAATATTTGCACCTTGTTGGGCGTTTTTTTCGATGGTGATGGTTGATAGTTTTTCTTCTCCTTCTTTTTTTTGATTCTGCATGAATGTAATAGGCCACTATTTTGTTGCATTTGCTTTTTTTCTTGCTATAGAAGAGGAACAATTGTTACGCGCAAAATGATGCATTGTTTAACGTTTAGGGGAAGCTGTTTCAACGAGAAACACTGCCTGCCGCTTTTGTTTATTCACTGACTTTAATTTAAGACTGTTTTTTTCCCGAAAAAAATTTATTTTTCTACCTATTGTATGTATAATTTGAAAAAAAAATTAAGCATTTTGAGTCATAAAAATCTTCATTGCCAGTGTATATTTGTATATTTATTTGTTAGATAATTGCATTTATGTGTCAGAACAAATCATAATGGTTTTTTTAGTAACTACCCTTCTTCCTTCGTCTCATTTTTTTTTATTTTTTGACCGCCTTCCTTTTCGTTATTATTATATCGCCTTCCTTTTCACTAACATAAACTTGTATCGACTTTTTTTCCAGTCTTGATCGATATAATCTTACCAACGTTATTCGAATTTTTTTGCAAAGTTTTTTTTTCTAAGCTGAAAAGTATTTTTGTTTTAGTTGATCCATTTTTAATCTATGATATTTTTCCAGTTTAATCCACCTGTCCTAAAATAATTTTTTTTTAGTATTTACATTTTTTTTATTATTATGAAATATAAAAGAAATTCTGAAAAAGGTGATTCACCATTTTTGTGCTTTACTCATTTTTCCCATCCAGCCTTACACTCTTTTATTTTTCTCATATTTTTTTATTTGGAGTGATAGAGAAGATGTTTCGGTTTTTTGTTTTTCTTGCGGAAACTATTGGGTTAACAAAATTTTTGTTTATTGACTTTATTGTTGAAGAAAAAATGCCATCTGCTAAGGGGCTTTTTTTGAATAAGGCTTTATATAGTTATGTGCAAAGTTTTTTTTTGCCCTCTTCTGTGCTATTACACGATAGTCTTTCTTTTTATTAGTTATTTTTATTTAAACCCCATCCCAAATTTCTTTATAAACATTTATACGAAAAAAGCTGTCTTCTTTAATCGGATTTTTTACTTAAGCTGATAGATAATTCTTGATCTTATTCCAAAATTGAACAATTTTTTCTATTTTTGATTTCTTTCTGTCAATAACATTTTTGTCATCGTAAAGTAGTTTATATTAATCTTAATATGACAAAAATGTCAAACATGGTTAAAATTCTTTTTGTTGTGACGCTTATTATTTTTTTGATCCCTTTTCAAACGCAATTTTTTAAAATACTCTTTTCTTTTTTTGCACAATATTTTTCCCTCGTAAAACGAGTGTCCATAACAACTTGAGGAACACAAGAAAAAGACTTCCAAATAAAAGCCCCGGTGGCCTTCACGTTCTGCAAAGTCTATTTCCATGTGCGTCTATATATTTGCTTGGAGAGGAATAAAGGTGAATAATGTTGTAAATTTTCTTTGTGGTTGGAATTTTACATTTTAAATCTCATCGACTTTTTTTATGTGATTGTAAACGCCCACCATAAAAAAAGTTTTTGGTGACTGCTTTTTCTTGATTTATTCATTGCTTCCGCAATTGTTTTACCACTTTCAAACGTTATCGCTAGTGTTAACTATTTACGACACATATTTCTCTCTGCATATTTTTTTTTATTATTCTTCTCACTTTGAAGAAAAAACAAAAAATACATATTTGTCATTTTTAAATAAATATATACAAATTTATATTCGACATATTGTTATTGGTCTGGCCAGCAGCGATTTTTTGTATCCACTTGAGTGGTCAACAATCTGGGTGTTTTTGTAAGCTGTTAAAGAATAAAAGAAGAAGCCCGATATTCCTTTCAATTATTCTGTTTGATTTGTGAGGCTAAGCGTGGAGAGCGCAAACTGACCATTTATCTAAGCAGTCAGCTAACCAAGCGTGGTCACTCATCATTACGCACGTATAATATATTGCGTCGTCTTTCATCGATTCATTTAAGTTCAATTGCCTTCTCATTTTTTCCCCTATTTTATTATATGCTTTTTTGCTGAATCCTAGTATTCCGATCTTCTATTTCTGCTTCTTTCTTCTGTTATCCTTGTATTATTATATTCGAAAATTATGATAAACTTTGAAAATTGTCTTTATTCATCGTGGAAATGGATTAAAATCCGTGTAATTGCTTTGTGGAATATTGTTTGTTGGTTAGCAGACATGATTTTTTGCTGCGCGTGTTGTCTTGACGACGACAATTCTGATGTGGAAAGAGGGATTTCCCATAAAAAGCATACATCTGATATCCATCCTTCAGCTCTTGGTGATATTGGTCATAAGAAAGCAGGGGCAATGGATCAAACGACAGGAAACAATGTTACGACATCAGTTGGAGGTCAAGTGCATAAAGTAATTATGGTTGGAAGTGGTGGAGTTGGAAAATCCGCCTTAACCCTGCAATTTATGTATGACGAAGTAAGTTTTTTTGGCACTTGTTTGGTTTTCCCCCGCATTTCTTATAAATTCAGTTTTTTTTGTTTGTTTATTTTTAACCTATTTTTTACGAAAGGTCAAGACGATGTCTGTCTTGTCAGACATGATTTTTTCATGGGCGTTATTTTTTAATCGTTTGCTTTTTTTCAGTTTGTTGAGGAATATGAACCCACAAAAGCAGATAGCTACCGTAAACGGGTGGTGCTAGATGGAGAAGAATGTTCTGTTGATATTCTTGATACTGCTGGGCAAGAAGATTATTCTGCTATTAGGTAAATTAATTATTTTTAACAGCTGATTGAAGCTGTTATTCAATTTTTAGAGATAATTATTATCGAAGTGGTGAAGGATTCATTTGTGTATTTTCAATTACTGATGTTGAATCTTTTGATGCAACAAATGAATTTCGTGAACAAATTTTACGTGTTAAAAATTCTGACACAAATGTGCCAATTGTTTTAGTTGGAAATAAATCTGATTTAACCAGCGAAAGAATGGTTTCGCAAGCTCAAGCTCAACAACGTGCTGAATCATGGGGTGTTCCTTATATTGAAACATCAGCAAAAACTCGAACAAATGTTGATAAGGTGTGATGACTCATAAATATTTGCATTTTATGATTATGCTCTTTTATTCCTTTTTTAGGTGTTCTATGATTTAATGCGTGATGTTCGTCGCAGAAAGGGTGGCCCATTAAGTGGAAATGGAAATGTTATCGACCCAAGTATCAATGATCGAAAACGTCGAAGTGCAAGACGTTCATGGAAAAAACATTGCACAGTATTATAAGTAATTAACCTATTTATCGATCAAAATCAGCTCTACGCTTTTCTTTCCGGGTATTCTTTTTTATATTATATTATTATTATATCGAAAAGCAAATTTTGAGTTGACATTTTACATTGCCGAAATCTTTTTTCGTTGTTTTTTTGCAAAATTTTTTTCCTATTGTTACTGTATTTTTCTTTATTTTGTAAAAATGCTTTAATAAATGTGCTTTGTTAAAAATGTTTTATAAAAGCAATTTTATAAATACTGAACAATATTTATGCGGATGATCATTACAAGAAGAAAACGCAACGAGATACTTTTTACTGTCTGGGTATTTCGTCTTTTGATTTTCACTAAATCGTTCATCAACAAGCAAAATAGTTTTCTAATCGTTACTGAAAACTCAAAACGAATTACGAGTCAAGGTCAAAAAAATGTGTCTCTTAATTTATTTGAAATTCCAATTTATTAACAAATTTTTTTTAAAGAAAATGTGCAAAAATTAATCAAAAACTTTTAATAAAATTTCCGAAAAAAATCTCTGTGAAAAAATTTTACAAAAGCTTAAGTTCCTCGAACCCATCTTAAAAAACCGGCTAAAAATGAAAGATTTTAACATAATAAAAATGTAAGACATTTGGTGGCTTATAATAGTAATTTTTTATAAAAAATTTATGTACTGTAGCAAATACTAAATACGATGAATTGTTGCAAAAGCAATATTTTTATCAGTAACATTTTTTCGAAATCATCACAGAGTTTATTGAAGCAAAAAAATATTTTATTGTTTTATAAAAAATACCCGTTTCACCAATACATATATGTAAATACAATTAAAATCAATTTATCCTAGAAGATCTCCCAAAATATCTTCCTCTGCTGCCTTTAAATCAGAATAATCAGCGGTTGTGCTTTTCGGAGTTTTGTCCACTTTTGTATGCACACTTTCTCCATTCATTCTTTTCAGCTTTGCATTAAATTGGTCTAAAGCTTCTTTATTCATGGAACGGAACATATTCAATTCTTTTTCAGTCATTTCTTTAAAATCTTTTGGACCTGATGGCTTTGATTTTTTTGCACCAAAAGCAGCTTCAGTTTTCTCCAGTTCATCAACAAATCTCCTTCTTGTAGCACTGCTTTGAGCTTTTTTTTCTTCTTGAGCTTTTTGCCGTATAAGTTTTGCAGCTCCTTCACGATCATATTTTTCTTTCGATTCTTGATCACTTAAAAAATCATATGCCTTCTTAAGCTTATGAAAAGTTTCTTCAGCTTTTTCTTTATCTTCAGGTTTAGCTTTATCCGGATGACATTTTCTAGCAAGATCTTTATAAGCTTTCTTTACATGTTTAATAGATTCACCAAGTTTGAGACCAAGAACTTCATATGGATCAAAATCAATTTCAGAAGGCATTGATATCTAAAATATGGAGGCTATAATAAAATCAAAATTATGAAAAATTTACAGTAAGAGCTTATAATGAAGAAAAATGAGCAAAAATATTATTAGAATTGAATTTAAAAAAAAAAACGAGAACTTTCGTCAGCTTTTTTTTCAATATAAAAATGTTTCGCTGTGAGATTTTATATTTTCAACAGATGCATTTCCCGTCGGCGATTGTTTATTGAAAGACAGAAAACGACAAATGTCTGATCGCCATCAATTGATTTGGTTTTTTTATATGTATATTAGTACACCAAAAGTTTTAAAATGGATGTTTTTAGTTAATACTTGTCCTTCAGTTCTTCATTTGAAATTTAAAGAATCAGCACAAACAAAAACCTTTTCTCTTAAATTTTTATTTTTGTGAGCGTGAACATTTTTTATTTTCGTGTGATGTTCTTATGCTTACGTTGCATAAGCAGAAACGTATTTTTTTCAGCCACATATTTTAGCATTCCATTTTTTTTGCTGTGCATTTTATACAATGTCAGACGATCCATGTGAATGCGTTTTTAGCCATGAAGCAATGATGAGACGGCTTTTATCTATTGTAATTAATTTTCCGAATAAGTAAAGGGTTTCATTACCATAGTTTTAGCTACGGCAATCACAAGAAGAATGTACAGAAGATAACTGCAATAGTGATGGAACAACTTCTGGAGCAAATACAATAATGATGATGGCATTAATGGGTATCTTTGCTATGGTTATGTATATGACTCGTCCAAATTCTTTACGGTTACCTGCTAATAACACTGACGGAAAACCTGCCAACGAAGCTGTATGCTATTTTTATTCGAATAATTTTTGATTTTTTTGTTTCGTATTTTAGGATCGTGATCCTCCTCCACCACCACCAAGTTTGGGATAAAGCTTTAAAATTTTCAATGTCAACGAATGCTTTCCATTTTAAACTAGTCAGAGTTATTTGCAAAGTCTATCCAAAGTTAAACGTTTTTATTCACTTATTATAGTAACATCCAGTGTTTGAGAACTATTAAGGCTGGATATTTTCCTGGTTTTACGAGTTTTTATTCCAGGGGCAAGTGTATATCTATATTTTTTCGTAAAACATTTTTTTCATAGCAAATTTGAGCTTGCCTTCTTTTTTATTTTTTTGTTATATCGTTTTTTACTGTCTTATCATGGCACTGTTTTAAACTTTCAAGTTATGTAAATATATAAATATGCTCTTTTATGTTAAGGGGAGTTTCCGGTGATTATTGTCTTTATTTAATTTTATATTTTATGAGTGGAGCTAGACTTCTAAGAATTTTTGATATAATATTGTTTTGAAATATGATTTCTGAAAATAAACAATAAAGTTTTTCTATCAACAAACAAAGGCTCTAACATTTTTTTATCTTATAAAAATGGAAGTTTATTGTGCTATTTTTGTGTTGTTTTTTAAATGTTTACATATTCAAAAAACAAATGTTAAAATGGAAGTTACATATTGAAGAGCAATTTTTACGCTTTTATGATTTTTTGGCACCTCCCCTTTAATTGTTTTGCTTATAAATAATGGCAAAAAAAAATTTTATTTTGGTACAAATTTTAAATTAAATATTTGACATTCGTTGTTTAAAAAAGCAAGCGATGAGTGACCCGGAAATAACATCCCTTGATTCAACTTTATCTGGTATATTTGTGATAGCATTTCTTTGTGGATTACTGTACATACAATTTTTAGATTTAACCTTAGATATAAGCTTTGGAAAGGTTGTAAAAATTTGTGTTGTACAAGCTGGCTCGATTATATACGATACTCCAAAAACTTTAGACAAACTTGAACGGCTTACTGTAGATGCCGCTTCTACTGGGGCTGAATTAGTTCTTTTTCCAGGTTTTTATTATTGAAAATTATATTTTTGAGTAATCTTATCTTAATAATTTAGAAACTTTTATCGGTGGTTATCCAAAAGGGGTTGATTTTGGAGTTCGAATGGGTTTACCTATTCTTGATGGTCGAGAAGAATTTAAAAGGTATTTTGATCATGCAATCGATTACAATGGCACTGAAGCTGACCGAATGTCATATGTTGCAGAAAAATGCAAAATTTATTTAGTTGTTGGAGTTGTTGAAAAAGAAGGCACAACATTATATTCTTCAGTTAATTTTTGATTTACTTTTTTGGAAAAACATTTACACATTTTAGGTGTTTTTCTTTGGCCCTAATGGTGCGCGATTGGGAAAACATCGAAAATTAATGCCGACAGCATTTGAACGCGTTGTTTGGGGTTGTGGAGACGGTGCTACCCTCCCAGTATTAGATACCTCGGTTGGAAAAGTTGGGGCTGTTATTTGTTGGGAAAATTATATGCCAATGCTTCGGACAGCAATGTATAATAAAGGTTTGAATAATTACCCTTTTTTACATCGTTGTTGTTTCCGTTTAAGGAGTTCAGATTTATCTGGCACCTACAGTTGATGATCGTGATGTTTGGCTAGCAACAATGCGAACGATCGCCCTTGAAGGGCGTTGCTTTGTAATTTCTGCTTGTCAATTTCTTACTTCTGCTGCTTTTCCTCGAGGACATTCGGCTCATAGTAAAGAGGAAAAAGTTTTAATTTCTGGTGGTTCATGTGCTGTTAATCCATTTGGTGAAATTATTTTACAACCAAATTATACGTCTGAAACTATTGCAACAATTGAATGTGATTTATCTGATATTATTGGTGCGAAATTTGATATTGATTCTGTTGGACATTGTTCACGTCCAGATATCTTCCAACTTGTAGTCAATGAAAAAGTTCAAAATTCTGTAACTATCGAAAAATGAAACATTTTAAATTCAACATTTCTTTTTGTTTTCTTTCTCTCTCAGCAGGCGGTTCCCATACTTTTATGTTTTTCTTCCATCAATTTTTAGAGTTTTTATTTTTATATTTTTCTTTAAAAACATTTCAATTTTTTTTTAAATAAATGAGAAGTTACCATGTCTTATGACAGAAACATAAAAAAACAATTTTTTGCAAACAAAGATAAAATGAAGAAAGCTCTGTTTTAATCAGTATAAAAAGGATATTTTGGAGCAAAAGTGCTTTCACCGTAATGGGCGCTTTCTTTGTCCTCTGATATGTTGACTTTTCCAAAATGACATTCCCTAAAAGAAATCCGTAAAAATAATTGTTTTTCTTTTATAGAATGACTTACTTATAATATGGGCTTGGAAGTGAAGGATAAAGTTCACTTAAGATTGAACTTGGCATTCTTACACGCTTTTTAGAAGATAATAATGATTCCATTTCTTCACCAAGTTCATCATTTTCTTCAATGATATTTCCCGCTTCATCTGTGATTGTTACTTGAACAACCGATTCATTTTGTTCAGGAGTTTCACCGATTGATGCCTGCTTTGACATCATAATTCTTGCATTTCCATTACTGTTTGTACGGCTAGCTTTTACTCTCGCTAAAATTCCAGAAAGTAAAGGAATTGTGCCAATAATGATTGGCAATTTTAGTGTTATTTTTGCGTCTATCTATAATTTTTTTATGATAAAAAATTAATATATATATTTCACAATTTTTTACTGTAAGCTCTAGAATATACATAACATTTATTGTACTGCATTTTGAAAGTCGCGGTGCTAGGGATGGTAAAATAATTCTTTCATCCCATTCTGTTTTCATACCCGCATTTACATCATCCTTTTCAATTGATATAATATTTCTGCTTTTCGTTCGTGTACATTCTGCACCGCTGAATGTTTTTGCTCTAAAATTTATGAAAATTAAATTTTATCCATAGACAAAATTTCATACTTGTAATGAACTTCTTGACTCAATTTAACAATTATAGGTGATTTTATTGATCGTTGACTTTGATTATTTACTTTACAATGTACAACCATCACTTCACCAGGGGTATAACCACTTCTATCAATATTCATTTCAGCACTTATACATCCTTGTCGACGACAACAGAATTTAATATTATAATTTGAATCTGATACAGATGCCGGAGCAAGAGCCTATGCAAAAAAATGTTTATGTAAATTAAATGCGAAATAGCTTTTAACATACTTCTGAATCACCATTTATATCTTCAATTCCAATAACGGTAAATGCTTTGCGACAAATAATATCAAAATCCCATGGACGTTCACATGTTGCTTTGCATGTATATCGAACAAACCCGTATTCTCCTTCAAAAGAAGATGGAATTGTTTTTGGCAAAGTGTATGAAAAAGGCACTTCATGAATACCAGCAGGTAAAACTTTCTCCTAAATTTTTTTTTATATTATTTTTCTAAAATTTAGAAAATAAACAAACTCTTGACTTTCCATCTGGAGAAGTAACAATAAATTTTTGAGTATAATGTGTATTTAATTGTTCACAAAAATATGGTACGCTATCACTACAATGTGTTCGAGATTTACCTGAATGCTTTGTCCAATACGTTCTTGCTCTGCCTTTAAGCTCTAATAAAATTTCATTAACTTTTTTAATTTCACTCGTTTCAATAATAATCTAAAAATATAATGTAATTTTAATGTTTCAATTTAATTTAAAAAAGACCTTTCCAGATATTTCTTGGCCAGCAAAATAGACATGTTCCGGATTGTTTAAAACAATTTCGAACTTATCTAATTTGACCATATTTTAATCTACTGTTTCCGGTACATTTAAAAATACTTTTTTTCTGAAAATAATAACCCACTTTAAAAAACGGAAGAAAAAACATGAAGTTCTTGTAAGACATAAGCGGTTATAAGGTGCCATTTAAAACTTGAAAAAACAGCACCCAAAAGCATATTATGCGGAAAAAAAAGAATTCAAAACAAAAATATATCTTTAAAAAAATCTCTCTTGGGGATAAAAATAAAATCGAAAAAAGAAAATGGGAAAAAAATATGGGAGTAAATAATATTTTTTAAAAAATCATGTTGCAAAAATATGCCTAAAAAACCTATTATGTCAAAGATAAAAAACATTTTATAAAAATCGATCACGATGAGGATAAAATAAATAATGTTGGTTTTTAACTTGCAAAAAAAATTAAGCAGAAAAAATAGTTGAATGAACATATAACAATTGTTGGTGCCAAAAGCAAGCACGCTTGCGAGAAAAAAGAAAAGAAAAAGAAACATTCAAAAGTTTTTTTTTTCTTCACAAAAACTCGCAATCAGAGGCTTAAAGGAAATACCAACAAAGCTACTAAGCAATTTTTACATTTAAGTCTAAAGCAAATTTTGAAAAAAAATAGAAGAGAAAAAAAAGAAAACCGCCATTTAGCACCGAAATGTGAGCATCGTGGAAAGAGATGGCCCGAGAGGAAATACACATATAACAAAGAGCGAAATATTTTGTGGTCAGCTGTTGCCCCTTTTCATTTTGCTGAAATTTTTTTGATAATATTTTTAAACTTTCTTTTTTAAACATGAATATGAAAGACAGTTAAATAACATTTCAAAATGTTAGGGGTGACAACTTATTTTTTTCAATCAAAGAAATGTTTTAAAGGTATGATGGATGTGCATATCCAAATCAGATATTCCAAAAGAAAACTTGTAATAAAATAACTTAAACTAAGAAATAGTAAATAAAAATTCAATAAAAAGGGCATCATTTTACCTTCTAAGTATTTTTTTGGCGTGTAAAAGCTTCTTCAAAAACGACGGGATAGAAATAAAAAAGCGTGTCATCGAGCCTTCTTCTTTTTTCATTTTTCAATTAAAAAAAGAGGAGAAGACAAAGTGCATGCTTGTTAATTTGTGGATAAAGTGTAATCATGCAGCTTTCGTATATAAAACATTTCACACAAAATAGAATTAAAAAACAAAACCCATAAAAATTGATTATTCCGTCAAAAAATAATATTGCCAAAAAAAGACAAATTGCAACAAAAAAAAAGTTTACCATGAAACAATCAAAGAAAAATGAAATGATTGAAGTTCTCTTGAGAAGCAGTGCATGTTCTTCAAAAAAAAATGTTGCTCCAACTAATTGTCGCGTTTCTTCCATCAAAGCTTCTTTTCACTTTTTTTAGGGCGGAGGCTTTTCTTCTATATATTTACAGTAAATAAGCATTTTGCTTTGGTCAATCTTTTCCACAAAAAATAGAAGGAAGCAAAGAAGAATAACGAAAGAAAGAAGGAAACATTTTTTTATACATTTCAAACATTTTTGAGATTCCTTAAAAAAAATAAATGAAAAGCTTCTTTGTATATTTTTTTGAAAACTGGTCCTTTGAGTGAAAACAAAGTTTTTTTTCCGTTTTCTTCAACATAAAAAAAATTTCAATAGTTTTAATGTAGCGTATAATTAGGGGAAAAAGAAGGAGCTTGGTTGACGGTTGGTGGTGGTGGCCGTAGTAGCATTAAACATAGATGTCATTTTTGTTTTCCTTAAAGGAATATTTTATTTGCTTTAAAATAAATTAATTTTTCTAAAGAAAAAAAAACTGAACTAATTACGCCAAAAAAATTTATTAACTTATCATTTTTTTAATATTTTAACAGATGATACTTCCGGCATACTAGGTTCCTCCCAAAAAAAGAAGCATTTTCTTCTTCTTTTCTTCTTCATAAAATGCCTATTCTCAAATTTCAGTTTTGGCGTAGAAAGCCCTCTTCCTTCTTAACAGATGCACAAAATTTTCCGGGCAAGCAATTGTGGCATCCGCAACCTTTTCACGAAATTCTTTTTTCGAAGCTCACTCGTTTCTTGTCTTATTTAAAAAAAAAGAAAAGAATAAAAAAGGAACTAAACAACAACACGCATGACAAGTTGGGCCCAAAAGTTTGTTAAGGAACCGACAAGCTGCCTTTTACTTGTCTTTTTTATCTTAAAAAGAGAAGCAAAACTCAAAAAAAAAACAGATTTTGGTCCTATGCAGTAAACGGAATTTCCGCCACAAATCCCGGACATCCTTCAACATTTAAACATGTGAAGCCATTTTTTGACAATAAATTTGAAAAAATAAGAGAGAAGAAAAATTTTAAACTTATTTTATTACAGAGAAGTTTATGCCAGATGGTTTTAAGCAATAAATAAATGTTTTGTATGCAGTGAAAAAAAAGTAATCAAATCTCTGTTAAAGTATACTTAGGGGAAAACATGGCAATGACAGTGCTTAAAATTATTTTTGCTTTCAGTTTGTGTTTGAAGTAATTTGCCAATTTTTATAATTTTAAAGAGATGCTTAAATAGTAGTTAATGATATAATGTGCAGCGTTACAATTTTCCTTAATTTTATTAAAATAAGAACGTTATTTAAAACCAAAATCAACTAATTTATTTAGATGCATTACAGTACTCCTATCGTACATGCTTTATAATATTTTAGTTAAATTAAATTTTAAAAAAACATTTTTAAACAAACAAAATGAAAATGATAAAAACTGTGAATGAAATTTTTTGTTAAATTTAATACCGTAGTTAGTTTAAAAGCGATACAAAAAAACATGTTATTTTCTGCTCTGTAACCACATATATTTGAAAGAGAATTATTTGATATTTTTACAGTTATAATAAGAATTTACGAAATTTATAATTTTAAACAACTTTCACAAAACAAAATTTCACTATTTAAAAAAATTTATTAACTTCGTTTCTTAATATTTTCAGCTTTAAATTTATAGCTGAAATACACGGTAAAATTTTCTCGACTGGAAATTAAAACTTTTCAGCAAATAAATTGTTTGTTGCAAATAATCAAAAAATATTTTTTACGCGTTTACATTAACGTTGTACATAGCATAATTATTTAAATATTTATAACATGTTTTCTGATGTTTTTTAATTAAAATGTTTTTAGATGATGTTTAGTCGTATAGCTGTTTATTCTCCAAAAGCTGCAATTGTTCGTTATGGAAGTTTTAAAAATGTAAGAATTCTTAATCCATCATCAGCAAGTTTACCTTTTACCCCTGTTCGTGCAACACTTAAACCTTTTACCGTTACGCTTGAAGCGGGTAAAACTTATTCATTTTGTACTTGTGGTCTTAGTGAATCTCAAGTAAAAATTTATATAAATACCGAATTTTAATTTAACTATTTTTTTAGCCTTTTTGTGATGGCAGTCATAAAGGATTTGGTCGAACATTATTACGTCCAATGCGATTCACCGTTGATAAAACTGACAAATACAGTGTTTGTGGATGCAAAAACAGCAAAACTCTTCCACTTTGTGATGCAACTCATAAAAAGGTATGTGTTTTCTAACCTTTTTTGTTAATTATTGTAGTATATCTCTTGTTTATTCCAGGTTGATCAAACTCCTAATAGTGCTAAAGCTACAAAATATGTTGCATTTGGTCTTTCTCCTGTCTATGATGGTGTTGCTCGGGAACTTGGATACAAAGTTAAGAATGGTGGATTTCAATAGGATTATTAACGTGGAAATTTTCTTTGAAGTGTAAATATTCATTTAGATTACAAATAAACTTTATTGGAAATTCAAACAATATATTTTGGCAGGATTTATATATTGCTTTTCATACCATTTTCTTTCAAAATTAACAAACAACAAAAACAAAGAAAGAAAGCCCGTTCAAAAATATTTAGCAAGTTTTAATCAAATGATATGTATTTGCGATTATGGTTGATAATTCTTTTTTTAACGATTAAGTACAGCTTCTTTATATTCAACCAAAAACGCATGACATTTTTCTTGCCATTTACGAATTGAAATTGAATCTTCAAGATATCCACATTCAACACAAAGTTGAAGAATACAACCATAAAGATAAAGATATTGTGATGGGCCTTGAATTGCATGAGTACGCAAATTTCTAAGTTCTTCAACAAGCTAAAACTTGATTTTATTGTTTTTTATAAACTATTTATATTACCTTCGGAACAGATAAAACTGTTGTACCTTCTTGTAATCTTGCACGTGCCATATCAATAGCAATCAAGACTCCAGTTCTACCAATACCAGCAGAGCAATGTACGATAATTGGAGAAATTTCTTGTTCACTTGCTGCACTACCGTATACAGGTTTAACACAATCTTTTGCGAGATCTAATAATTTAATAGGAATAATTTGATCATCAGGAATTCCATTATCTGGGAATCCAAGAAAATTATAATGATTTAAAAGATGGCTTTTCTTACTGAAAATATAAAAGTATTAAATTTTGGGATACTTTTTTTATTACAAACTTGTAAGTAATTCTTAAAATAGTTACATGAACTTTTGGAAGGGTACTTTGTCCAACAGAAATATTTTCAACATCAACTTCACCATATCTAGCTCGATCACCATCATTCCTTGGCCAATATTCTGCACATTTTCTTTGCCCTTCTTCAACAAGGTCACAAAGCATTATAATTGCTCCAACTTTTTCTGTTGCAACCATATACCAAAAATCATCAATTGTATGACCTAATGGACCTTGGCAACAAATATATCGTTGCTTTCCAGCAGTTGCCCAATTTGCATGAATATAATTTTCTTCTTCTGGACGACCCTTTAAAATTACTCTTGTTGGTTCATGGCATTCAATATCTCGATAACTAAAAAAATTCTATTATCACTTTTTTATTAATTTTAGTTTGATAATAATTACCGATTTTTAAATGCTTGATGTGGATGATATCGTACAGTCTGTGGAGGATTATAAGATTTTATTTTCGAAAATTCATCAATAATATCTGACATTTTCATTACTGTTAATTTTTTTGCAAATTTTGCAGCAGCTTTTTGTTGCTTTTGCTATAAATTTGTAAACTTAAATAACTGTAAAAAGTTACGATAATGTTTACCTTTAAAGGATCCGTTTTTTTTGAACCACTCGATTCTTGATTACCCATTTTTTACAACGTACTGATAAAAGCTTTTTAAATAATTAGTTAATAAAAAATCATGAAGAGACGCTAAAAATCTAGAAAAGTGCTTTTAAAAATGGTTTTTAAAAATGAATACAAAGAATACCGTTAAAAAAAGAAAAAGTAAGTGAAATAAAAAAAAGAAAAAATCGTATTACACCTACTTTAATCTCAAAAATGGGGTATTTTTATACAATAGTGTTAAAAAATCACATCAAAGAAGAGAGAGAAATGATTAATGCCATAAATGAAAAAATTTTAAGCATTATGACTCGGGCTTAATTGTGACGTGCGTACTGCATTTTTAAGCCTAAGCTTTTTCAAAAAATGATGGAAATATAAGCATTAAGTTATAGAAAAAAAATAAAAAAAAGTTTGTCAATCAATAAAACAGAAAAATAAATTAAATATGATTTTTGTTTGGAAAAAAATATATGGTTTATTTTTATTTTTTTACAAATCAAAAAGCGCCATTTTTTCGTGTTTTCTTTTTGGTTTTGGTGGTGAAAAGTGTTCCTACGTTCTGCTGCAGCTGATGATGGCAGGAAAAAGAAAAAAAAACAACATTCTTTCAGATGAAAAATGAAGTGTCTTTCCTCCCTCTCTCCTTCATCGTCATAAAACATTCACGCTTTTTTTAGATTTTTAGAAGAAGAAAAAACAATAACAATAACATAAGACAAAAAAAGCGAAAAGTAATCCGATTTTTAAAACAAAAGGTAAGTTCAAATTTTTTTACTTATTTTTAAAAAAATTTGTTTTTTAATAGAAAAAAAAGCGATAAAAAATAATAGTGATAAAAATAATTAATGAATTGACCAAAACAAACCCACGTGCGAAAGAGTATGATTGCGGTAGGAAAACCTGAATTGATGAAGTATCTAGTAAAAATAGAAATTTTTCCACTTGCAGAAAAGCATTTATTTATATACGTGAAAAGCGGAAGTATAACAAGTTAAAATCGATTGTTACTTTTTTACACTGAACTTTCTTCGATATTAGAGAGGAAAGAAAAAGGTTAGCTCAAATTGCGCTTTTTGTGGTCAATTACAAAAGAGAAAGAAAATGCAAAGAAAGATGACAATCTACACTGTTTTTTCATTTGTTCAACAAAAAAAATAAGAAGAAAAAACATCTCAATAAAAACGATGTCAGTCATCGACGTACAACATTTTTTGATAGTCTTTGTTTGTGCTATTTTTGCAAACTGAAAGCATATGTGTGAGAAAGTATTAAAAAATTAAGATAACAAAATTTATTTTATATAAAAACCTTTTTTTACAATGTGTTGCGATTTTGGGTAATCAAATTGCATCAAAAAAAATTGAACATTAAAGGCAGAGAAAAAAGATAAAACTCTTTTTTTCGTAACTGAGATTACAATAAAAATATAAAAAGCTTTAAGTAATAAAAAAACATTTGCGAGATCTTTGCAAAAATAAATTTAATTAAGTGTACCGCATTCGCGGACTTTTGGAATGTAGTGTAATAAGAAGTTTTTCAAATCGGCTATTTGGAAATATTGCAACAAGAAGACGTTCAAATATAACATACATTAAACGTCGATTTAAATGCCGATTTTGTAATGCATTTGAGATATCTGTAATGCCAATGTTTGTTGTTCTGGAACCCATAAAAAGCCGTAATTCATCGGGTAAAGCAGTAAGCATAAGGCAACGAGCTAAAAATCGAGCTCGAAGAGATTCAGAAGCTGGTCGTTGAATTGAATGAGTTGCTAAATGTCCATTTGGCCAAATTGAATCACTAAAAGTTTTATTTAAATGATAAGAAATAGACAATATTTTTGTGAACAAACCGAAAAGCAACAAGATACTGTAGAACTTGATCTTCAGAAGTTAACCATTGAACAACATCAATAATTCGTCGATTAATTGATGATCCCATTGCAGCATGAACAAATTGTCTTAAAACTGAAACAAGTCGACGCCGAAACCATTGATTTCGCCCACGAAGCCCAAATACTTCATCAACAAGTAAAAGCATAACCCGTAATGGAATATTTTCATCATCAATATTATCCAATTGTGCAGCGACTCGAGAATAATCTTCTTGTTCAACCGATCGATTTGAACGTAAAACACTTGCAGCCCGATTAAGTTCATTGCTAACTTTATTAACAAATCCAGATTCAGGTACTTGTGTTACGGCTGTTCCAAATGCTTTTACTCCAGTTAAAATTGGATCAAACATTGCAGTCATCATTTTTCTTGAAAATCCATGGACATTTCCAGTATACTTTTTTTGACTTAAAAAACTATAAATATCTGATTCCAGACCAGGATTTGCATTAATATTTTGAGGCTGTGTAATACAAGTCATGTATTCATTTAAAGCTTTACAACGACGATCCAGAAAATGTTGATCCAAATTATTGAAAGTTTTTTTACCAGGAAAAGATAAATTTCGAAGTTTTCGATATTTTGATTGTACGGTAGCATTAAGGGTATGAAAATCAGAATATCGTCGAATTACATTCCAACTTGATGAAGTTTTCCCATCAAATTTATTTACTCGAACATTATAAAGTGCAAACATTTGCTTTCCTTGTTGTCCAACTCCAAGTGTTTCAACTATAACAGAAGTATGTGGGCCTTGTGGGGTTGGTTGTGAATAAATTTTTGTTTCACTATTACTCTAAAAAAATTGTTTTTTAAATATGCAAATTTTAAAGATTACTGTACCTTTGGTGAAACGCTTGCCCCAGAAATGTTGCTTGCCATATCATCAGAAATTTCTGCAGAAAGCGGTGAAGATTCACTTCCATTAAGAATAATTCCTTCATCCTCATCATCGTTTGATAAAACTCCCAAATCTTCTAACATTTTAATATATAAGGGGCTCTTTTTAAATGCAGGATAAAATCGATCATCTTTTGCTAATATTTCAACAAGCTTCTCTTGAATTTGTTCAAACCAGCTGTCTTGGGGTTGATCATTTCGTAATCTTGCAAGAAATTTATTTATTATTGAATCATCAAGTGGTACCCGAGTTACAGCTTCTTGAGATAAATATTGATGATACATAAAAAGTGCCGCCTCTTTAATTGTTTCATATACTTCTGAATCAATACTTTCACCATTTACTAATGTTCGAAGCTGATGTGCAACAGATACTTTAAAGCCATCAATTGCAAGATAAAGATCAATATAATTTTGTCCTCCAACTTGATTTAAAAATTCAACAAATGTTGTAATTGCAACATTATTTGTTAGGATTACTGTAATTGGAAGATTAACAATAGGACCTTCGGAAACTTCTTCAGCCGATTCTGATGGCTGGAAAAAATATTTATAAAAGAATTGGAAAATTCTTTTAAGCTTACGATATGCGGAGGTATGGTACTGTCTTCAGTTTGATTTGCAATTTTTGCCATTTGACGTTTAATTAAATTTTCTGCATATTCAAGACTTGCAAGTTCTTGTTTAATTGTATCAGCAGCAGTGCCAATTGAATCTTTTGATTTTATGCATGTCATTTCATCATGAATTGATTCTAAAACAGCTTCAAGCTCTTGAACATTTTGACTGGTTTCAATTGTCGTAATAAAATCATCGGTATTTAATGGAACTTCACTCAACTATAATATTTATTTATTTATCTATTATTAATTTAATCGGTTTACTTACCAATCGAATAATTAAATATGTTAGGTATTCAGGTTCAGAAAGTTTATCAAAAATTGGTATTAAAACTTTTGAAATTAATATTTCTCTAACAAGAAAACGAAGGGGTCGAGATCGAAAATCTTCTGATGGCATTAAAAGATATAATAAAATATCAGCAATATCATGTAAATATGCTTTAAAAATAAAAGAGATCAATTAAATAAATTTTTTAAAAAAGTCTAACGAACCACTTTCATATTGTCGAGAAGTTGAAATTAAATCTCTGCAATAATTTTTTTCCATTTCTAATTCTAAATCAAAAAATATTGTTTCCAAATCTTCTGCCTTTTGAGATTTTGATTTTTGAGATTCAATTTTTTCCATAGATTTTCGATAAAGCCGTAAATGGGATGCGAGATCATCAATAAAATGCCTTGTAAGAAATGGAACCCAATCAACTCTTTTTACACTAAATTTTTAAAAAGCCTTTAATAAAATATATGCAAATTAATTTTTTGTATATCTCTTACCATTGTGCTAATGCTCCAATAGATCGCCTTGAAGATCTCAATAAACTTTCTTGAAATAATTCATCAACCGTTAAATTTTTATACCATGTATCAATAAAATCACGAACAATAAAATGAAGAAGTTGTTCAATCACTGAATCAAGATCATCAGACCCGGTCATTGCATGCTTTTCTTTGTACATTGTTATTAATTTATAGCGATCTTTTTCACCGATAAAATCCAAAATCCCTTGAGAAAAATGAAAAGTTTTTGCATTTTCTTCAACATTCACTTTTATTTTTGTTGTTTTTGAAAGTGCATGCCGAAAGAATGTTGATATCATTCTAAATTTGAATATACAATAAAAGCTGTTAGTTTAAAACTTTTTTTTGTAATAGAAACAAACCCTATCAAACATAAAAATATAATTATTAAAAGACATATTAAAGCTTCAAAGCTGAATATCATGGCACAAAATGCCACACCAAGAGCAATATAAACTCTTTTCGGCAGTACTTTTACATCCATACTGCTTAGAAAAATATTTTTTCATTGGGAAATAAATTATGATAAATAAAATCACATTACTCAAAGAAAAAAATCATTAAATGAATAACATCCGCAGCCGTAGTAGTATACAGCAAAAAAAACTCGAACGATACTGAAAAGGCACGCGCGCCGCAGACAAGGAATGAGTAAGCAGCGAGCCTGCAAAAATTCCCGCAGTTTCCGTCTTCTTTTTTTTTCTTTCTCTTTTTTTTCAAAACTGCTGGTTTTTTGTGCTGCATCCGCGGTTTTATTTTTTGATTTGTTGGTTTTTGTTTCTTTAAAATAGTCTGTGAACAACGAAAAATAAATATGATTTATTGTGTTTATTTACGTAAAATTTCTAACTGGTGGAACATAGAGTTTTGGCCTTAGCATCATTTCAACTGAAGAAATTCTTGTATTTACCCAATGTAAACCGGGATAATCATTTAGTGCTTTGAATGATGCAGTTAATGCAAAATCCGCACAATTATCTGGGGGGCTCCACCATCCACCGCCATGTTCAGCACAACGATTTGTGCGATGATCCCATGTTGTAAAAACATTATTTCGAGCAAAAAGCATTCCATCCAATACTTAAAAAAATTAATCCCTTTTTATGAATGAAAAAAAAATATTATAATCACAAACCAGGAGGTAACAATGGATTTTGTTCCAACATTCCCAAGGTTAATCTATACGAATTGAATTGATCATCAACAAAAAAGTGATCATAATGCGCAAGAATTGTTACATTTTCTTTAGCAACTTTAATCCGAATTAAAAGTTCATTTGCACATATTCGACTTGTTGAAAATGAATGTAATCGATCATTACCAATCCAAAAATCTCCTTTATCTGTGAAACCTTTCTTGTATTCTTCCCATGTTCGATTAAATTGACTAAGTGTTGGATGAGTTCGTTGCATAATTTTTGTCCAACCTCAAATTTGAAAAAAAAAAGTTTAAAGGCATTTAAAAAAAAAATAATTCAATAACCTCCACCATAAAGTTCAAAATCACAGTAAACTTTAAAAGGGCATTCACTTCCATTTGCACATCTCCAATCGAAAGCAGTATAAGCAAATTTTGATGAAGCATGTGGATTTGCTAGTAAAATATCTCCGCAATCACATGGTAAATCACGGCCACCTAAAAAATTTCATTGCATAAAATATATTTTTGATTACAATAATTACTGTGCCCTGTTTGTTTTATCACTTTTTTGTTTTCAAATTGTTGTTCAACTTCTGCAGAGCCTTTTTCTTCACTTACAACTGTATTACAATTTAATTCATTTAAGCATGGATTTTCATCTGAAGCATTATGAAAAATGATTATAACTCTATATTATTATTAATTTACCTGAAGCATCCCCGCAATCATCCTCCCCATCATTAACCCAATCAACATGAATACAGTTATCTGTACTTGCACATTTTACCACATTCGGTTCATTACAAAGATTACTCCCTAAAATATATTATTAATTTATAAATTTAAGACACTAAAATTTACATTTTTTATCAACACATTGAGAATAAATTAATTTAGCTTCAACACATTTTCCACATTGTAAAATACTAGATTTTAATCCAACATCACATACAACCTTATTAACTCCGCAACCTAAAGACATAATTTTTTTAATCGTTTTTACATTTTTATAATAATCTCACTTTCATCAGCTCCATTATCACAATCTTTAATACAATCCCTCACAGATGTTAAAGGAATGCAATGGATTTTTGATGAAGCTGGATCACAATCAAACTGGTTTTGTGGACATCTTTTGCCGATATGAAGAGGATAATCTTAATTAGGTTTTATTATAATTTTTTTATAAAAAAATTTTATTAGCTCAAATTTATCTCTCTTTTTTATTACCTGAAGCAATAATTTCGACATTATAAACATTTTGTATCACATGAAAAAGTAGGCTAAATGAAATCCACAACTGCATTTGTGTGCACATTGTAGGGCAAACTGGATGTCAAAAAAAAACTCTAATTTTAACTTTCACCTGAATTTATCTTGTTTGTGCCCGGTCATTTTTTTTGAAAAATTATAAAGCCGGTTTTTTGCATAAAATGGAAATGGTACTTTGAAAGTTTCAATCAAATTTTATATTTTATTCAAATTTTTTATGTTCAAATTTAAATCTAATAATAGTTAATAATAATTTACAGTTATAATCGTTTTTTGTAAAAATTAAAACGAAGATGGAAAAAATGGGGAAAATAATTACTCTTTTTTTTCAATCAGTTTTCATTTCTTGCATTTCTGTCCCGTTTACAAATAATTTATGCACAAGTCCGACATTACGTTTTCCGCTACTTTCCGATTGAACATAACAAACGTTCTTTTCAACTTCAAAATGGGTTTTAGTTCCATCTTCAATAAATTCGCCCTAAAAATAGATATAAAAATTTGTTAGTCTTTTAAAAAATGTTTTTTTTCGTTTTTCATGTGTTTTCACACAATCACTCAATAAACTCCCCCAACCACCCAACTCACGGTCGTTTCAACTTTTTCACCATTGACCCAAATATCCATGGTATCCTTTTCTGTAAATGAACGCTTGTTGATTCAATTAACAAGTACAAAAAAAGAACATAATGGAGAAAAAAGGGAGAAAGAAATTAAACAATGTAAACATACCAAGACAAATTCGTGTATCAACACCATTAATCGGAACATTCCAAACTTGTAGAGCTTTTCTTTGTTGCTCTTGAAATTTTTCATATGCTTTCCCATCAACTGTAAGAGAATATTCATATGCAAATATTCCAATTGCATCAACGCTTATAACACATTTACGTTTATTTATTTCAAATGTTTCACGACCAACAAGTTTAAACATCCAATCTTGTCGAACAATTTCCTAAAGTTTTGGTGGTTATACCTTCAATCATGGATAAAGCATGTTTCAAACCTTTCCATTTACACGAATAACACGTTTTCCAGATGTTGTACCGTGTTCAAATTCAATTTTATACATTTTATCACTCATTGGAACATTCCATACTGCTACCGTATCTCCATCCGACATTTTATCCCTTTCTTTTTTTTAACCTATAATTTTAAAATTTCTTAATTTCCACCCAATTTTTTTTTGTCATAAAAAATGTTAAAACGTAATTAACAAAAAAGAAATCAAAAGCAATCAAAAAACTTTATGTTGGCAAAGTTTGTTGATGGAAAAAAAATAGAAGATATTGAAAGTTTTGAAAATTAAAAAGCAAGCTTATATTTATTAAATTTTTAAATATTTATGCAATTTAGTTGTCATGGAAACGAGCTCATACGCATTCAAAAACTTTCTTTACTTTGTTAAAAAATTGTCCTTCTTCATTTGAACTAATAATAAACTTCATTTTATTATTCCATTTAAATTTACAAAAAAAGTCACAATTTGCTTTTGTTTTTCTCAAAATTGCATTCTTCGTTCTTTATTTATTATGTGTTTTAAACCAATTTTAAAAGTAAATTGACACATTGAAGCGGAACAAAAGGAAAGAAAAACAGTGTTCCCTTTTTTGTTTAACTGTTTTATAAAAATTTTTTTTGAAAAACGCAGCATGTAAATGTATAAAAAAAGGGATTTAAAAATAGTAACCAAATGGCTTTCACATTTATCCCACATGGTCATATACTGTTATAGAAAGACTCTCAATGACTTGCATTTGTGGCAGCTAACACCGGTGGCGGTGACCTGTGGCAACACCATACTTACTTTTGGTCATTTTTCTTTTTGAAAGTAAGTAAATTTCATGCACAAAAAAAAGAAAAGGAAAAAAAGCAAGACAAAGGAAATGTCCATCGGTAGAAAAAGCTTGTTTGCCGGCCGCTGGGCCGATGAGCGTCTTGTTAGACTTTTTTTTCTTTGAAATTTTGGACTTCAATTGAACAATACAAAGTAGGCGGAGAGAAATAAAAATGACGGACCGAGAAAAAAATATAGTGACGCGTGAGGAGGCACAATCATTCCACAAAAAAATCGTCGAAGCGAAGTGAGTGGACAACGGCCAACCAAAATGACCGAATATTTTGTGCGTGTTTCATTTTAAGTGAAGCACGTCAACCGATAGAAGCGCTTTAGTTTGCTCTCGTTTAAGTTACCGGGAGAAAGAAGAAAGAAAAAAAAGTGAGAGAGAGGAGCTGTTCAATCCCTGAACAAGTTCATTCTTTTCTTCCCCCCCCCCCCCCTTCAATATATAAAATTTTTTTTGTTCAATTTGTTTCACGATCTCTATCTCTACGCTAAGAGGTGGTAGTAACCTTTTAAGTATTTCTTTTTGGCATCATTATTGTCAATACAATACAATTCAATTTAAAATCAAATAAAAATATTCTCAATTTCATTTTCAATATTTTTATTGTTTTATTTTTCTATAAAAAAACACTTTTTATTATTTTTTTTGTTTAATTATGGCAGCTGCAAGTCGTGGAATTCTTCCTATTGATGTTTTACAGCCAAAATCTCGGCGTAATTCTTCTGTTGCTCCAATTGTTCGAAGAGCTCTTCATCGTCGAGGTTTGTTGATTTTTTTGTTTTCCCCCTCCGGCATTATTATTATTTTTTGAGAGGCATATAAAATTGCCCTTCAAATTGCTGGTCACTTTTTTCTGAACGTTTTCCTTTTGACGGACGTTTTCAAGCAGAAAAATAAAACTTGCTTTTTTTATTAAACTGGACAGGAAATGATTTCTGTTTCCGTTCAAAAACTCATTTTTAAACGGTACGTAGTAGTAAGGTTTTTCGTTTGCAAAAAATTCCAGAATTTTATTACAAAAAAATAAATTTGCAATTTTTTGTTTGTATAAAAAGAAAATTGAAACTATTTTTTTGTCATTTATGGAATTTAATCTTATTATTCCATTAAAAAATGTGGGTGAAGTTGAAAGTTTAAGTCTATTTTTTCTGTGGTAATTAAAGATTAATGTTGTATTAAATGTTGCAATTTTTTGAAAAACACGTTTTTTGCATAGAATTATTATTACTTTTTTTGTTATAACATTTTTGTGCAATTTTTTTTATATAAAGTATGAATAAATTTAAAACATTGCCCAAAAAAGGGATACTTCAAAAAAAGGAAATAAAAAAAACATGGACAATGATGAATAATTGAGAGAGCATAAAACCAGCATATGTTTAAGGCATTTTTTCCGTTAAAAATTTAAAACTAAAAATAACGTAAAAATGTTTTTTAGTTGGATGTTCACTGGATCGAAACAATAATAACAACAATGATTTGCGACGAAAAAGTAGAATGCTTTGCGGTGACAATTCTTTGCACGCTAATGAAAAGATTTACACTGTAAACTGCTTCTTTTGTTTACTCTCTTTCTTTACTTAAAATAGAGCTTTTTTCAGAATTGTGATTCAATTAAAAAATTGAGTAATAGAGTTTCATTTTATAAATATTATGAAATTGGAAATCTTATTGGACAAGGAAATTTTTCTGATGTATTTCTTGGTAAATTTTTTTTAAATATTAAACAGATACAATTATTTTTTACTTACTTACTTTCGATTTTTTTAGTATATAGTCAAGACAATTCACGTAAATATGCTGTCAAGGTAAGTGTTGCAGTTTCTGTGTATTTTTTCAAGGTCAAGAATCTTAATTTCAAATTGTATAATTTTTTATAGGAAATTGACAAAAATCGAATGTACGGAAAACTTTATTTTATTGAAAATGAAATTGCCATTTTAAAAAGATGTGAACATAAAAATATTTGTAAACTTACAGACGCATTTGAATGTACAAATTCATATTTTTTGGTTTTTGAGTATGCACCGGTAAATTTTTTTTAAAAAAATAATTGAAAAATTGAAATAATGGCCCTTGAAAAGTATTAAAAAAATATTTTTAAGAAAGGTGATTTGTTTGAAATGATTAAACGGTATGGAAGATTGAGTGAACAAGCTTCTGGAAGAATTACATATCAGATTGCTTCAGCTTTGAGCTATTTACATTCAAGAAAAGTTGTGCATAGAGATGTTAAACCAGAAAATATTTTATTAGGTTCTGAATATTGTGTAAAATTAACAGATTTTGGTCTTGCATGTACCGTAACTGGACCACTTTTTCGAATATGTGGAACTCCAACATATGTTGCCCCTGAAGTACTTTCTAAAGATGGTAAAATCAAATATATTTAATCTAATTTTTTTAATAACTTTTTTAGGATATGGATTAGAAGTGGATTTATGGAGTTTAGGAATTCTATTACATATTATGCTTGTTGGATTTGCGCCTTTTCGAAGTTCTGATAGAACACAATTATTTCGATTAATTATTAAAGCCTCTGTATCTTTTGATATGCCAAATTGGAGCCGAATTTCACCAAGTACTGTTTAAATTTAAAAAAATTGCATAAATACAAGAAAAAATTAAAATATTTATTTAATTTTTAGAAGCAAAACAATTAGTTACACATTTGATAACATCTGATGTTGAAAATCGTTTGACAGCTGCCGAAGTAATAAATTATTCATGGATCCAATCATTTTGTGAATAATATTAACAAAAATATAAATAGTCTTGCATTCCCTTTCATTTTAGTATCCTGCCATGTGGGATTTATATATTTTTTCAGTTACTTTTTTTTTTAATTTTAAAATTGACTTTAATTTTTACGTGTGCAACGAAGTCTTTCACTCAATGAGTTCTAGTTTTTTCTGTATTTATTATATTTAATAATTATGCAAAAAATTTATTTTACAAAAAATACAAATAAATTTGATAATTTAAAAAATAAACAGTGTATTTTTAGAGTTTAAATAAAAGCTAAAAGCAAACATTTATTGCATTTTAAAAAAAAGGAAGCGTTAAATTATTGGGAGAAAAAAAGTAGTTGCTTTGCACAGCTTTTTTTCTTTCCAAAATTTAGTTTATATTTGAAAAAAAAACAACTTGCTATAGAGAAATTTAAAAAAAAGAAAAAACGTTTTTTTAAAGTTATATATTTACGAATTTTATAAACACGTTTCAAAACATGAAAAACAAGGAACCTTTTTTAGTAATATGACTACAACGGAATACGGTACTTTTTTGGTTTATTCATGTGAAAAAATTTTTAAAAATAGTTTTTTAAGAAAAAAATCAATTTATAAAATTGTAAAAACACTTCATTGTTAAACAATAAGTGTTTCCAAACAAAAAGGTATAACAAATTTGAACATTTTAATAACAATAAGAAACAAACATTTATAATAACAAAAAAAACAGAATACCGTTGAATAATAATAATTAACTTAAAGGAGTTTTAAGAAATGGGTGTTGAAGGCATTGTGTTGCAGAGGCACGTTTCTTTGGATCATATTCAAGCATAATATGCAAAAAATCATTAAATAATAGAATTTCATCTTTTGAATATCCATATGAAATTAAACGAGTTAAAATATCTTTTCCAGGTTCAACATCACGAAAATAACTTCCATCAGAATTAAAATACGTTGAATATTTATTTCCGTCTCTGTAAAGCTTGTTAGGAACTGGACCAAGGCATGCAATCATTTGGTCATAAAGTTGAATTTGTACATCAGTTTTAATATCAGATGCAGGATGTAAAAAATATTCACTTGTTGCTAATTCAAATAACTAAAATGCAAAATAATTTAAAAAAATATTTTCTTAATGTGGCAGTTTTGCTTACTGTACAGCCTAAACTCCAAATATCACATGCCGGTGTAACAATACATTCAGCAACAACTTCTGGTGGACGATATTCAAGTGTAGTAATTTGGTAGTTCCCTGTTCTTTCCTGAAAAAAATATGATACTAAAAGATAAACAATTCTTTTGAATATTCTACATACATTATAAAGTGCACAACCAATATCAATAATTTTAATATTTACTGCTGGATCCATTATTTCTTCATAAACAATCATTCTTTTATCATTTGATTGAAATCTAAGGCACTGCGAACCCGGTTTATCTGAAGGAAAGACATATCCCATATTGCACTTTATTTCTTTTGTTGCTGATTCATCTTTAACATTATTTTCTTCATCTGAAGATCCATCAAGTTCCCAATCTTCAATTTCATCATTTTCACCTGTCTAAAAAATATATTTATCATATCAAGAATTTTATTTTTAAAAAACATACAACAGGAAATGCACTACCACTTTGAGCTATATTAATAGGATCAACTTCAATTGCATGTGAACAAATTTCAGTATAAATATTTGTTAACCTTTTAATATCATTTCTTTTCAGCCGTTTTCTTTCACTTTTTTTAAGATTACATCCAATTCCAGCACCAATAAAATTATCATCTTTAACTTGTTCAGTAATTTGATACATTTGTTTCTTGGACATTGTAACCAATGCATTTTCTGGTTTAATATCTGTATGAATCAATAAACATTTTTCATGCAAATATTGTAATCCCAAAAGCATTTGTCGAGCAATCTTTTGTACAGCAGGTAATTCAATACCATTTTTAGATTTATAAATTTTTGAAAGTAATGATGAACCTAATGGCTCAAAAACTGTACATGGATGAAGTCTACCATCCCGACGAATATCAAATTGATTTAATAAATGTACAACTTTATCATAACCTGGATGATCGACAGCTTTTTTTCTCATTGTTTGTAAAATCATTTGTTCCGTATATGCCGCTGTAACATGGGCAGGTTTTGCTCGAGAAATTTTTAATGCAGCAAATTTATGCTTTTTAATATCATATCCAAGCCAAACAGTTGAAAAATATCCATATCCTGTTTTTCGAATAATTGTATATCTAAATAAAAATTTAATTTATAAAGTACCAAAAAAATTAATATAAACCCTTCAATAGTTTCTCCAAGATTAACTTTCATAAATCCAACAGAATTATAATTTTCTGGTTCTTCTTCTTCTTCATTTAATTCAGTATATTCATCAACTCGAATCTTTTTGTTTGATGTTGATGGAAGATTTTGTGGTTCTCTTAAAATTATTCTAATTAAAATATAATAAACTTTTAAATAAGAAATTACAAACCTCTTTTTAATTGAAGATACCGATGCCTTATCGTCTTTAGATTGGCGTACAGATTTTGGTTTACCCATTGTTTTTTCTAATTTTTTTGAAAAAATATGAATAAATTTTTTAAATCAAAATCTGATCACAGTTCCATCACTTTATTAAAATATTGGGAGAAAAAAAAATGCCAGCAACAATTTCTCTTTCCTCTCTGTCCCCTCCCGTTTTTCAGTTTTTCTTCTTTAAACGAAAAAAAAAAGTTTTCAACGAGCTTGCACTCGCTTTGGCGCATTTAATGTTGTAAAATACAAAAATGGAAACTTTCAATGGAAAAATTGTTTGTTAAATTTTTTTATCCAAATTATAAGCAAAAAAGATTTTCGAACGCTTATTTGTCATTTTATTAGCTCATACTTTTTGTTTTTGGATTCAATTTTGACAAAAAAAAACATGTATTTGCTAAAACTGGAGAAATAAAATATGAAAAAAAAGCAATTTAAACTTTTTTAAATTAAAAATTTGAGATATTTAAATTTTAACTAACTGAAAACCTTTGAGTTCTATGAAATATAACCATTTATAAAAAAAATTTCTCTGATTTTCTGCTTTTTATTGCCATCCTACAGTATGATTTCAACAACAACTAAAAGTCCGAGAATGTCATTTATAATTTGGATTAATATATTTTGCTCCTCTTTTGACATTTTGGATTTTTTTCAAAAATTTAATATTTTTTTTGAAAATTTAAATTTTTAATATCGCCGTTTTTACTTTATTTTTACAGAAGAAAGTTGAGATAAGTCATTATTTATGTATAGCGCCGGTCTTGGCGAAACGTGTAACAACCGTTTATTTAGTTTTGTTGTGTTGAGTTTTTATAAAATCATCAGTTGATTCATTTTGTTCGGCTGATGGATGCCGGTTTTGGATTGCTCCGTATTTATTTTATTGTGTTGTGTTAATAAAGTTGTTTGATTTAATAACTTTTATTGGATATTTTATTGGTTTGGTAGAAATTGCTGTTGCTGATTGCTGGCTTTGGTAAGTTTCTTTACGGGTTTTTATTATATTTTTGGGGAGTTATATCTTTTTGGGTTAGATTTGATCCAAGTGTTAGAGTTATAATCTCTATTACCGATGTCTGGAGCTAAATACCCCAAGTTGGAGGGCCCGCGCCGTCATCCTGATTCTTCTGATAAAAGGTATACCACCTTTCTTGATGAAAGTCATGGATGCGTTGGAGAAATATGCAGCCGATTGAATGAAAATGTATATGGATTAAAGGATATACATGGAGTATATACCGATACATATGGATTGAATGAAGATATATATGGATTGAAGAATATATATGGATTATATACCAACACATATGGATTGAAAAAAGATAATAATGGAAAGGATAATGAAGATAAATCTGCAAAGCGACCAAAAGGTGTAAGACTTGTTGAAGGTGATGCGGATAATGCTTATGGTGATTGTAAAGGTGGTTCACGAATTGTTGATTTTCCACAACAAAGTGACACAGATATATATGATAAAGCTATTTTTGTTAATTGTAAAGCTGGTGGTACTATTGTTGAACAACCACAACAATATGAGCCAAATAAAATTAAAGTTAAATCTGGTAGTAAAGGTAATACTGGTGATATTTTTATTGGTACGCTTTCTGATTTTGAAGATTATGCTCAACCACTTGTTGCACATACACAACAAGATGGATCGGGTCATGTTACAGAAGAGAATGGAAATCCAAATGAAGAGTTTAATGTTAATCAGGAACAAGTACCTGAAGGAGTTAAACGTGCTCGTGATATTGTGCATCATGCTGAAGAACTGTATGAATCTCTTAGCTCAGCTATAAAAGGTGCAAATGATAAGCTTAAAGCATTAAATAATCCTCGTTCTGTTGTTTCGGATGATTTGATTGATGATCTTCGAAAAATGCTTACCCATCGTGTAAGATTTCTATACGGTAGCATTGAAAATAGAGAAAATGTTCTTGAAACTTTGCGGGAAAGGGAAGCTGAAGCACAAGCAACGATTGCTGAACTTCAGGAAGAGCTTGATCAAGTTTCTAATGCACAAAAGACGGGATTAAGCGATAGCATTAAGAAAGAACTTAATGATTTGGGATGTACAGATGTTGAAGATATGATTTATAAATTTATACTTTTACAAGATCGTGTACAAGTTATTGAAAGAAGTTTTAAGGAATCGACAGTATCTCGTGGAACATCTCGTGTTTCACTTGCTGAAGAAGATAAAGGTCGTAAAGCAATAGCGATTGCACAACCAAGATCAAGTCAATCAATTTCTGTTAATTCAAAAGAGGTTACTGTTCCTACACCTAAAGTATTGCTTCCAATGCCGGAAAAGTTTACTGGTAAATCAAGAAAGGATCTTGAACGATTTTTCAAGTTGTATGAAGCTAGTACAACAAGCACAGGCTGGGGTGATGAAGAAAGAGCAATATACTTAGGGAGCTATGTTCCAAATCTCCTTGTATATCATGATAATTTAAGAGAAAGAGGAGCAACTTATCCTCAAATGAAACGTGAATTGCTTGGTGCAATGGGCTCTGATGGTGCTATTTCAACTTTTTATTTGCGTACTGAACTTGATAGGATTAAAAAGCCACCAAATAAACTTTATAAATCTTTATTTGATGAGGTTGAATTACGTGTAACGGAAGCATTTGGTAATGATGTTGATGCACGGGAAAATGAATTGAAGAAAATCTTGCTTCGGTTAACAGAGGAAGATTCAGATCCTGTTTACCGTAGTATCGTTCTTTCGAATGTTACTGCAAGTTACTATCAACTAAAAGAGCTTGTATTAGGTCTTGAATCTTCACAAGTATTCAGAAATAAAGGTGATAAAGCTGAGGTTAAAACTTCGAGCAATACAAAGATGCCCTTTTATAAAAATCGATCAGATAATCATGTAAATGCTGGAGGTTATCAAGGGAGATCAGATAGTCGTGAAAAGGTTGATGAAAAAGCAAATCCTCGGGGGTTTGGTGAATCACAACAACAACGAGAATGGAATCCAAATCGTGCTGGTAATGGAGGTTATGAGAAACATTCTTATCATCCACCAGTTGTTAGAAGTTGCTTCATTTGCAATAAACAAGGACATATTGCAACAGATTGTACAGAAAGGAAAACTGGACATTCTAATGTTGTAGATCTTGAAGATGTAAAGTTGTATGTTTCTGGCATTACTGAAATTGGTAATGTTGGAGTTGAAACGGTTAATGTTGAAAGTGAACCAATGTTTGGAAAACAAGCTGTATTGGATGTATGGCTTGATGGTGTAAAAACTAAGGTTCTAATGGATTCGGGTGCAAGCACCTCGGTGATCAAAGATACTGTAGTTGGTCATATTCTTCGAGCACGTGATAAAGATGGAAGCTCAATTGTCCAATTACCTCAAGAAAGTTATGTTCATAAAAGACTTCTTGGTGCTGATGGAAATCCGTTGATGGTAGTAAATTGTATTAGGATTCCAATTGCTTGGGGAACAGGTCCTACAAAATTTGCAAAATTTTTTGTTGTTAAAGGTTTACAGCAAAATGCATTAATTGGTACCAATGTTATTCAAGGTGATGATAATTGGATTAATGCTTTGACTTTCTCCTTGAAAAGAAAAGAAGTAAATGTTGCTCATTTAGGAGTTGTCTGGGAAAGTCAAGAACAAGCACCACGTGTTGAACAGGTTGGTCATAAAGTTTATGCAGAAACTACAGATATAACACCTCGTACAGAAGCGTTTGCAAAGGTAAAAACTCCAAGAATTGGTAGTACATCAGTTATTGAAGTTAAAAAGGATACATTAGAAACTGCTGATTTAAGTGGGACACATGATGTTACTGCAGTGGAACATAAAAAGGCTGTTATAAAATCAAAGGATAAATGTTTATTTGAAGTTAAAGCTGAAGAGCAAAACATTAGTAATTCTGTTGAAGCCCATCCAAAAACACCATTTGGATGCGAAACTGTTGTTATTGGTGGAAAGAATGCCGAAAAATTTGCTCGAGCAAATGGCCTTAAACATTGGACTTTAAAAGCTTTGAATGATTATCGCATTCACTATAAAGCTATATTTGGAATTGCTGTTAAGCGATTGATATATTTCCCCAGTGGAGAAATCTTCTTTCGTCGTGAAGTTAAATTTGATTCTATTGTTAATCGTGAAGTTAAACCTCTTTCTATTGTTAATCGTGAAAGTAAATTTGATTGTATTGTAAATTGTTTATTAAATGATGTGAATCGAATGTGTGAATTCAATAATATGGAAGTGATCGTGCTACCAATATTTCGCCATTATGGATACGCAAAACTTAGTGAACAACTTATGTCGTGGTACAACGAATGGAATCCTCCTCTTGTTGGAAATAAAGAAGCTATGAAACTAAAATTCTTCAAGTGCATGAAAGCAACTCTTGGGCAAGATTCAACTACTCAATTCGTTGATGGCCAGGGAATTATTACAAATGAAGGAGTTCGAGCTCTTGGTGAATACATTGAAAACCTTGGTTACTCATTCAAAAATCGGGTCAATGTTATTGTGGAAAGAAATAAGAATGCTCCACATCATGCTGAATCGTCAAATCGTGCTTCAAACGCTCAATTGTTTGCAAGTCATCGAAATTTTCAATCAAATGATCGACGTCGAAAATGGTCTTCAAAGCCGCCTTTCAATTATCAAATTCGTGAAAGACGTCAAAATGGTCAAAAAGAATTTCGTGGATGCCGCTCATTCAATAATGGTCCAAAAGAAATTTGTGGAAAAATTCAAAATGGTCAAGAAGAAGTTCGTGTAAAGCCGCCGTATTATGGTCGTCGAATCTTCTATGGTAGTGGAAATGCTCAAGCTCGTGGAAACACTCATGCTCGTGGAAATTCTAATGGTCCTGAAACTCGTGATCGCCGACAAAATCAATTATCGGGGACGATAATTCGAGGGGGAAGGGGCAAGTTGAGATAAGTCATTATTTATGTATAGCGCCGGTCTTGGCGAAACGTGTAACAACCGTTTATTTAGTTTTGTTGTGTTGAGTTTTTATAAAATCATCAGTTGATTCATTTTGTTCGGCTGATGGATGCCGGTTTTGGATTGCTCCGTATTTATTTTATTGTGTTGTGTTAATAAAGTTGTTTGATTTAATAACTTTTATTGGATATTTTATTGGTTTGGTAGAAATTGCTGTTGCTGATTGCTGGCTTTGGTAAGTTTCTTTACGGGTTTTTATTATATTTTTGGGGAGTTATATCTTTTTGGGTTAGATTTGATCCAAGTGTTAGAGTTATAATCTCTATTACCGATGTCTGGAGCTAAATACCCCAAGTAGAAAACTTAATTTATAATTAATGGAAAAAAAATCTGTGAAATTAAAACTGTGATACATAAGCAATAAATTATGTTCATAAAAATTATTATTACCAAAAAAAACATCAGTGATTTTTATGAGTTATCTTTCAAAATAAAGTGTGTTTAAACAACTAAACTTTTGAAGTCAATAGTTTAAAAAGTTTAATGGTTTGATACATTTTATTAGTATTAAAATATTCCAACAGAAACGGCCGGTATACGCAAATGTATAAAAGCAAGAAAAAATCTATCGAGCTTTTTCACATTCAAGAAGATTTAATTTAGTGCACACTTTTGGATAAAATAGCAAAGACATGAAATGTTTTGAACAGGTGCCACCGGCTTTCACAAAACTGTAGGCCAAAAAACGAGACTTATTAATTTTAAAACTATAAAATTTAAGAGAAAAACAAAAAATCATTTCCATCGAATGATTTACAGAAACATAAAAATGGTACATACATAACTTTTCAACATAAAAGAAACAAACAATCGATAAAATGCTTTTATTTTACAAATCACTTTTCAATTAGCACAAAAATTTTTTTTACACAAATAAATAGAGATTTTATAAGTTACTGGTGGGGATCAGGAGTATAAAATTGAGGTTGATTTGGATTCATATACATTGATTGTTGTTGCTGCTGTTGTTGGGGATGGAATGGAAAACCTTGTTGAGGATACATATTTGGCATCATATATTGTTGCTGTTGTTGTGGCATTGATGTAAAAGGCATACCTGGAAAGCCCATATTATTTGGAAGCATTGACTGAGATGTCATCGATTGCGAAGTCATCGGTTGTGGAGTCATTGGCTGAGATTGCATATATCCAGGATACATTGGTTGAGGATTCATAATTGACTGTTGTCCAGAAGGCATTGGTTGTTGAGCATAAAAATTATCAGGAAATTGAACAGGATATGTTCCTTCAGGGTATCCTCCGCCACCCATTTGTGGTGTCATATTATTACGTTGTTGAATATCTTGCTCTTGGAAACGTTGAAGAGCAACTTGACGTTGATGAAGAAGCATTTCCTAAAGGATACTGTATCAGAAAAAAATGTATACAAATTAAAAACTTACATGTTTTTTAATACGCATAATAGCCAATTTTTGTTGCATTTGTGCTTGTCGTTCACGCTGTTCTGCTAATAACCGTTCTTGTCGTTGACGTTCATGTTCTTCACGAAGAGCATTAACAGCTTGACGAGATTCTTGAATATGTGCAAGATGATCTTGTAAGCGTTCATAATATTCACGATTATTTTCCAATGTATTTAAACGTTCCAAAACATCACCATGCATATCAGTTAATTGTACAAATAAAGCATGAATTGCTGAATCATTTACAATTGAACGATTTCTCATTAAATTACTTCTCATTCGATTATCCATAATATCAATTCTTTCACGAATTTGATCACAAAATGATTTTGTTTTTCCAGTTTCTGCTTCATCATCATCTAATGCAACATTTTGAAATTTTTTAGTAAGCGTTGAATCAAGAGAAAATACAGGATCAACATTTTGCTTTGTAATATCTCCAAGATTATTTGGCGGTAAAGCATAATTATTACTTCCATTACGAGTTGAAGAATATGAAATATCACTTGGTGGAGGAGCATTAGCAGAATTCTGAAAAAAAAATACAAAATAAAATAGCGAAGGAATACAGTAATGCTAATCAATGAATTACATTATTAATAGAAAAAGTATACTCACATCAGTAGATTTCTTTTGCCAATAATCACGATTTAAATAATGTGCAAGATTTGAATCAACCGAAAGATTATCTGCGGGTAATGGACGATCATCAATAACAGACATTGCTGCACCTTTATAAATGCTTTCATTTCCATCATTTGAAGGTGGAGCAAAATAAGTATTTGTTTCAGCAACAGGAGTCCATTCTCGAACACGATGCTTCTTAACAAAATGAAATTTTTAAAAGTAACGTGAATTTTGTTAACACATACCTTTTGTTCAACTTCACTTTGACTTAAAGCAATTGCAAGGGCAAGCTCTTCTTCTTCCTTGTCTTCTAATTCCTTTAAACGACGCTTTTCATCTTCATCATCTTTTTTAACGGTCTAAAAAATAAAATGGTTTACATAAGATCAAATGCAAAGTACATACCTGTGTTGCTGACTTTTTATTATTCTTTTCAAAACAAGTATCACAAACACGAACTTTCTTTTCAATACCAAATTGTGGAAGAAGTAATTGGTGACTGCTGCAACGATCACAGAATATTTGTCCACAAGCTCGACAATGATGTTTTCTATTAAATAAACCAAATTCTGAACGACATCTAAAGCAACACGATAGATTAGTTTTTTTTCCATTAAACACTTGCCGAAAGCATTGATCTCCATCAACCCAATCAGGAGCACATTGTGCAACAAACATTGCATCAGATTCTTTTGCAGCAGGAAATTTATAACCATGATGTTTAAGAATTCGATGTACATCACTAATTGCAGCATATTCTTGTCGTTTTGCAAAAGCAGAATGCCAAATTTGTATTAATTCCAAGATTTTTTCTTGTACTTTACCCGGTGCACTTGTAATTACAATATCTTTTAATTGATCAAGAAATCTTGTAGACATAATTTCTGCATGAAACTGAAAGAAAGATTTATCATTTGGCTAGGTAAGGATCAATATACCAGAAATAACTTACAGCAGTACCACAATTTTTCATACATGCTTCCAATAGTACTAAAGTATGATGAACAATATTTGGATTAGAATTTTTTAATCGACGTGAAATTGCTGCTGCTGCATCTTTAGCACTGACATCTTTTCCTCGAACCATATCAATGCATTCCATTATTCCGCTCCAATCAGTATCAACAACAACTTGATCTGTTGCAGCTTCTATATAAAACAATAGTTAGTAAAATTTATAAAAAACTGTACAAACCCAAAGTTCTTTCAAATTGTTTAGACATTTTGCTGATTAACGATGATTAATACGAATAGTATCTGTAACACCACCTTCTGCAATAGTTAAAATCCAATGAAGTAGATTCTAATAATATTTAAAACCAAATGTAGAAATCCAAACAAAACAAACTCGTGATAAACGATGACACGTAATTCAAGTTTTGAAGAAAAAAAAACGCAGTAGCTTTTCTGAAAAAAAAATAGAATGTACACGAGTCGCTTCAAGACTTTTACATAAAATTTTGCATGACTCATGAGAAAAAATACAGTAATGCAAATTTGGCTAGCGCAAATTGTAAAATTTTTTTAATAAAAAATATGAAGTTCATATGCTTTTTTTATTGGCATTACTTTCCAGTAATTAGCTTATTAAACAATGTTGCTTCTATAAACATAACTTTTTACTTCTGTGTATTATTATAACACAAAAAAATTATAGAGGTATAAAAGATAAAAATTGATCAGTACTTTCTTTCGAGATTTTTACATACATTTTCCAGTGCAACTTTTCAGCAAATATTTTCAAAATCAGGCAGGTATACTGTAATATGCTAAATTTAAAAAAAAGTTACTGTCTAATTTGTATTTTTTATTTATATATATATAGTACCTTTTAAGAATTTACTTCAATAAAACAACAAAAAAGAAATTACTAAGCTATTCTAAATAACCATTAAAATATTATTCAAACATTATATGTTTGACAGTACTACGATAAGATCTTTCCATTAATTCTTCCATTTCTTTTGCTGTTGACCATTTATAATCTTTTATCCATTTTGAATTTATTTTTGGATCTTTAACAGAAGGTTCTAAGATACATTGAAAAACAAAAACCTATAATTATAATGGATTAATAATCAGCGTTAAAAATTATGTAACTTACTTTTCCTCCCATAGCATCAGTTTTTAAAAGTTTCCGCATCTTTTTTGGATAGCTATAAGACATATGCCAAATAGGAGCATTTCCATAAATTCTAAGTTTCATATCATTAACAAAAACATCACCAATACATCGTTCAGCTGTCTACAAAAATTAGGTTTAAATACAAAAATATTACTGTAAGAAACAAACTTGTCTTAAACTTTCATTTGAATTTTTAAGTTGTGGAAGAATCCATGGAGAAGCATAATCATCACTTGAATTTTCAAACTTTTGTTTAACGATTAACATTAACTTACGATCAAAATAACGAGATAAAGTTTGAACATTATCATTATGTTCAAAGGCATGTTTATCAATTCCATATTGCGCAGAAACAGTTTCTTTCCGCTTTAGCCAATCCTCCTCTTGCATCATTGCAGTAATACCAATTTCACCTTCCAATTGACTAAGATCTTTTCCTTCTGCTTCAAGTTGTTTTTTCTTTTCTAACATTCTAAAATTAAATATATTATAATTTCCAGGATAAATATAAAAACATACTTGAGATCCTTTTCTACACGTAATTCAAAATCAGATTTAAACGAATTTTCATCTTCAATTTCTTTATGACATTGAACAAATTTCTTTTGAATTTCAGTCATTTCAGGAGCAACAATTGGAGAACGACAAATAGCAACACTGGCAAAAATATCAAATTTACTTGTTGCATTGTTAGCTAATGCAGAAGATGCAGCTTGTTTAAGATGACAAGACAATTTAAACATTGAATAGTTTTAATGATAAAAAGTTGGAAAAAAATTATACATTAATTAAAAACTTTTAAAAGTTTGTAAAAAAAGCTAACTTTTGTTTAACAGCATAACGGAATATTTTGCCAACTGCGTTTTATATTTGAAACGTAAATTTTTTTCGAATTCTTACTTACGGACCGTAAGTTACGGTCGACCGGTTCATCGTTTATCATATTTATTCAGAATTATTTAATTTTGTTTAAAGCAAAGTGCTATTTTCCTAATTATTAATAAAATATATCCCCTATTCAGTTGTTTAATTCTTAAAAATTTATACAAGATTTTCTTAAATAACTTATTTCTATTAAATATTTAAAAACCGAACGAATCAAGAAAGCATTTATGATACTCTTTACAGTAAAAGAAAATTAAATCCAACAATACAATAGATAAAGAGGAAAAATTTGGAAATACAATACACAAACAAAATTATGAAAAAAACAGCATTGAACTGATGTAAACGATTTACAAGAAGAATGAATCAACGCTCTTCTTTATTTACAAAAGAATTGACTTAAAATATCATCCGAATCTTTTGTTGGAGCTGCACTAGTTGAATGGACAACTTCCACCACATTATGATATTGCAAAATTTTATTCATTATGCAGAAAAATATCATGTGAAAATGATTATGTCATTTCAAATTTAAATGTAAAATAATTTATTTTGTAAGCGAAATTTTAAAAAACAGAAATATAGTAATAAACGTTTAAAAAAATTATATATAAATATAAATAAAAGTTTTTAAATATGTTGTGCCATCATTGGAGCAAAATCTGTTTGAGAATCAGAATCACGACGAAGAGTACGTAAAGATTTAAGAAAATTTTCAGTGAGCATATTCAATGTAACAACTTCTTTAGGGAACCATACCACGCCACAACGAGATACGGTAGCCATCGTCGCGAACTTCAAATCAGAAACTTCAAAAATAATACGAACATTTGGTGGGATTGAAAGACGTTCTCCATTTGGAAGTGTAAGAAGTTTATTGTCATCCAAAACAGAATTCAAATTTTGAGTCCATTCTGGATCCACATCACCATCGAAGATAATCCATTGTCTAAAAATTTGAAATGTAGCAAAAAATTAAAGTGAAAAATTACCTTTTGCCTGCTTCTCCACGAACATTATCAATAATATTTCGAATAATATGGGTAAAGAATCCATCCCTCCATTCACGAGTATTTGCATCAAGAACACCATAAAATGAATCTTTGCTCATTGTTTTTGGATTAATAAGATGTGCGACACCTTCAACCTTTTCCAATCTTTCAAGAGCTTTAAGAAGAACTTTCCATGCCATCGTTTTACCAGAACTACTTTTACCAACTAACATTAATCCATGATTCAAATTGTTGATTTGATAAAGTTGAAGGACTTTTTCAATCCATAATTGTCCACGCTTTTCTTTATTTACATCATATGAAAGCATAAGCTGATCACATACTTCTCCAATTGCTTCACGAAGTTTATCCATTCTTTTTGGTAGATATTCAATACCAGGGGTCTCTCTCACACTTAGGTCGACTAGTCGATTTTTGAAAAAAAAACGATAAGTCGACTGTTTTTTCGTGTTAAGACTTTTCAAAGGCAATGAAAAAAAATAAGTCGACTGTTTTTCCAATTGGACTTTTTTGCCAGTTGATTTATTTTTTTTGTATAAATTAACCGAATAAAGTAAATTTTTTTAAAAATAATTTTTACAAAATTAATTTTTTAACACGTTAAGTTGATAGGTGGTATCTTTAGTGTATTTATGCTAATTATTATGTTTGTTTATCATTTTTGTTGCGAAAAATAGCGTTTATAACGTTTTTAATCATTGCATATATATTTGTTTGCTTTTTTTAGACTACTCTCTCCATAAATAATCTTGGAAGCAGCGAATAAAAAGGTAAGTTTAGCTATTGGCAGGTTAGTTTAGTTTCATTTTTTGTTTTTAACGGTACTAATTTTATATAATTATAGGTTCATTCTTGGTGCTGATAAATATGGATAATTGATGGTTTTGCTGGTGCCACATTAATGGCTTTGGATTTTTGATAGTAGTATTGGGAATAGGTTTGTTTGGCTGGGGGACTGGTGTTTGTTGAAAAGTCCAGTCAGTCCCCTCATATGGCCATCTTTTTCGTTTACCTTTGACGTCCAAACTAACGGACGAAACGTCATTGGTTTTATATTTACTTTTTTAGATTTATAATTTAACTCTTTTAGCTATTCTAATAATTGTTGGAGCTGTATTATATATTTAAACTGTATCAGCATTAATATTGTTTTGATTTTGTGTGAGTGTAATCAATTATGTTACATCATTCTTATTTTTTTCATTCACAAAACCCTCATTGCTCCCATCCGCCCTTTTTCAATAATCAACACAATGTTTATGCAAATTTGTAAAAGAAAAAAAAATGAGGAGACACAAACTAAAGAAGTGCCCTTTTTTTCGATAGCCCAGATGTTGCAGAAAGGAAAGAAGAAAATTATATTTTTCTCCGACTTTTGTTTTTCTTTATTTCTTTTTGCATTTACAAAATCCAATTTTTAAAATTTAATAATTATTTTTGTTTTAGATGTCAACAAAGGATGATAAAGATTCATTTATTAAACAAAATTTTACCACCTCCAAAAAACAAAATTACAATTTGAATTTAAATAAAAGCGGAAAATGTTCAATTTTAGTTCCTGTTCAAAAATCTGATGATTATGAAGAAAAAGGAAAATTTAAATCATGGAATAAATCTTCTGAAATTTCCACCTTTACAACTGCTAGCGAAGATTATAAAAAAAGATGGAAGGATAAAAATATTTTTAATACCACAAATAAAAGCCTCGTTTCTCTTCGAATTGCTGCTTTTGAAAATACAATTAAAGCTGGTCCATCAGATTTATTTGATGATAAAAATTGAAGGCTTGTTGTTAATACTTTCATCGTATTTATATCATCGAAGAATTCTTCACCCACTTAATTGGTTTTCGCGTATTAAATTAAATGAAGGTATGCCTTATCTATATTTTTTTCCAAACATAATACTTCTATATTAACAAAGTTTAGTTAAGTTACCATGGCTAGTTCCTAAACATGCAATTAAGAAATTCTTAATTTCTCTCAATTGTTCTAAATTGGAAAATAAGGTATTATTGCTAATTTTATACTTGTTAATCTCTACCATACTTTTACATTTTTTAGATTTCACATATTATTTTTGCTTTATCAAAGTCACATAAAATTGATTCAACGGTTGAAGCTCTATCATTTAAATTTAAAAATTTAAAGAATCTGCGGTGACCCGCAGAAACACACACTTTGTCCGTTTGTCTTTTATTGTAATATTTACTCTTAGCGCGACAATGCTCGCTTATTTTCTTTCCTCTAAAAAGCTTGCATACTTTTATCGTCGTTGCTTTGAGTGTGTTCGTTTTATATCGTTGTTGATTTATAATATATTTATTCATCTTAATAAATATCGTTCTTGTTATAATTGGGTTATAACAGAATCGATTACCGTAAGTTTATAAAACCGTTGGAAACTTTGTAAAATGATTTGGGATCTAATAAATGATTAATTACATGAACTTTTTTTAGTGCATCTAATTCATTGGAACTGATGTGTGAAGAAGTCAATATGTTTTTAAAAAGTTTAAAATTATATTCCCAATATCTTTCTTCTCTTCCACAAAATCTTAGTTATTTTTTTATTGTTGATTTTGGATCTCCAAGTTTGTTTTTTATCCTGTTTTCATTGCTGATTGAACGGTTTTAGCTCCAGATCCAATGTATGGTATGAAAAAACATGATATGTTGGAAATTGATTTAATGTTATCAAAATTGGATAAAAAAAAGATTGGTGGATTTCAATGCCGTGAATCAAAGTAAATTTTTTCATGCATCATTTCATTTTTCAAAATTGCCATTTTAGGTTGGAAGTTTATATTTATTCAAAATCGTTTATGGTTCCATCCGAAGATATTTCAAATTGTGTGCAACGAAATCTTTCAAATGAAAAGGTTAGTTTCCTTTTGTTGTTTTTAACCTATAACGTTTAATCTTTAGGCAGAAACTGAAACTGAAAGTGAAGGAGAAGTTGTTGAAGAATCACTTTTAAATGAAAATGGCCAAGGTAATATTTTAATGCTAAAACAAATTAATCATTTTAGAAAAATTTCAGCAGATATTACATTTTGTGAAATTATTCCTCCATCACCTGTACCTGATGCTCACCATCCTATTACATCATCAATTTCATCAACAAATGGTTCTAAAAATGTTAAAGCTGTTGAAGTGAATGAAAGAGATGCTGATCCACGAAGAAATCGAAGAAGAACTGAAAGATTTAATTTTGTTCCGGATCCTTCTCAAATTGCTGTTTCACCATTTTCTTCTTCCGTATCAAATCAATCACGACCATGTAATGGTATTATATTAAAAAGAAGAAGAAAAAATTCTTCAAAATTGAAAAAACTTATGGAACTCAAAGAAAATTATCATTATTGTCAAACATGTGAATCAAAATTAAAAGTTATTTACGGCAGAAATGGCTATATCTTAACTGGTACAATCAGTAAGCATATAAAAAGTAAAAAGCATCAAGTAAGTTTAAGAATATTTATTTCTCATTTTTTATTCTGTACTTTTCATTTTTCAGAATGCTTTAAAATTTAAAAAGCAATCTTGTCAATCTTCAGCATCTTCAACAATGTCTCCCCCTCCAGAATCAAATCCATCTCCAGAACCAAAGAAGAAACAAAGAAAAAGAAAAGAATAATCAAAATATCTTTCTGTTTATGTATTAAATTGTTTTAAATTTGAAATTTTTAAATATAAATAAATGAAAAAAATTTATATATTTTAAATGAATAACAAAAATATACAAAAAAAAGGAAAGAAAAAAGTTTTTTTCACTTTTTAAATGGCACAAAAACAGAATGCAGCTTTTTCTTCGAGTTTCTAGTTTGTCCATTTTATTGTTGAGTTCTATTTTTTTATTTCTTAAAAATTACGAAAAATAGGCGCTAAAAAATTTGCTATTTCCCTTTTTTGATTAAATATTTGAAACTATCTGGTTTCTGAAAATTTGAATTTAATAAAATGGAAAAACATTTAATAGAAATACAATACATTTTCAACTTTAGCATCCAAAACACAAAAAATTTCTTTAATTGTTCGAGGAATTATACCATGATCATTATGTCCATTTATATTCGGTCCAAGCATTGTAAAAGTTTTACCAGATGCAGTTTGACCATATGCAAAAATTGTACCATTATTTCCTTCAAGAAATCCATTAATAATTGGTTTGGCAACTGTATCAAAAATTGCTCCCTAAAAAATTCACATTTATTATTTTTTATATTTCAATTTTAAAATAAAGTCAAACTTGCATTTTCATCAAAAACTTTATTGAATTTATAAAATTCTTTCTTCTTTTCAACATTAATACTTCAACTGATGGGTTACAAGTACATGACCAAAAAACATTAAAAAACCGATTTTTCGATTGTGCAGATTTTGTCAAAATTTTTGAAAAATTAATGAATTTATAACATTTTCATTTTAACTTATTTTTTTATTTAAAATTTCGTTAAATTTGTTGCATTAAACTTATTTAACTTTGTCAAAAGTGTAAAGACACATAAAAAATTTTTTAAAACCAGTTTTATTTACAAAAATAATTTTTTTGTAAAAATTATGCAAAGTTTAACATTAAATAAACAACGAACGCATATAATTTGTTTGAGAAATAAACATAAGCTTTTCATAGAGAAAAAAAAAAGAAAAATTAGCAGATCCACCAGTCATCGAATGATCAACAAATAAAGAAAATAATATTAAAAAAGAAATAAGGCAAACAATATGTATGAAAGCACCGACATTGAGAAAAATCTATTCATCTTCCCAATCACTATCATCATCAGCTTCATTTTCACTATCTGAAAAAAAAAAGAATTTAAAAAATATAACAAAAGTACAGGAATAAGTTTTTTTTATTACCTGAGATAACAATTTTATTTCTGCGATTTTCTAATGCACGAGCCAATGCTCCAGCGATACCAGGCATTTCTTGTGTAGCTACAAAAGATTTACGAGCTTCTGCTACTTCTGTAGGATCAACCTTAAAAAAGTTATTGTAAATTTTTCTTAGATATATTTATGATATTTTTCTTACATGTTTTAATGTTGCACCTTGTTTTATAGCATTCATAACATTATCTCTTGGATTTACAGTGCCATTATTTGCAATTTTTCCAAGTCCTGCAGGACTTTTCTCTGGTGGAGCACCAACTTTTTTCAATTTTGTACCAGCTTGAATTTCAGATAATAAATTTGCACGACCCGAATCTTTTGGTACAATTGCTGCAGCAGCCGTAGGTGCCAATGAACCTGGAGGAGGTGGGGGAGGCGGTGGTGGTGGAATTGCACCATTACTTTTCATTGTTGGAAGTGGTGGTGGCGGTGGTGGAGGAGGTGGCGGTGGTGGTGCAGCTGATGTTGTCGTTGATGGAGCAGGTTTTAACGATGCCGTTCGACTTCCAGGAAGCGTTGGAGGTGTTGAAGACTGATAATTTGTTGAAGCTGGAGGCGGCGGTGGTGGCGGCCGAGCTGGCACTTGTTCATGTTTAGGAATTCTTGGAGTATCTTGAACATTATATTGAGGGGGCAACTGCAAACTTTAAAATATTATTCTATTATTAATTTTCATCAATTATACCTGTGGAAGTGGACGATTATGTCTTGCTTCAGAAGTTGATGGATGATGATTTAATTTTGTACTAAAGGCAGGAGGCAATGGAGGGGTTGGTTTTGCAGATGCAATAATTGGAACTGGATTACTAATTGTTGGACTTGGTGGCACTTTCTTTTCAGGAGCTTTTTGTGTTTCAGGTTTATATGATTCAAGAAAACTGTAAACAAATTTTACTTCATCAGGTCTCAATGAATCAGGATCATGACCAGCGGCTCGTAATAAAGCTTTTACACTATCATCCATAGGTTCTAAATCAAAAACTTGTTGATTAAAACCGCCATCTTGATTCCATCCAATATGAGCTCTATGTCTAAAAAAATTTGATTTTTTTATGTAATTATATTAAAATTACTGTATAAAACATACTGAAAATTAATAGGATTTCCAATATCTTCTTTACGAATTTTTGGCTTTTTATCCTTCTTTTTATTCTTCTTCAATTTAATTCTTCCAATATTCGGACCACTTTCTTCTAAATGCCTTACATTACTTACAGCTCCCCGAGAAGTTATACCTGCAGTTGAAATAAACTTTGGAGCAATTGAAGGTTGGGGTGCTTGAGATTTATCTGAAAAAAAATATTGATTTAACATTTCAAAAATGAAGAAGAAAAAAAGAAGAATAAAGATAAAAGAATGAGAATGTGATTTATGAAAGAAGATTTTAACCTGTTTGAAAGAAATTTTCCATTAAAGTTATCTTAGATTGTGCTCGAAGCATTGCAGCTCTTTCATCTCTTTTACTACGTTTTGTCACCAATTTTGGTGATGGAATTATAGAAATTGTTGATAAACTTTTATTTTGTAGTGGAGTAGAATTTTGATGAGGTGGTGGTGGTGGAGGTTTACTTGGACGAAGAGTAGAATAGCGTCGACTTTGACCATTATCTTTTTTATTATTACTATTTTCAAAATGAATTGCTGATGTTGCACGAGGAAGTAATTCAGTGGATTCAGGAATGGATACAGTAGAAACATGATTCGGTGAAACAGCTGCAATAGTTTGCGGCTTTGCAATTGGCCGGGGTGGAGCATAATTAACTTTACAGCTTAATGGAACTGATAACATTTCCGGCGGATAATCAGCTGATGTTGAAATTGTTAAATCTGATGGTTCAAGTGGAGAACTTCCAGACGAATATGCAGATGACGATGAAGAAATATTTGAAACTGAATATAATGCATCATATGGAGGAGGTGCCCGTTGTTTGCGTTCCAAAATTGGAAAGCATGATGACTGATGGTGATGATTATTGTTACCTTGAAAATTTGTTGAAACTTTTTCAAAATTCATAGAATTTTTAAAACATTTTCTTCTTTCCATAGCTGTTTTATCAAATAAATTTTGACCACTTTCACAATCGACACCTTTACTTATGCATGATTGGCAGTCTCTGCAGTCTCTTCTGACTTTACTATTATTTATTGCCGTTAAATCATCTCTAAAATGGGGTATGCTTTCATCAAAGTTTGTCCATTCAAGTGTCGTCGTCGATTTGTTTGTTTTTTCAGCTAAACCGTTGCGCATACATGAAGCAGTGGTATTATTATTTGAAACTGCATAAGGTTGTTGAATCATTGGAGTACGAACATAACTAAGCTCTGTTGAAGATTTTTTATTTGGTTCATATGTTGATGATGACGAATCCATAAAAGAGGTGCGATAAACTGATTCTTTTGGACGATTTACAGGTAAAAATGGTGAAAAATATGTATCTTGATATCGTTGTGAATTATAATTATCTGTCATACCACTACTTCGTCGAGTTAATGTACAAGTTGATGGAGGTGAAACCATTGTAATTCCACCATGCCGATATACAGGATAATATGATCGCTTTGAAGAATATGATGAACCATTTGATGAAGAATTTGAGTTTTGATTTGATGCATATTGATTATGATGAAATGATGAATCATCGGGGCCAATTGAAATTGATCGATGAATATTTTGATAACCATAAACAGGTTTGGGACGAATTACTGTTGAAGATGAATTAATAATTGGTTGTTGGGATAATGAATGGCTACTTCTATGAGAATTCATTGGAGAAAATTGTGTTTCAGATGCATTTAAAGCTGCCCTTCGACGACTTAAAGTTGAAACTGCATCATACAATCTTTGTTCAGCACTTGCTACTGCATGATCAGTTGTCGAATAAACATAATATGGTTTAACTTCAGCAATAGGACGTATAGATAATTCACCAAAATTATTTGATGTTGTTGATTGAGAATTTAAAGTCTTCCGAGGAACATTATCATATAATCGATTATTATAATCTTCTCGATGATAAAAATTATTTGGATTTGTGATAGCTCTATTATTATAAACAGAAGAAGATCGCTCGGAATTTAAAATATTTGATGAATGAGTATCTCGATTAGGTAAATGAAAATCATAAAAATAAAATCCTTTTGTTGAAGGAGTTGATGAAGACTCAGATAGATGATGATAATGATACATGAATTAAATTTTTTAAAGTGCTGCAACACAGCCACTTTCCTTTTGTATTTGATAATTGTAAAAAAGAAGAAGAAAAATAATAGAAGAGTTAAAGTAAAATAAAGTAACGGAGATCAAGAAGCATTACGCTGTAGGAGAACGCACTACTTTTTCTTTTCCGAGAAATCCGATCAAACGCGCGGACTTCATGAACATTCACAAACGCAGCCAAAGAAGAGAACTGGACAGAAGTTATTTGAAGAACAAGCCAACCAGTTGAAAGGAAGAAAAAATTATTATTATTCTTTTTTTGTTCTTTACGATGTTGGCTTTTTAGTTTCAACGTTTCTACAAAATAAATTTTTTACGCCTTTTTTATTGTAGGTTAAAAAAAGAGTTAAAAATGTGCTCGCATTTTTATGTAAAATAATCGCTTTCATAAATAATATAGTCATTTTAAGAAAAAAAAAGCTTATCGGTCGGTAAAAGCTCTAAAGAGATTGGACACGCAAAAAACTTCAAACAAAAGCGATTAATTTGTAGTAGCCCAGTTGCAGCTAAATGAAGAAAAAAAAACCGTAAACGCAATAGTCATTTTTGGTTTCATCCAACAACTATTAAAAAAATGATACGATGGCTGAAGAAAAAAAAGTGGAAGCATTTAATAAAAAAAATGTAACGGTTTTTCATCAATGCGCATCTTTTTTTTCTTGCACTATTCAGGAGCAAACAGAAGAGGATCCAAGAGAAGCACGCCTGTGATGACCACAAGTACTACTACTACTATCATTATTACTACAAAGGTATGTACGGTTACACCGACATATTCCCGCTTATACAAAAGAAAAGTTTTTGTCCAAAACGAATTTTTTTCATACTTCTAATTTGAAGAAAATAAAATGTAAACAAACAAGTAAGAATAATGAAAGAAGCGCTATGGTTCTGGATGTAAAGGAGAAAGAAAAAAGATTTAAAAAAAGAGAGGGAAGAGACCGACGTTTTTTTCGATCGGACGGTTCCCACTCGTATGTGTTTTTTCCTCTTCTTTAACTTCCTCTCAAGTCTTGAAGCCATCGAAAAAATTTTATGCTTTAAACACGAAATCGGAAACTATTGAAGAAAATGCGATAATATTTTTCGACTTAGCTTTAGGCAGTTAACTCAAGAAAAGAAGAGATACATTTTACGAGAGACACTTTTAGATATGAGAAAACAAAGGTACTCAAGAAAATATGAAAATCAAAGAAAAAAATGTTTTGAAAAAAAGGTAAAATAAAAAATGGATTACTTGATTTTGTTTCTTGTTCATAACGCTTTTGAATATGATAATGAAAATTTTTTGCTTCATAATCTGCAGTAAAATTAAGGCCATAAACAGCAACATCACCTTCAAATGACATAAATTTCGGAATATTAATATCATAATTAACTCGAAAAAATCTGTATCTGAAAAATTAAAATGTTTTTATTTATAAGTAAAGAATATATTTATATATATTTGTTAATCCTCCTTTAACGTTAATGGCTAAACAAATCTTTTAAGTTCAGTTTCATCATTTTGGTTAGCCATAAAAGTTACTAAGGGAAATATTAACAAATTTTATCAGAAATATGCAAAAATTTATTATACTTACAATACTTGTTCCCATGGGATTTGCAATGCTTCAAGATCAAACATTCGAATAACATAAGCTCGTCTATTATAATCTTTTATAAGGCATACAACACCAGTAACAATTTTATTCCATCTTCCATTATCTGCACGATATAGCTGACATACGGCAGCAGCTAATGAAATACAATCATTTCCTAATATTGAAAATAGCAATTTATTTTCTTCAAATGTTAATGCTGCAGAACCAGAATTTTGTGGACGAGGTTTTTTATTACGGGATTGTGGATAATTATTTACACCATAAGTTGCATCAACTCCACCGTTGTTATACATAGTAAAAGTTCTTAGAACATTTGGATTTCTGCAAACAATATTCATGAGGACTGATAATAAAAAAAATGGCCAACGAAAGGAAAGAAAAATTGAATATGGGTATGGGGGTCAGATAAGAAAATTTTTTTTATACATATATACTAGACAAATTTAATCATCAGCGAATTTTCAATGATGACTAATTTCCGCTTTTATATATGATCAATATAAAGGTGTTCTTCAAACAAAAAAACTTACGCATGTTATTTTGAAAAATTTTTTTTAAAAAAAGCAAAAAAAGAAGGAGGTGAAGAGCGCGTAAAAAAAATCACTGATCCTTTAATTAGGGTTCTACGATGGTGCTTTGGGCCAAAGGGCTGAAAAGAAGAAAATGGTGACTTAAGACAAATAAATATGCGTCGTTTTTCACATCATAATCATTATTTATAAATAACAAAACTCGAAACGCAAAATATAAACAGTTTTAAACACATTTATATATGAATGATGTGTTGGCGGTTAACTAACAAACATAAAGAATACAAACTTTTTCATTTGTATCAAAAAAACGGGAAAAATAAGGGGCCAATGGAAATTTGTTTATGTATTAAAAAAATCTTTTTAAACACAAGTATGAATAATACAAGCAGCAATTTTTTTATTGAATAAAAACCACTTGCATTTTGGGAAACACGGAGAAAAAGGAAGCTGGTTTAAGGGTTGAATTTCAACAGCCGCAAAAAAAACAACAGCATGCAGCAATGCCGCTCACAGTCGCTTTGTCTTGCGTTGTTGTTTTTTTCTTTAGACCCGAACGCATCATCATCATCAACATTCAATCGATTTTATTGCGAGATATAAGCTTACTCAGCTGGCTATTTCCAAAAATTGTCATAGCTTTTTTCTAATATATCGCGCAATTCTATTGAGATGACAGCAGGCAAAAAAAGAAGCAAAAAAAGAAATACAGTTCAGTAAATGTACACTTTGCCATTACTAACTTCTTCAAGCAAAAATTATAAAAAAAAATACAATAAAGCAAGGAAAAGATAGAAGAAGAAAAAATATTGAAAAACAAGGTCTACGATGAATATAAATAAGTCTTGCGCGCAAAAAATGTGATGGCGGTTCTCTTCCTCACCAATCGAAAAAAAAGAAATGTTCGACCGTGTTTAACGTGGCGCGCCTGTACACAGGAAAAAAAATACTACGTCCAAACATTTTAAAACGCTAAAAAGAAGGATATCGAAAGTAAGGATTGTTCATCATGCTTTTATTGTGTGTGAGTGAAAAAGAGGGGAAAGAAAGAAGACGGAGGGGGAATCAGTTACAAAGAAGAAAGAGGTTTATATGTGAATGTCCAACGTAAAAAATCCCCCTTTTTTGGACGTTTAAATTATAATAGAAATTTTAAACATCGGATCGTTTTGATCAAAGAGCTTTAGTTTGAGTCGTAAAAAATAGAGTTTCCTTTTTTTTAAAACCAAAGTTTATGCCTTTTGTTTGTGGTTTTAGCGGAAAAACAATCACATGAAACACTTTCTTTTTTGTTGTTTTAGAAAAAAGAAATGAACTGTTTTTATAAATTTTGTAATGCAAAAAATTTGTTAATGACGGTAATCGTTTAAATAAGCAAAAAGAAAAAGAATTTTAGCAATGTGAAATACCCCTCAAAAATGAAAAAATTTACAAATCGCTTAAAGTAAAATGAGCTAAGTAATAGAAAACTTTTACATTAATATTTATTTATTTTTGAAAAGTACTGCAATTTTTGCTGAACTGGATGACAAAAATTTAAAAAAGTTCATTTTGGTGTAAGGGTTGCTAAAGGAGGAATTGGCAGTTTTCTACGGGAAATGACTCTCACTTCCTGACTTAAAAATAATTGAATTTAAACAATTTTTTTAAAGTTACTCATTTATATTAATGATAATAATGAACTGACTTCTTTCCCTTTTCATCTGGAGGTGAAGCATTTACAGTATGCCGACGTCGAAGTCCAAGAAGAGGATTGGCAAAATTTGCTGCAAAAGGAAGACTCAATTTTTGAGAAGATTTAAATTGCATAATCTCTGGCTTTCCAACATGATCTGATTGTTGTCTTGGAATTTCAAAATAAGCCTATAATAGCTCAAAATACGTTAAAATTTTCTTTTAAAAAAATTTAAAAACATACTTGTTGATTTGTTGGCGTTGAACCATTAAAAAATTGTATAACATCTTTCCAGCTTTTTCCAATGCTCTGAAATTTAAACATATGTCCGTGCATTATTATAAACTTTAATTTTAAGGTTGAATACGTTTTTCGTCTTTTCCATTTCATTTTTTCCTTGTACATTTGCAACTTCATTTGAATTTTCATAAGCAGCAATATGAAGTGAAAGAGTGCTTCCTTTTACAGGTAAATTACGATATACTTTTAGCTGACTTTCAGCTTCAACTGAATCATCAATATATGGAATATTTAAACAAGCATTTTTTTTGCTTTTATTCCATGAAAATTGATCTGATTGTGATTGTGAAGCATATGTATCAATTTGATCTGCTAGTTTAAACGTGGCTGTAGTTTCAGAAAATGTATTTCTTTTCATTTTATACTTAAATGGCTTTATCAAAAAACTTTTTTTTCGCTTTATCATGAAGAGAAACTACATCCTTTGATTTACCGTTATTAATTTTATCACTTTCTGATGATACATCTCTAACTTGAACAGGTGTTAAAGATTGATGATTTTGATTCAGATTAATATTATTGTATTGATTATTGCAATCATTGAAAAATGGCTTCTTAACTTTCGAAGTCAAACATTGCTTTGTTGTTGCCATCTAAAAACTACATTAAAACATTTGACAAAGTAAATTAAAAAAGATCTCAAAAGATCTCTTTGATATTCTGGCTAAAGAAACAAAAAGATCGATAAAATAATGATGAAAACGAAAAAAAGAAAGGTGTCAACCGATGAAACATTCATAAACATTTTTTTTGTAAAAAAAAATGAGATGAACACCGCGGCATCTTTGGGATTATGCGTAAGAATGACGTAATTGAACAAAAAACAAATTTATATTTTTTGCTCTTTAAACACATATATTTTCACAAAATTTTTCGAACAGTCTTTTTAAAAAAAGGAAATTGTTCTACGAAAATATGCCTCACATTTTAAATCACATTTATTTATTTCGGTATGAAACTGTTCTCGAAAGCAAACAAATAATTTTTATTGTAATATATATCAATAATGAAAAAAATAGCTACACTTTTATGTGATAGTACAAATAGAAGAAGAAGATTCGGTTCCAGATCCAGCGGAAAATCCAGAATCATTTGAATGATGATGTGATCGAAATGATTCACGCATTTTTCTTAATTTTTCTGTTGCACCCGAAAAATGACTTGTTTTATTTTGTAATGCTTCAATTACACGTTCCTGCTTTCGAATATCTGCTTCAATATTAATCCATTTTTGCATAACCGTTGGACAATGAACTTCTTTATATCCATCTCCAATGCTATTTGTTTCTAAAAAATATTTCGTACATAAAAGAATTTTAAAAATTTTTTACCCTTTGAACGTCCTGTTAATTCCCATATGGATTGCTTTGTATTTTTTTCCAAATAATATGTGCAAGTTGCTTGCTTATTTCCAATATTTAAATATCCTTTTGTTGACATTTCATATGCGTTTAATGCAGATTTTGCTGCGGATCTTAAAAATTATTTTTCATTTAACCATAAATTTAAATTTAAAGTTAAAAAATTACAGTCGTGTTGAATTTGTGACAAGAATTTTTCCTGGTTCTGAATTTAACAATAAACGTTTTGTAATGTTTACTGTTTCACCCACGACACCGTAACGAATTTTTTTCTTTCCTAAAACGCCAGCAACAACCGGGCCACTATGTATTGCAATTCTTAGCTGTAAAAAAGAGAGATGTTTTTAATATTTAAATATTAAGTTTACCATAACTGGAAGATTAAGTTGTGGAACATTAACTTGTTTTGCTTCAAACATTAAACCAAGAGCAAGATTTAAAATTTTATCTGCATGATCAACGCAAATTTTTGGAACCCCGCTTATTATAAAATAGCAATCCATTATTGATAAAACCTTATAACAATCATGCAAATCAATTAAACGATCATAAATATGAAATAAAGTCGTCATTAAAATTACAATATCTTTTGGAGCACATTGTGAATTTATAATTGAAAAATATGGCATATCTAGCATTAAACAAGTTGCTTCAGCATATTCTTCTGAAAAGAATAAAAAAATTTATTTTTTAAAAACCTGGAAATATATTATTACGAGCTGGAACATTATGAGTTTTTCGAAGTTCAATTGCAATTTCGGGTGGGATACATGCAAAAAGTAAATGATCCGTTTGGGCCTTTTTTATTTCGAATTCTTCAGCAAGTTTTCTCATTTGTTTAACAGTTTCTTCCAATTTTTTACTACAATTATTTTTTATTTTTTTTAAAATTTGTTTTGTAAAAATATTACTTCAATTCTTGTTGACATATTCGACTTTGATTTAACATAATTAAATCTCTTGTAACATCATGCATTTGCATATCAGAAATAAAAACATTTGAATCAACGAGACCACGAATTGTTGAAACATTTAAAGAACCAATAAAAAGTATATTTTGTCCACCATTAACAAGTACCATTTGTCCTAAAGAAAAGTAACTTATAACTAAAAAACGGCACTATTAACTGATACCCTTTAATGACAATGGTAATGGATGGATATCTTTTGTAAGTGTTTGATTTCGTTCAAGATTTGGTTTAACTTGAAAAATAAAAAGCGAATTGAGACATGATTGAATTCCTTTAAAACTCATCTAAAATGTAAAATAAGTTTTTAAGAAATAAATAGAGACAAACAGCAATATCATCAGGTTGAACAACTTGAAAAATATCAGTTAATTTTGTTGTTCTTCGCCTTCCAAGCATTAATTCGCGTTGTAAAAATTCTCCACAATGTTCAATAATCATTTGTTTATTAAAGCAGACATGCATTGGAAGCATCATACAAAATGATTGCATTGAAAACGATAAAGGTTCCAAAATTACGGTATTTGAAACATTACCACATTTTACAACTTCACCAGAAAGTTTAACATCCTTTTCAATTGATTCAATTGTATATATTATGTGTTCAGAAATTAGGTTATTCCGTTTTTCTTGCAACCTTTCAGTAACAAATATTAATACTTCAATATTGAATAAAGCTTTTGCTGAAGATCGAACCAAACCTTTGACCATTGGATATAAATCTTTTCTCATTGAATAATAATGTAGTCTTTAAAAAGTGAGATAAAAAATGTATGTAAATATGAGAAATGAATTATTACCGTAATGTTCCATCATTATGTGATTCACATTTAAAAACGGGCCCTTTCATTTCACTTTCAAATGCAATTCGATCAATAAAAAAGTGCATAGAATTAAGATTATCCAAAAATTGCTAAATTAAAAGAAAACTATTTAATTTTTATAAATTATATTTGAAACCTGTAAATTATCTGCCATTGCATGAAGTAATTGATCCCATCCATTTTCGCATGCATATTCAATAACCCATTCACCAAGTATTTCGTAAGCATCGTTAACAGTTGTTGCTAAAATATTTTAATGTTTTTTTAACATTTTTAAAAACAAATATTTCACCTAAAACACTCGCTAAAGCATGTACGATTTTATATGTTTCATCATCGCTATAATTGACTTTACTTTCATATACCGTATCTGGATCAATATTAGCAACTTCTCTAAAACATGGATAAAATGTTTTTTTTTAAATATGAAAATAAAAAGGATTACAATGTTTTTCGCCATATATTAATATCATATTTCTTAATTACCATTGCTTGAACGCAAAGATGAATCCATCCTAACTAAAATTCAATCTTTTACAGTAACCTTGTTTTAAAGCGGTCAAAACTTACCATGATTTCAACAACAGATTTTTCGTAAAAATTCTCTTTTTTTATTTTAATATTTTCATCAAAATTTTTAAAGTCAATATTAAAATTTTTAAATAATCCCTTTTTTTTCTCTCTTTCACTGACATTAATATTTTTGATTCAGAACACGCGATTTTTGGCAAGCATAACTGAAAAAACAGAAGGCATCGCGTGTACATATATTTTTACTCTCCATTCTCTTTCACCATCAAGACGTCATTAATTTTCTTTACGATGATTGCATAATTCTTTGAATACTTTAAAGACCGATGAAGGTTCGTAATATTTAATTCTTTCATCTTCTTTATTTTATTTTTTTATTTTTCTTTTTTAATAACAAATTTGTATATTTTAACACATACAATAATAATAAATATATCACAGAAAAAAAAATGAGGGGGGAAAGAGAGAGATAAAAGCAAAAAAAACGAATGTCAAAGATTAAAAGCCATAGACTTTCTTTTTACAGACAACGAATTTAAATATTTTCTGTTTTTTATTTTGACAATAACGTTGGAATAAATAAATCTACACGTAACTTTTTTATTTTTCATTATTTTCTTTGTATGAAAGAGTAAAAATAATAATCATTATATATTAGTTTTTTAAAAAAAAAAAGAATAAATAACTATAGCTCTGTTTTTTGAAGAATTGAATACCGTTTATTCGATGGTTTAAGTTCTTTAAAGATTGAAGGTTTTGGTGTTGTATCAGCGGGTGGAAGAGCTGCAGGAGGTTTTGCTTCACCGGATTTTGCAGCTTCTTCACCAAATTGTTCAGCTTGTTCAATTGCAAGCTTTTGTAATTCAGCAATTCTTTGATCCAAAGTTTCATGAAATTCTTTATGAAGTTTACCAGAATGTAAATCCAAAATAAATTGTCGTAATTTTCCTGGTTGATCAAGTTCTGACATATTTGGAAAAAGGAACATATGTTGAAATGAATCAATTGCCAAAACTGGAAGATCTTTTGCAGTTTTACCCAAATGCCGAAGGGGATGTGCAAATTTATGTCCATCAGCAAGAAGGGCATTAACACCAGCTTTTTGATCAGGTAATTCTCGCATAACCTTTAATATATTAATTATATAAAAAGTAAAGTTCAAAAAAAGAAGCACCTACCAATTCAGTAAAAATTTTATCACCTTCTTTATCTTTTGGATCACGGAAGAAAATAAGGAACGGCAGTCCTTCTTCCGTAAGCTCTTCAACATTTTCAAATGTAACTTCTCGAACAAGTGGTACACATTTATCCGTAACCCATTGCTTCATAAAATCATAATCCGTAAAGCTACCAGCATATTTTTGTTCATCACCTGTACCAGGATCTTTAAATAAAATTTGATTTTCTGATACAGCTTGAAGAGCTTGATCAACTGCAAAATAGAATGTACAATCTTCTCTCAATAATGCAACAATTTTCTTAAAAAAATATTTTTTTAGAGTTTTTATATAAAAATATTTTTTGCATACCAAAAAATTTTGATATTCAATACTATTTCTATCTTTAAAATATCCAATAACATTTCTTTTATCTCTATCCATATGCGCATATAAATAATTTGTATCTGGAAAATCAACAATTGTTGTCTTTAATTGTTCTTCCACAAATGCCGTTAAAGCTTCAACTGATCTTGTTGACCTTAAACATTAATATTGTTTATTTAAATGTTAAGGAATTTCTTTTTTCTTGCCTGTATTCTTTTGCAATCATTTCACCATTTATAAATAATTTCATTGTTGGATATTTATTAACAAAATATTTATCTGCAACATCAGCATTTTGTACACTATCTACAAATGCCCATGTTACACTTGTACCAGGGCGATCTTTTGCCCATTTTCCTGCCGATTCTTCCCAAATTGGCTTTAATCGACGACTGAATGGACACCATTCTGCCCCGAATGCCACAAACACAATCTACAAATTTAACCATTTTTTTAAAAAAACACACAATTTTTTTTGCATTTAATTTTTGTTTGTTGTTTAAAAGGAATGATTGATAAGGGTTAATTCTTTTTTAATACTTTTAAAAAATGGGTCAAAAAAGGGGAAAACATTGATTACCTGTGAACCTTTTAAAACCTGGTCAAGGTTATGCATTGTTAAACTGACAACATTTGCATTTACAGAAGAAAGACATGATAAAATAATTATGAATAAAAAAAATCTGAGAAGTTTTTGGGGCCAGGTTTTCATTTCTGATATTTTAGAAACTGAAACGAAAGATGTTCCGATTGAAAAAATATTTTTATATCAAATAACAAATCACGAATCAGAAGGAAAAAAAATTTTCTAGAAGCATTTTTATGTTTTTCTTTTTTTAAGAGAAAAAAAGGAAAGAGAAGGAAAAAATCCGGTTCCACTGTTTTTAACACTGAAAATATAAAGATGTTTGCTACCAAAAATGGGAAATCATGGATAAAAGCATAACAAACGTTGAAAAAAAAATTAGTTCAATTAAAATTTTTGTAAGATGAAGGAAAATAAAATATGGAACGCAATCAATATACACAATAGACTGTCATCGGTTACGTTATTTGGGGGGCGGCAGTTCGATGACAAACCTGGCGTGGTTGCCCGCAAGGGTCAACCAACAATGCTCTGTTTTTATATTTTTTTCCAACAAAAAAAAAGAAGGAAAAAGAAAATTTAAAAAGTTTTTTTAAAAAAGACTGCAAAGAAGGAAAAGGAAAAAAGAAGGAAAAAATGGAAGATAGTTGTGTAATCATAATTAATATTCAGTTTTTTTAATCAAACATAGAAAAAATCAAGCAGATGGAAAAGCAAAAATAAATTTTTTTAAAAATAAAAAAATTCTGAGAGTATTTATTCAAAATCAATGAAAAAAAATTAGGCAGAGAGGAAAAAAGAGAATAGCGAAATGCAATAGACGCAGCAGCCTCAGAAAAAAAAATAATGTTACGGCGGATCGCAATCGCGTAAAAAACTCTACGCGTACATTTGGCGCTTTATTGACGGACGTCGGATAGGAAGGAAAAAAAGGAGAAAAAAAAGATGGAGGCCGGTTGCAGCCCGCGCAATACTGAACTCACCTCAATGTATATCGATGAAGAGAATGGAAAGGGGGAAAAAAGGCAGGTAAAAAAGGTCCATTGGTTTGAAAAAAGGAAGAGATATGAAAAGGAAACTGAAAAAAAGAGAGATGTCTTAAAATGTTTTAAAAAGTTATTCATCAAGTGCAAATTCAATAAAAATTTAATAAAAGAAAACCTTTAATGTAGCTAAAAACAATTTAGATAAAATTTTGCAAACTAAAATACGGATTTTTAAAAACCGTTTTTAATCTTCTTTTTTCATTTCTTGCTTTAAATGTGCGTTCTTTGAAATATTCAAAAATAGAATCTTTAAGAGTTGAATTTTTGACACAAAAAAAACAACACACTAATTCACTTATTTTTTCCCCCTTTCTTCTTTTCTTTTCCTTATCCGAAAAGCACTTGAAGAAAAGAAGGGGAGCTTCAGAAGAAAGAGGAAAACTGAAAGCATTCTTTCAGATTCGTCGCTAAACTTTGGCATTTTGCTGTGTCATTTCTTTCAAAGAAAGGAATGGAAAAAATGTTTTTTAAGGAAGCAGCAATAATATTATCAATTTTATTAAGTAATGTTTTTTGTTCAATATTTAATGATACTTCCTTATATGATTATCTCTTTCATGATTATAGAAAAGAGATAAGACCTGTAAATTATTTAAATCCAAGTTTGTGTTTTTGTGTCACATCTTTTGTGAATCAATATTCTACTTTTTTACAGAGCCAACAGATGTTTCCATTCAACTTTTTATAAAACAAATTCATAAAATTGTTGAAAAAGATCAAGAAGTAACACTATATTGCTGGCTTGAAATGGTAAAATATTTTTCTATCGTAATCTTTTTCACAATTAAGTGAAGAGACTTGAATAAAAGAGTTGTTTTATTGCAATACAGTATATTTTTTTAAGTATTGGGAAGATTACAATCTTGTATGGAATCCTGGATACTTCAATGGAACAACAGAATTAGTTGTCCCTGTTGATATTATATGGAAACCAGGTTTATTTCATGTACAAAATACGTTTATATGCATTCTCATTTTAAGATTTATTAGTTTACAACAATGCAAAAATGAATGTTGAAGAAACTGAAATAGAAACGAATGCAGTTGTAAAAAATGATGGCTCAATAAGTGTTTACCGTGCATTCATAACAAAAGTAACATGTGGGTTTTCCATGGAAAAATTTCCTTTCGACGAAGTACGTCTTGCAACAATGTTAAGTATTTTTAAATTTTTTAAAAATTTTTTTTAGCAAATTTGTTTTATAATGCTTGCATCATGGAGTTATGATGGTTCTGGAATAATGCTGAATACTGTTATTCCAACAGAAATTGATAATCAAGGGTTCCAAAACAATAATATAAGCGTTTTGCAACATTACATTCCAAACGGTGAATGGGAAATTAAAAATTTAAAAATTCGAAGAAATTTGAAGTAGAATTTTTTTCCTTGAATACACATCTAAAAAATTATTTTTCAGAAAATATGAATGTTGTGAAACACCGTATCCAGATATGACATATTATTTTATTATAAAACGAAATCCAATTTATTATTTATTTTCACAGCTAATTCCATGTCTTGTTATTTGTATTGTAACAATTATTGGATCATTTACAAGGTATTCAACAACAGGCGAACAAACAGAAAAAATAACTCTTAATTCAACTGCATTGCTATCACTTGCAATTATTTGTAAGTATTACATATATTTTGTAGTTTATTTATGATGTTTTTTTAGTAATGATGGTTGGGGATAAAAATAAATTACCTGCAACATCAACAACGCTACCATTATTGGGAAAGTTTTATATTGGATTAATTTGTATAATATTTTGTGCAACATGCGGTTCCCGAATAATTCTTAACATTCAAATGAGAGGAAATTGTGAACAGCTTATTCCGCATTGGTTAACAATTGTTTTTTTAAAACATAAAACTTTAAGAAAATTATTCGGTTTTTCTGTTAGAGATTTGGTAAGCTTTAAGTTTATGATGAAATGAAAAAATTTTCCAAATGTATTTTTCAATTCATCAAAAATGCATTTTAAAAGTTTTAAACATAAAAACAGATATAAATTTAAAACATTTTTTAAGCAAATATCAGAAAATAGTATACAATTACAGCATTAAAAAAGTAAAAATAAATTTTTAGAAGAGAAATATTTCCCATGTCTCATCTTCCATTGATATGCCATTTATTACACGAATTCGAAGTGTTCAACAAAACGCAAATATGTATGATGAACTTCGATCACATTGTAAAGCTGCAGATTATTATATTAATGCCCGACACAATGCAAAATCAGCTCATCGACAATGGGAATTAATTGCATGCGGACTTGATCGATTATTTATGACATCATTTATTCTTTTTACAGTATTTTATTTCTTCTGGCTCTTTTTTACAAATATGAATTCAACAATAGATATCACAAATGAAATGATGGATAATTTAACTCCTATACAATAAAAATATTTTGTTAATTAAACTTAATTTGTACAGATATAAAAATTTTAAAAATAAATAATACAAAATTTTATAATAAAAAATTCAATTTACTGAGATTTTCTGACATGAACTTCGTATGTTAGTGTACCTTGCATATTTGCAACGTTGAAAAGAGTCATAAAGCTTAATTCATCATCTTCCATTCGACCAGCAATTTCCATAATTGGAAGGAAGCAAAGAAGTTCCGCTAATCTTGACATACAAAAATCTTCTTGACCTGGATATTTTGAACGTAAATGTTGTATCAAAACATTACGGTAAAAATGCCTTGCTCGTCGTACAATATCTTTTCCCTTTGGACTCAATTTGGCAACTAAAAAAAGTAACAGTTAAAAGAAAAGAGAAAAGCAGAAAAATGACTAACCAGGAACAAAAAAGCATAAAACTCTTAAAATAGCATATTCTGTTTCGCTTAAATCCATAGCTTTTGCAGGTTCCATATATTCTTCCTTAACCCATGTACAAACTTTTTTGAGAAACGGTAAAATTCTTAAAAATGCCAAAAAGTGAAACTAAAAATTTATAATAATAAAAATACACTTACTCTTTATCAATTTGTTTTTGTTCTTCTTCATCAGTTGGAAAATAAGCGCCACCAGAAAGTGAAATTCCATGATTATTTTTTGACATTGATCTTTGGCCTACCATCATCCAAACGCATGGTATTGATCTTGCAAGCATAAGTTGAAGCTTAAAGAAAAAATAATGAAAAGTTTTTTTTCAAAAGTTACCGTAATACTTACTTGATCTTCACTATCCATTTTAGCTAATTCTGGAATGTGACTTGTCCAATCAATATAATGCCCCATAATCCGACACCAGACTTTATTTAATGCTGAAGATTTAAGAAAATATCTGCATGACCAGTCAATCTAAAAAAAATTAAATGACTACATAAAAAAGTACACTATTCTCATGTATTTTTTACAAAAAGTACAAATGCTCATAAGTGTAACCCTTCACAAAGAATAAAATTTATAGAATGGAAGATTATCCAAGAGCAAATGCTCAAATAATTTTCTATTACCACCTCCTCTTTTGAAGAAAACGCATTCATGAACTTTTAAAAATGTCCACACTTGACAAAATTGAAAGAAACTACAAAACACATAAAAAAACTAACCTTTGATCTTCGAGCAAAAGCGCGTGGTTCCCTGAAAGCTGTTTCTACTGGAACATTCAACGAAAAAATGCCATCTTTAGGTGTTGCAAAAACGTGATTTTTATCAGTTTCAAAAAAATCATCAATAATTCTACAAAAATTTTTTCATAAATAATTATAATAATTTCAAACCTTTCAACCAAAACATAATATTTCACAACAGAACTGAAATCAGAAGAAATAAAATCAGGAATAATTTTTGCACTTCCAAGTGCCATATTATTAATACAAGACTAAAAATAGAAATAATTGTAATCTTGAAAAAAAAATTAAAATTACCAATCTTGAACTAGAAGCAACAATGAGTTGATGCCAATGTGCGTATTCATCTTCAACATCATCTTCAAAATAATTATTCTTTGAATGAAAATTTTTCATATCTTTCTTTACTACTGCTTTGCTTTCAATTTCATCTTCTTCATCGTCATAATTGCTTTCTATTTTTACAACAACTGAGGTACTTGCTTCTGGCTCAGATGATGAATTTTTGGTGCTTGATGCCACTCTGTCACTATGAACCACTGAAAAAAAACAACATAAAAACACGAATAAGAATAAATAAGAAAAATTTCTTACTTAATGGATTAAGGCCCATTTTGAGACATTTATCATATCGACAAGCACGGCAACAATTTCGAAATTCTAAAAGATAACGATACAATCAGTAAAAAAATAAAAAACCAACCTTTTCGGATAATACAATTTTTATCAAAACTGCATTCATATTTTCTTTGAAATCTTACAGTTCGACGAAAAAAACCTTTGCATCCACTAAAAGTTTTCATTAATTTTTATCAACAATTAAAACCATTTAATTAATAATCATACCTGCAGCAAACACTTCCATAATGTCTTGATGCACGTTCTTCAAGGCAAACAAGGCAATTTGTTGTAGCTGATGTTGCCTCCATTGAAGGATTATAAATCTAAAACACAATTTTAGATTTATAAAAAAAATTGAAAAAAAAAATGTTGTTATTTTTTTCACGCCCTTATTTGACACAAAAAAAAGTGAAAAAATTGTGCGCAAACTCAATGGAGGGCAAAAGAAAACTCGACATTGACACATTCTACTCACTACTCTCACTCACTCACTTAAATATTTACCTTTCTTAAGACAGTGCAACAAAAAGAGAAAAAGAAAGAATGTATTACTAATTACATATTTTGAGAAAAGTCTGCACTATTAAAGAAAGGTTATTCTAAAAACACAACATTTTTGAAAAAAAATACTAAAAAAAGAAATGAAAAAAATTATTTAATCTTTTTTTAACCAATAAAAAAAACTGATATAAAATTATTTATATGCGTGGACATAGAAAAAAAAGTATGTCCCAGGTGCTCACGTTTTTTTTTCTTCAACTAAAGTCAAAAATCAATAATAAAAATGCGCATTGGTAAATCAGTAGCTAATGTTGTCGTGTATACACGTATATTATGGATTCATTGATTTTTGATCTTATTTATTTAAAACATTACGCAGTTTTTTTTCTAACAGAAAGGAAAAAATATAAAAAGGAATAAAATCAAACTATGAAATAGAAAGATTCTTTTTTTTTCAAAAATTAAAAAGCACATTTTTTGCAACAAAAAGAAAAGTTTAAAAGAGTGGAAAGAATGCAGTAAATGTTTTTTGAGTAAAAAACGTCAAATGAAAAAGATCAGAACGCGATCATGAAAAAAATGAGTTTATTTTCTTTCTTTTTTTGTCATTTGTAATAAATTTGTAAAGAACAACACAACGAAAAAAAGAGGGGGTGCAGAAATATGAATTAAAAATATATATAGCGTCGTTTTGTGGTTGTTGATGTATGTCGTAGCCAAGAAGAAGAAAAAGTTTTTTTTGCGTTTTTTAAAAAGTTATTTCTTGTTTTATTTTTTGTTTGCGAATTTTGATTTTCGTTTCGTGTTTGTTACCCTCTCTTTCTTTGCAACGTTTTTTGTGTTAAAATGCTGGAAAAAGAAAAATGATAAAAAAAAGTAAATTATACATTGGAGAAAAAAGAATTCCCACGATTTCATTGAAACTGTGACGCCGTCATGGACATGTTTTTTGTGAAAAAATGATGAAGGTTTATTGTACACAAAAAAGGAAGGGGACACACTAAATGGTGGATGGACGGGTCCGGTGGAGTGGACGTCTAAACGGTGGATGGATTACTAAACGGTGAAAATTTTTTACAAAAATTCAAAAAATTTAACCATGCACAAATAAGAATGTTGAAATTTTTCGAAATTTTTTTTCCAAAATTTTTTTCAAAAATCCATCCACCGTTTAGACGTCCACTCCACCGGACCCGTCCATCCACCAGTTAGTGTGTCCCAAAAGGAAGATAAATGATTAGAAAGAAGAAAAAATTGTACCGTTATTTTTTTATCCAATATGGAGACAATTGATAGGTCAACGGTTAAAATTTTTCTTTAAATTAAAGTCCGACATTTTAAAAATTTTTTAACAAATTAATTATTTTATTTCTTGCGACAACTATACTTTTTTATATACAACAGAAAGAAGAAACAATATTTAAAAACAGTTATGTACATAAAAATTTGTGCATTTAAAAAAAAAAATGTATATTTTGTTTGATTATAATTGTGTTAAAATGGGTGTCCGTTTGTAGGGATTTGATAATGTACATTCAGGATTTTCATTGCCAGAATTTTTTCCAATATGAAGTTCATACGTAAGTGAAGCTATAAAAAGTTTGTATTATTATTGGAAAATTTTAAAAAAAATGGAGCTTACTTTGCATTCCTGCCATATTAAAAATTGCCATCATGCCTAAAGTATCATCATCTAATTGGCTGATCCGCTATAAGATTTGTGTTATTATTGAAAAAATTTTAAAAAAATGGAGCTTACTTCAATAATCGGCAATAAAAGCATAAATCTGCTAACTCTATCTAAAATTTCATGAAGTGGCTTATCAATATTTTGCATTCGAATATGCTCGGTTAAAACACTGGTATATTTTCTTCTTGCGGTTTGTACTCTTTCAAATCCATCTTTACTTAATTGAGGCACTGTAAAAAAATTAATTTAAAAAATTAAATTCTTTTCATTCGAATGATTAAAAATTATTTACCTGGCATAAAAAAACAAATAACTTTTAAAATTGCAAATTCTTCATCCGTAATTTTTAATTCTTTCATTTCATCAATAAGTTCATTATTTGCAATATCAGATGTTCGAGAGCATGATAATACTGCATCCGAATCAATATTAATCCATTCATTTTTATCGCGGGGAAAAAAACATCCACCAGAAAACAATATTCCTGGGGCATTTGCAATTGCAGAACGATGTGTAAAAACCATCCATAAAGACTGAATGGATCTTCCGACAATCATTATTTTCTTAAAACAATAAAATTAGATTGGTAAATTATTGATAAAAAAACCTTATCAATTGTATTAAATTCATCCATTTCAGGGATAAATGAAATCCAATCCAAATATCCTAATACTGTTCGAGCCCAAACTGCTTTAAGTGTAGCACCAGTAAGAAAATGTTTTGCAGACCAATCAATCTAAAATTAAATAAAAATATTTATTGGAAAAAATGTTTAATACCTACTCTTGTTCTTTCACATATCAGCCTTGGAGCTTCACTTGCTTCAAGTGCGGTAAGATCAAGGTGAACTTTAAAATCAGCGGTTGAATGTGTTACATAATCAGCGTCCACAAAATTATCAATAATTCTTAAATTCAAAATATTTCTTAAAATCTCTATCATATTAATAAAAAAAACCTACTTTTCTACAAGAGAATAATATTTACTTATTTCTTTGACATTTTTTGCTGATATCAATGATATAAGATTAAGTCGTCCAAGTGGAAGCGAAAGATTTTCAATCTAAAAAATAGTAAATAAACTAGAGGATCAAGATTTTATTGTACTTTAACAGTACGCGGTATCGCGCAAATTTGATAGGATTCATACCCCTCATCAACTTCTTTTTTAACGGCGGCTTTAAGGCGGGCTTTAATTTCTTGAGAAATTGTTGAGGTTGTTGCTTTAATTTTTTTTTCTTCTAATGGTGGAGTGATTGGAAGTTCAGGAAATTTTGTTGAGCTTTCTTTTCTTTTATCAATTGGTTGAATTTTTGTCATTCCACGATCTCCGTGAACTACTGTAATTTCAAAGAATTTTTTTTTCATAAGTTTTGCAAAGAAATGTTTAAACTTACACATTGGATTCAAACCAACGGCCAAACATTTTGCATATCTACAAGCGCGACAACAATTGCGGAACTCTAAAATTTTTGTAAAACTTAATTTACAAAAGTATTTAACAAAAGAATAATTTTTTTTAAAAATGACAAATTTACCCTAAGGCAAAATTGTTATATTTTTTACTTTGCATAGTGCTAATAACGTAATGCAAAGTAAAAAATATTATTTTCTTTTGTTTAAAAATGATTTGAAAAATTTCAAAAAACATACACGAAAGTTGTAACGAACCTTTTCGAATGTTGCATTTCTTTCCAAATGGGCAATCATAAACTTTATGGAATCGAACAGTTCGACGAAAGAAGCCTTTGCATCCGCTAAAATATTATACGAATGTAAAGATAAAATGAAACTTTTAAAAATACCTGCAACAAACACTTCCATAGTGTTTTGCAGCTTCGCCCTCTTCACAGACAAGGCATTGAGTAAAGAAGCCACGGGTTGGAGTTGATGAAGCACTAATTGGAAGAATTTGATCAAAGGTCATTTAAAAGTAGTTTTTGTCTTTTCAAAAAAGTGAATAAAAAATGAGTGAGAAGCTAAAATTATATTTATGTATAACAAACGTGCCTAAAGTTTAACACAAAATATAACGACACAATTTTTTACGGAAACAAATTTTATTTAAAAAACTAAAATTTTGCAGAACAAAAAAATCAGTTAAGAAAAATCATTTCTTTTTTGTACAAAAGAAAAACAAACAAAAAATTGAGTCAAAATTGTTACAACAAAAATAAAGTTGGCTTCTTTTTTATTATTGCTTGTTGCAACAACACACCTATAGATAGACGAGAAAAAAATAAAAACGAGGAGAAAAGTAGAAAGATCAAGTAAAGGCTCTTCAAATAATACCACACTCTCCTTTTTTTATTTAATGTTCATGAATAATTCGATCAACGACCACTCAGCACGTGTAACTTTAACCATAACTAAAAAAAACTCATAACAAAAAAAGAATTTCTTTCAACATTTTTTTGATAACAAAATATCTTTGTAAATTTATTTTTATTATTTGATTTTTTAAATAATTTACCCCGCCCCATATCTTTCTAACTCTATGTTGTCTGGTTTAAAAAAAATAATTTTTTAAAAATGTGCGTGAGAATTGCAGTACTTTGATTTGCTCCGCCTATTTTCCCACAACTTTTAACCTTTTTCATTTCTCTCACCTTTCAATTATTACAGTTTCTATAACAATCAAAAAAAGATAATAAAGTTTTATGTCGCATGCATCTTTTGTTGAACAAATGATCGATTTTCGATCGGTCAATTCAACGTCATCTTTCCGGTATCAAAAAATAATTTTTTAATCAAATAATACAAGCGTACTACTGAATTTATTTTCCATCACTTTGACGCATGTCTCATTCTGTGAAAAAAGGAGACTGTTAAAAAAAGACAAATATGTGAAAGTAATAAAAATACACATGCCTCAAAATTTTTAACCAATCTTTGACAGAAAAAAAGGTTTATGTTTTTAAAAGAATTAATACAGGCTAAATGACATAGGGAAAAAGTTTTAAATAATATATTGCATAGAAACGTTTTTTTTTCCTTTTTTTTGCAAAGATTTTGTTACCATGTGCGTCGTTGTATTCTACTTTCATCATTTTTTTGAAAAAACAAAAAACGACCAAAAATCATTGTCCCCATATTTGAAAGGTTTCTATATTTGATTAACTGACAACAAGGCGCTGTATCACAAATCAGTAAAGAAAGAAAAAAAATAAACGCGTTCGACCGATCGGTCGAAAAGACGCAAATAAAAAGCGCATGAAAGTTTTTTTTGAAATTGTATCACGTGACGGTACATAATCAGTGCTGATGCAATAACTTTTATTTGTGAATAAAAGTCTGCAAAGAAAAAAATAATTTTTCACTTTTTTAGCATCAATAAATGATCACTTTTTGAAAATTCAAAATATGGTAAATGGTATTTAACAAATGCTAGAAATTATGAGGAAGAAAAGTTGAAATTTTTTTGTGCAGGTGATAGTTTAATTTGTAAATAAGTGACAAAAAATAAACAAATAAATAAACTAGAAAAGCATTATAAAAGAAAAAACAAATGTTACCCATAAAAAATTTTGTCATAGAAATAGTGCTAAAAGCTCTTTTTTTAAAAGGAACCATTCAAAATTTTGAATAAATTTTTTGTATCTCAAACAACAAAAATTTAAATATACAGTATCCAGTAATGATTTTTGCTTAATGATTGTAAACTATTCATCCGATTAAAAAATGTTTTGTAGAAATGAAGAGAAACAATATACAAGATTCTATGATCAATGACCAAAAAAATCATAGTTTAAGATAAAAACAACTTTTCCTTTCCAAAATTCATGTTTGCAAAAAATTATGGCAAAAGTTTAAAAAATAAATTGAAATGTCCTGATTAATCTTTCAAATAACTTGCAAAAAAATAATCTGTTATCAATCAACGATGAAAAAAATCTTTTTTTTTGATAAGCACCCATCTTTCAATCACAATCTCTCATTGTTTTCATTCATTTACTCATACTTTTTTTCACTGTTAAAACTAACTACAACTATAAAGATAGAAAATATGTGTACAATGTTTCTGTGATCAAAGAACACGTCACAAAGCAAATTCTTTTTTTTTATATTCCTACAATGTTTGATGATAAGTTGGGGGAAAGAAAAAAAAGTTATTTTTTGTATGTCACGTAGCAACTTTTTTCAGCACATGAAATAGGAATAACAAAAATGATCTTTTGATTTTTTAAAGTTAAAATGCTGTTTTTTGAAAATGTCTGGTTGTTTGTGATCAAAAGGTCAAAAAAATTTTTGCGCAATTTTTTAAAAAAAAATGTGATGCAAAAATTTATAAATTACGAAATATTTTCAAAAAAAAACTAATTTGTAAAGGATTATGACAAAAATGGATTTGATTAAAAATGGATAACCATAAATCCGCTAAAAAATCAATACAACAAATTTTTGAGTTACAAATAACTCAATCAAAGCATATTTTTATTTTGTTCAAAAACGAAAAAGTAAAAAAATGAAAATATTGCTGTTTTTGGGATTTTTTGGCCTTTTTTTGGTGCCAACAAATTCACAGTTGGATATGATTGATCCAGAAATGATGAATTTGGCTTTGGCATATTTGTGTAAGACTTAAAAATATTTTGCGGATAATACAGTTGACTTTTTATTTCAGGTTATCTTCCAGAACCGGCATATGCTCTCGCTGGATTGGTTGGTTGCCTTTCTATTCATTTTTTCTTTTTGTTAACAAAAAATTTAGGTTGATTTCAATGAAATTACAAATTTGACTACAGTACTCCAATCTCAACTAATGCCTGTTGTAGAAAGTGGTAACTACGGTAGTATTGATCCTGTTGCGCTTTTTCAACAAATAAAAGCCATGGCACCAAATACTTACAGAGGCATTCTAATTGGAATTATACCTTTTCGAAATCGGTTTAAACATTTATCAACAAATTCAAAAAGATTCTTTGCCAACGTAAAATATGAAAAAAGTTTTTTAATCGAAAAGTAAAAAGAAATTTTAGACAAAAAAACGCCTTTTTGGATTAACCAACAAAACTCAAGAATTGGCAGGCGATTATTCTCTTGTTAAAGCAAATATTAATTCAGTTTTAAGTTCATGGTGGGCTCTTCCAAAAGTTGATCGAGAATGCATTGCAACCTTTATTCCAGTATTAAAAAATTTAATTTTGAGTAATGAATTTGCAAGCACCATTAATGCTACTGGAACTGCATCAAGCCAAGATGATCTTATGTTGGTTGGATTAAGTTTTTATGGTGTTATGATGGATCATAATTGCACAAATCCATTTTAATTTTTTTTACCAATAAAGTAAATAAAAGCATTGTTAAAAAATTACTTTTACAATATTTTGACTTATTAAAAAGATAAAGTTTAAACATTTTTACAAAAACATTGTAACAATAAACGTCTTAAAATTACTCTGTAATAAAAATTTAATGCAGAAAATCCATCACTCTTCTGAAACTTTATCAAAATTTTAGGGTATAAATTTTTGCGCAGCAAAAAGAAGTAAAGGGCAGTTTTGTAAAACAAATGATCTATAAACAATTAAAATTGAAATATTAAAATTAAATAAACCGTTTATGTTTAATTTAACATAAACGATTTTCACAGCTATACTCAATACTGGAAAAGATTTTGTTTACTGCAAAAAAAATTTCGAAAAAATTCGAAATTTTGGCTTGCCTCTGTAAAATATGAAAAAACCAAAAATAATCATATTTCGATGGTGACTTTGACTGTCAAACCGAAACGATTTGACAGCCAAATGAAACACCCAGTACTTTTATTTTGAGCTTAAAAATACTATTCTTTGCAACTATGTTTCCTTTTTTGTGGCTTTTTGCGTAATTGTATTATTTTTAAAAGAACACATTACTTTTTTAAAGAAAAGTTTCACTTTTAAATTTAGTTCATTTTTCAAACATATCTATAAGCAAGCATGCTTTTACCATATTCTCTCACTATTGTGTTAAATTTTAGTTTACAAAAAAAAGTATATTATTAAAAAAATAAAGTGTCAAGGGGAAGAATAAATGAAGCAGGACGTGACTACAAACAATGGCAATTAAATGTCATGTTGTTTTTCTTTCTTTTCTTTTTTCTGTTTGTATGTTCGAGTCATCAAAGTCTATATATGTTCATGAACATTTCTTCTTTTGCTATGTTTTTTTTGCACACACAAAACCTAGGAATGAATGAATGCGTTTTTTTTGAACGAAAAAAAGAAGCAAAACATGCATCATCTTTTTTGATATTTTTATAAAAAATAGTTCCACCAACCATTAATATAACAAAAAAATGAAGCTTCTCGTGTTCTTTTTCACGTTTCAATTTCTTTTAAATTTCATTTTAAAAAATATAAGAATAGTGAATTTTTTTAAGTTTGACTAAATGTCTTTAATGGCCAAAAAGAAGCCACATTTTATTTCTCTTGCTTTAAAAAATTATAACCAACTGTTGCTTTTATTTATTTTTTTCAATTCGTTGCTATCTTTTTCTTTTTTTCTCACTTCCATATTGTCATGTTTTTTTATTATTATTTTTTAGAATTCTAAATGTGTCATATGCGGGTGTTTTAAAGAATTGAATCGTAAAATTGTGGTGTTATGTTTCAATTCCTTTGTGGTGTAATTGTTGGAATTATTTTGGTACTGATCTTCTTATATGTAGTATACTCAAATTTCTTTGGAGTTATAAATGCACCATTAGCACATGGCGATCAATTTGTTCCACTTCAGCTTCCACCGGTATTCTTTTTTATATTTTTATATTAACTTTAATTCTGTTTTTTAGGAATTATCAAAGTTTTTAAATTCACGAACAAATGGTGCAACACTTTCTGAACCTTCATTGGGTTTAAGTTTAATATTACATTTTTTATTTCAAGAACATAAAGATACCCGTGAACTTCGAAGGCAATTTATATAGTTTTTTTGAATTGAATTATTAACAATACATTTTACAGATGGATACATCGAAGAGTACAACTTGAATTAAATGATCTTACAACTCGATCAGCTGTTGGGCATGTTGTTCAAGATGTTAAAATTCGTGATCTTACAATGGGCTCGCAATTACCAGTTGTTAAAAGTATTGCCGTTGAAAAATGTAAAATGTCTGAAAGTGGTGAAGGATTTGAAGAACTTTCATTTCTTGTTGAAGTTGATTATAAAGGTGGATTTCAAATAGCTGTTGATGCAAATCTTGTTGTGGCTGGTTATGCACAATTATCTTTTAAACTAACTCATCTTATTGGAAAAGTTCGTGTAATGTTAACACGTCATCCATATGCTTTATGGGCATTTTCATTTTCTGAAATGCCTGATATGGATTTTAAAGTTGAATCACAATTACAAGGAAGACAGATTAGTTATGTTGTCCCATTGATTACTTCACAAATTCGTAGAGCAATTATGAGAAAACATGTATGGCCAAACTATAAAATTCGAAATCGACCATTATTTCCTCATCCATTACTTCAACCATCTCCTCAAATCTGTAAATTACTTTTTTTTATAACCTGTTTTTTACCGTACTTTTTTAGCTGCATTTAATCACATTGAACTTAATGGTCATGGATTAGAAGTTACTGTATTACAATCGACTCGATTAAATGTTAAGCTCGCAAATGGTGAACAAACAGAAGTATACTGTACTGCTTCTTTGGGTATGTTACATGCTTTCATATGCTGTAATTTTACATTTTTTAAATTTTTAGATCAAAGACCATTTATGCATAATTCTCAAGCTGGTTCATCTCATTCAATTACTGTATTATTAACGGTTAAACCATTTGCTGGTGAATTTGGTGTTACATTTATTAAAGGTTTAGTTGATCTTCGAACAAAAGTTGTAAAAGTTCATTCTGTGCATCCTTTATCACCCGGTGAAAAATATGGTTTTAAAGAAGGTGATATTTTACTTGCAATTAATAATATTCCGGTTAGAAATGAACGTCAAGTTAGTCGAATGTTTACTGGTTTAACTACTGATATTGTTGTATTGGTTGAAAGAGATTTGAATTCATTTATGGATGATAATTCTGATCGTATGTTAACACAAGTTTTTTATTTTATTATTTTATAAATTTTATAGCTGATGATGTTCTTATTTCATCTGAAGCTGATCCAAAAGAAGATTTTGTATGCCTTGGGGGTGATCGTAAAAGGGAAGATATCAACGTTAAAAGAAGTTTAAGTGACATACCTTTAAAAAGTCCCGGTGAAAAAATTGGTGCCATTTCTTCATTTTCAAATACCGAAACGTCATCTTCAAAAACTCAGTCTATTCCAACTCCTATTCCACAAAATAGAAATGAAACATATGATCTTTTTTCTCATTCTCTTCCTACAAAGTCGGAATTAGAAGTGTTTCAAGTTCGAGATTTGGGTGATTCACCACAAAAAATTGAAGTTAAACCATTGGAAGCTGATATAACACGAATTCCAAAAGTTGAAGTTCGACAACTAAGTTTTGATATTCGACGATCAAGATCTGAATCACATCTTGAAAATTTTGGGATATTTGATGGTGAAAGAAAAAAACTTTTTGGATCTGTTGAACTCGATAAAATTATGAATGCGGATGAAATTGAAAGACCAAATTCCAAAGAATCTTCTCATGAAGAACAAGAAAAGGATTTAAAAGAAGAAAGTCATCAACATCGTAGTCGAAGAGAAAGAATACATGCTAGAGCTTCTGAAATGGCATTGAAGCTTAATGCTGGCGCTGCAAAAGTTGGTGAATTATGGAAGAATAGACATAAAACTGATTCACCAAGTAATGCAGATGTGGAATTTGCAACAGAAGCAAGTGAAGTTATTGCGGGAGAAAATACACCTCCGGTATGTAATTTATTTTTGGATTCTTATTAACTTTGAAATTAATATTTTAGAAGAAAAGTGGTGCAATTTCTCCTTCTCCGTCATTCAAAGAAGAACGATCCCGGCGAAAATGGATAAGAAGTCGAAAATCTCCAACTCCATCAGGTCGTAGCCATCATGCAGCTGCAAATACACCTGTTATAGAAAATTTTCCAAGAGTATCATCTCGTTCAACTAAAGCTGTACATCTTGATTCTGTAAGTTTTTTATTTTTTGTTTATCCATTTGAATTAAACATTTTTCTTTTTTAGAACGTTTTATGGGGACAATCACTACATTTCACCCTTGACAAAAAAGAAACTAAATACCTTAATATTACGGTACAAGCTCGAACACCACTTCCTAAAGATAATGTTTCACAAATATCTCAATCAGATTTTGATAATTTACGTCCAACTTTATTGGGATCTGTTAGTATTTTTGTTCCACAGTTAATCGCTGATTGTCAATTAACAATATCAAATTGTCATCGAGAAGTATTTGCCTTACGTCCTCCAACAACCATAAATCTTGAATCATTTGGTGAAATTTCTAAACATGCTGGATTTGATCCTCGACTTTGTTATGGTGATATTAAACTGGGATTCCGACATTTTCCCAATGGTTTACCAGAAAGTCTATTACAAACTGATAATGATTCAATTAATAAGCAAGTTTTTTTCGATTGTTTTTAACAATAACTAACCATATTCATTTTAGCGAAGAAGATGAAGCAAGTGATGATGCAACTGCACACATTTCTCAAGAAACATCATCAAGTCCTAATGATGTATTTTTTTATGATCATCAATGGATTCCAATAAGTTTCAAACATGCAGCCGCAAATTGTAATTTTTGTCAAGGAAAAATATGGCTAAAAGCTGGAAGTCGTTGCAAAAAATGCCATTTGGTGGTGCATAACAAATGCGTGGTAAAAGCAAATAAACAAAAAGAATGTTCTAAAAATGGTGCTGTTGATGATGATGGAGTATTTGAAGTCTTGGATGGATCTGAATTACGACGAGATCCTTTATCGTCTACTTCTTCAGCTTATACCAATCCACCTTCTCCTTCTTTTACCGATGATACAAGTTCAACATATTCTCTATTTACTGAAAGTGGGCATGAAACAACATCAAGACGACGAAAATTTGCGGATAAAATTTCAAATACCTTCCGTGGACTAAGAAGTAGTGGCAAAGTAAAAGAAAAATCAAGTGTAACATCAGATGATTCAATTTCATTTTCAACACCAAAAATTAAAACTGTATTAATAAAAGTAAGTTTTTTCATTAAAAACGGAAAAATTTGGTGTTTAAAGTTACGGTATTTTATTTTCTAAATGTTTTTCGGCTTTTACGATTTTGAAGCTTTTTATAGTAATCTTTTTAAGGATGTGTTGGAGCCTGATTTTCTTGTTAAGTTAAAAGGTTCACCAGCTATATATGATCTTAATTTTGAACCTGGTAATGCATATAATGAACCAATTATCAATAAAGTTAAATCACTTGGTGCTCATGTATTCTTTGAAATAAGTGATTGTTTAATAAGAAAATCAATGATTGATTCACAAATTGATACAATACAAGAAGAAATCAATAAAACAACATCAATTCGTCGAGAATTTGAAAAGAAAACTGGTGATAATTTTGAAATTGTTGATAATCGTCTACAAGCCTTGGCATTACTTATGTTACATTATTGTTCTGGTCTACAAGATTGTGAAGATAAAATGGAAGCTGATCATTGTGTTACACATTCAGATAGCTTATTGCAAGAACCAACATTGCCTGATATTGCCGAATAAAGATTGGCTGGACCATTCTTCAAAAAATATTTATACTTTTTTTTTCGCTTTTTTTACGAGTACACGTTTTGTATTATACATATGATTTTTTGTTTTTTTAAATTTTTGTGCAAATGGTGAATTTTTAGTAATTTTGTAATTATCAAAAAAAATCAATAAAGCGTGAGATTAAAATAATATAGCAAAAATGGAGGAAAGCATAAAAAATTATTTATCGCCACTATTTTTACGTGTTTTAAATGGATTTAAAGTTGAAAACATTTCTGAAAATGAATGACTTGAGTCACTTTTATTCATTGCAATTGAAGATGATCGGGAATATTCTAAAGTTTTTAAATTGTTTTTATTGAAATTAAAAGCATTTGCAAACCTTTAAGTTTCGGTGCCCGAACCCTGTTTTCAGCTGATGATACAGTATCAAAACTGCTTGAACGATTTGCTAGATCTTTTTCATATCCAACCTGAAAAAAACATAATAACTGATGAAGTTATTATAAGATTCTTACTTCGATACGTTCAATAACATTTCGCAATAAAATTCTCCATAAAACTATCGCTTCATCAATTTCATCAGAAGTCATTTGGCGATGCTTCTTTTTAATTGGTTTGTCCATAAAATGTCGTAAATTAAAAATGCAACATTCAAGAAATACTGACCAATACCATTTATGAAATCCTGAACTTGATTCAAGTTTTCCATGACGGCGTCCCAAATTATCCAAAATAGTATCCATTGATTGCAAATTATCCAAATTTCTTATTGCACTTTCAAGAACCTTAAAATTCAATTCGTTTTTTTTTAAATAAATTATTAATTTTTTTAAACCTGTACAAAACGAAGTGCTTGAAAGATGAAACCAGTTGTTTCTTTTTCTTTTCCATCAAATCTCATAAAAGGAAAAAGTCGACGTGCATCTGGACACTAAAAATAATATTGGTTACTGCAGGCTTATTGATTTTTATTCAAAAATTTGTTTTACTTGATTAAAGATCATTTCATATGTTCGAGTTCCCAGTGCTTCCATTTCATGCTGATCTGCACCAACAATTGACCATGATAATTTTAAAATATTTTTTTCATCTTCATCATAATTATACCATGGAGAAATTGTTGAAGGAGTATTATAATACATTGTTTTTAAAATTCTTGCCAAAATGATAAAAAAAAGCGAGTGACAATTGAATCAAGAAAAAAAAGAAACCTGGCACCCTTATTTTTTACCCTAAAAAGCAATTTAATTTCCGCTTTTATCTTTTCTTTTCAAATAGTTTTTGTTCAAGGAAATTAATGTAATGTTTTTGGTATTAAAAACCAATGAAGAAAAAAACCAAGAAATAAAAAAACTGACGTTAGCTTCGCAATAAAATTGCGATTTTAGACACTCACAAAGAAATATAAGAGTTTTTTTTCTGCATCTGAAAAATGCAGTCTTTAGGGACTTTAATTAAGTAAAAACAATTCCTTTCGCACTTTTGTGGACAAAAAACACAATGTCTTTCGCCTTCTTTTCACACATTCTGTCTTTAGTTCATTTTTTCTTTATAATTTTTACAAAAAAGAATGCACTTCTATAGACGGATGTTTATTTAAAAATTTCAGGAGAAAAATATAATAAGGAAAGTTGACAGTATCAAGCTGCTATCCTTCCTTTTGTATGACGTGTATATTATATGAATCTAACGAATCAGTGAATGATCGAAAAAAAGCAAAACAAAAAAACATAATAACCGAAAAAGATAAACGTTAAACAAAAAGCGGAAATTCGATGGTGAAATTTCAACAACTTTAAAAGGAAACGGTTACCGGCAACAAAATTTATGCATTTTTCAAAATTTTGTTCTTATTCAGGATCAAAAGGAAGTCATTAAATGAAACTGATCGAAAAAGGTTAAAACAAATCCTGCTAAAATATAATTGTGAAGTGATAAATTTAAAAGCATTTATGAAAAAAAAATTTTCTTGGAAAATCAACAAAAATTGGTGAATCAAAAAAAAAATTTGGATTACTTTGCAAATATAAAAATGACAACCATTTATCTGACGAAAGGAATCTTATCGAACAACCTGATAAAAGTTGTAAATCTTTAATACGCTAACCCTTGTCACATTTAATTTCAGTAAATAAGATGAAAAAGCAACATTTATTTAATATTATAAAGTAAAAAACAAAATTTTAGTAAGTAATAATTAATTTCCATTAGATGTTGTTGCCCGGAGTTTAATAGGTGATATTGGAGGTGGAGAAACCCTTGTTTCAGGTAATGATGGCCTTGGTGCAGCGCCTGATGTGCTTGTATCTGTTACAAAATAGCTATTCGCATTTACAACGGCATTTGCACTGGAACCTTGCTCAAAATCATGATTCGAAGTTGCGGTGGATAAAGTTATCAAATCCCTGCATCCATTCATTGAAACACTAAAAAACTATATTGTTAATGTAAGTGTTTTAAATAATCCTGACCTCATATGAATGCTTGGAGCAATTATTCCGCCAAGTTGCTGCGAATATAAAACTGCATCATGAACACTTGGAAAAAATGAACTTTTTGAAACAATTTCGAAACCTCCACAATCTTTGAAACGATTTCGGATATTTGCTTTAAAAAATTTGAATAACATTTAAAAAAAAGTATTATGTAATTTACCATTGACAGATGCATATAATAACTTAAATTTACGATCAGAAAGTTCTGTATGTATTTCAATCATTGCTTCCAAACCGCTTGCGTCAATAATAGAAATGGCAGAAAAATCAATAATGACAACTTTGTTTACGGTACTATCAGCCGATACTGTATCATAATTTGGAACAATGTCACCACTGATAAGTAATGTTGATCTCATGGGAATATCTTTTGTACCTGCAATGGATGCAGCGTTTGCGGATTTCATAGATCCCGTTCGTGTTCCAATTCCAACACCAAGGATCTGACTAAAAATTTTTTTGAATAATTTATTAAATAAACAAATATTAAGTTTTACCCTCGAATATTTTCTGCAACAGAAATAACATCCTTTTTAAATTGTGCACAATTATTAAATAATAATGGAGCTTCAAATCGCATTACAGCAACACCAGATTCTTCAAGTAATTCAGAACCATAATAATTTCGTTCTGCATAATATGCACCTGATCCAGTGACATTTACCAATAATTGAAATTTAGGCCATTGTGTTCTTACAATAATTGTACATAAAGCAAAAAAAGCTGACGAAAAAAGTGCATACGAGCTATTGTACGAAAAAGCAGTAATAACACAAGAAAAAATCCAAGTTGCTACATCCAACTTTGAAATTTTCCAAAGTATTGCAAAATTTGATAAACTTCCAAATGACTCCCATAAAGCAGCAAAAATAAAGCAAGAAAAAACACACTGCAAAATTAATTTACGTATATAAAATTAATTTTATTTGAATCTCTTACTACTGGAAGAGAAGAAAAAAAGCTGCTTAAAATGAAAATAAATGGAAGTAAAATAATTACAACAATAATATTTGTAAGCTAAAAACAATAAAATCAATGATGTTCTAATAAAAATTATTGTTACCAAAGATTTTGTACCAGCGTTAACGGCCATAGAATTTCGAGTTAACGATTGTCCACAAGGATGTGCTCCAAAAAATGAAGAAATAATTCCAATTGCAGAAAAGGTAATTTGTTCCTATAATATTTACGCTATCAAAACTTTTTACGATCGACATCAGTATACCATTTGTGGATCAATAATATATTTATGCTCTTTTGCCATATAAAATGCCATATTTGTATGTGATGCAAATGTTAAAAGAGAGAGTGCAAATGCATCAATAAAAAGATTGTCAAATAACGATATCCTTGGTAAAGTTATCATAAAACTAAAATGTTATATCTTCGATAAGTTTCTAACATTCTACAAACCCTCTTTGCATGTTTCCAACTGTTTCAACTTGATGCTTTCCTTTCATATCAAGTAATTCTGACATAAAACATGCAAAAATCATTAAAAAGAATTCAAATGGAATTGGTGAATTAACTCTCATTTGTAATAAAGGGCTCAAAATTTGTCGAGCAAATATTATGAAGAGTATGATACATGCTGATAATGCCATTGTATATAGATTAATATATTCAAAGCAATCCCATACAGATGTAACACACTAAAATAAAAATTTTTATTTAAATAGAATGAATTATAAAGCGAAAGAAATAAAAAAGGGGATTACTACTAACATTTTCATCTTTATAAATAACAGGATTATCATCCCGAAGATAAGCAGAAAGACCATATATTGCCGTTTTATTTAATATACTGTTTTTAGCAGCCAAAAACGCGCATTGTTTATAAGATGGTGGAATAACTTTTGCTGATACATGGGATAACTAAAAAAAATGGGAAAACAAATTTTTAAAAAACTTTTCGTGAAACTTACAGTAAACGATAATTCAGATATGCAAGAATTTCCTTTAACATGTAGAACATGTTGTAATTGATTAAACGCAATTCTAACTGCTAAGCCAAAAGAAAATCCCGATAAAACTTGTTGAGAAATATAAGAACATATAAAATCTAATCTCAGTGCATATAGTATCGCTTGAATCATTGCAGCAATAAATGTTAAAGTGGATACTGTATAAATTTGTTCAAAACTATTTACATCCGGAAGTTCAGAGGAATTTGATGATAATAAATAAATAAAATCATATGGAATTGAATGCCTTTCAACAACATTTCGTACAAAAAAGCAAATAATTACATTACATCCTAAAAGCTTTGGTCAATTAAAGTTGTGAATAAAAAAGAATATAAAAAACCTAAAAATGACATTTTTGAAGTGCCAAAAAATGTATAAAGTAATGCCGCAAAGAATGTTGTATATAATCCGCAGATAAGAGGTAATCCAGATAAAAAAGCAAATGAAAATCCTAAAATAATAAATACACGTTTTAAGCACAAAATAAATAATTTTTCAAACAGATTAACCTTGTGCAATACTATGAAATCCCAAAGAAATTCCAGCATATAAATCTCCAGGAAGATTTCTTCGAAAATCATATAATTTCCACCATTCTAAAAATGGAAAATATCGATTGAGAAGAAGATGTGAGCGCGGAAATGATGATTCCGCTTCTGTTTGGGGCAACCGATATGGCGCTTTTACATTTAATCGGCAACAAACACAACATTCAACTTGTCGACTATCTAATGATATTCTACGATTTCTTGGTCCTTTCATGTAATTAAATTTTGTATCAAATTCATCCTAAAAAATTTTTACAAGTTGTAAAAAAAAGTTTTTTTTATTTATGCAGACTTGATTCATTGGTGCTCGTCTTGCAGCTCCAAGTAAATGAAGTTGTACTGTATTTTGGCCATCCATTGTAAAAATAAAGAAAAGTATTAAAACAGCTGCAAAAAAAGTATTAATTTAAATTATAAAACTGAAATTTTAACGAAAAAAATATTAAAAAAGCTATAGCAAAAAGTCAAGAAAGGAAGCTTTTAATGGGAACAGTGAAGTGGCAACGGCTTTTAGAAAAGATTAATAGTTTCTTTTTACATTAAATGTTAAACATAATTGTGAAATTATTAAAAAAACGAATTTTTGAAAATTTTGAAAAATTTTTGACTTTTTGAAAGTGAAAAAACATTTTGAATGTTATTGTTTTTATAAAAACATCTCATATTTTGCAATAAAAAAATTTTAAATTAGCTTTATTTTAAATCGATGAAAAATATAAACAATTTCTAATCTTTATCAAATCCATTTTTTGATCCCTATTTCATAATAATTTATTGTATCAAAAGACAAGAAATTTTAAACAGAATCAATAAAACTATATACTTATTAAAAAATTTTAATTATTAAATTTAACAATCTTCTTTCAAGATGTATTTTCTTTAAACAAAAGTTAAAAAAAGAAGATAAAATAGCTTAAAACTACCACACAACTACTACTACTACTAATACTGCCTGTGACATTGAAATGAGAGAAGCCATAATGACGCTAAAATCTTCTCCCTTATGGCCGTATTAATTTTATTTTTCTAAAAAAAAATAAAGATTAAAAAAGGGAGTTTTTTAGTTACTTTCACTTCATAAATTTGTTATTTAATAAAGAGTTAAAAAACCAATATCAAAATATTTGGGAAAAAATTGTAATATATGGTGGCATACGGTAGAAAATCGTATAAAAGCTTTTTTTTTCAAGAAAAAACAGTTCAAAAAAATATTCAAAATTAAAAAAAATGCACAATTCATAGATTAGTAACAAACAAAATTCCAAAACTTTATTTTGAAATAATTATTTCACATATTTACCAGTAATAGAAAATACAAACATAAATAATATCAATTATAATTTGCTAGCTTTATAATTTTCAAATACAATCGATTTATCAATGGAATCATTAGCAGCATCAAAAGAATTTGAAGTAATTATAGCAAGTTTTTGATTAACGCAATAACGATATGCAACTTCTGTATCATTATCAGTAGCATCAGAATGTGCAGCAAATTCAGTTAATAAGGCACCACTATAAATATTTCCCATTGTCATACTAATATCTCTTGCACCACGTTGAAGATTTTGTGGAAAATCTGAATCTTTTTGAGCAGTTTTTAATGTTCCCAATAATTGATTTAAAGCACTTTCAAGAGCATCTCCAGCTTTTTGAAGTTTTTCATTACTATTTTTTGTTTTTGAAATAATTTCTTTGATTCGAGCAGCAAATGCTTCAGCAGCAGCAAATTTAGTTGTTGCAAAAACTCGTAAAACATCAAGAGATAAGACATTAGTTGTGCCTTCCCAAATTGCGGTAACTTGAGTATCCCGAAGAATTCCAGGTAATCCAGTATCTTCAATATATCCTTGACCACCAAAGCATTCAATTCCTTCACTAATTGCAGGAACACAAATTTTTCCAGTATGAAGTTTAACAATTGGAGTAATTAAACGTAGCAAAAGTGCTTCTTTTTCAGTTGAACGGCCACCTTCTTGTTTACCCAAAAGTCGAGTTGATTCCAACGTTAAAAGGAGACCAGCACGAGTTTTAATTTCAAGATCAGCAAGAACTTTTAAATGTAATGGCCATTTATTAAGTGTATTTCCAAATGCAATCCGACGAGTTGAATAATCACGAGCAAGAGAAACAATTCGACGCATTCCAGCAACTGATGCAATAGCATTATGAACACGAGTAATATTTAACATATTTGCAATTGAAGGTACACCTCTTCCTTCTTCTGATAATTTGATAGCTTTAACTCCATCTAATAACAATTCAGCTGTTGGAAGTTGTCGAGTTCCAAGTTTATTTTTAAGTCGAATCATTTGAAGTCCATTTAATGGTCCATTTTTAGAATCACGAATTCGAAGATAAAATAATGATAATCCACGAGAACCTGTTTGAACTTGACCATTTTCTACTGAACGAGCAAGCGTTAAACTCATATCAGCATCAATTGCAGAACTGAACCATTTATACCCATGAAGAGTATACTGTAATATAAATAAACGTCAAATCTACAACAAAAAAAACTCACGTTAGACCCATCAATTTTTTCTGCGTATGTATCCGTTCCACCTCCAACATCAGATCCACCACCCTTTTCAGTCATCCATTGTCCAGAAGTCCAAGCATACTGTGGATCGCGGCTTGTTAATCTTTCAAAAGCTTGTTTGCATTCTGGAAATTTTTCTCCAAGTTTTAATTCCTGAAATTAATCCTTTTTTAAAAAGTGTAATAAAAAATCAAATGATTACACTAATAGTTTTTGCAGCACCATCTGTCATAGCCAAAGGACATGTCACTAATCCAGAAGCAGGATGAAACATATATAATTTTGACATTTGATGTAAACGACGATATTCGGGATCAACAGATTTATCATATCCAATAGCAATGAGACCTTCTTCAGCGCTAATTTCTTTTAAGCGATTCCATGCTGGTGCAACGATTAATTTATCAATACGATTTCCCCAAGCATCAAATTGTTGAATTTGCGGTGGCTGAATTTCAGCATCATTTCCAAGTTTATCAACTTCGTTTACAATTCTTTCACCAAATTTTGTTAAATCATTTGAAACTTTTACATATTCCTGGAAATCAATAATACATTTGAATCAAAGAAATAAAAATAATAATACTTGTTGAGGAAGAAGACGTTTTAAGGCACGTGATAAAATTGGATCAGATGTAAATGGATTTTCTAATATTGGTGCAGGTTGAGTGAATTTTCCTGTTTTGGCATGCTTATAATCTGAGCTAGACATTCTAAAACTCAAATAATTAGTAAGCTTAATCATACAATAAATAGCAAACCTTGTTGATGAATTACAGATAATATTCCCCAAACGATAAATTGGAACAGTTGTTGTAGTCTTGTTTGCGATCATAATTATACCAAAAAAAGAGAGACAATTCAGCTGAAAATATTATCAAAGTAAAAAAGAAAAATGGAGCGGTCTGCAAAATTTTTTTCGTTTTGCACAAATAACGTAGTGTAAACTCGTCTTTCTTTTACGAGATTATCAGGTAATAAATATTGTTGGATAAACAAAAAACATAAATATAAACAAATTTATTAAAAAAAAAATAATGTCACTTTCGCATAAAAAAATGAAATACAAAAAAAATGAGAACGATGGATTTGTAATACAAGTAAAATAAACTTTTATAAAAAGTGATAGCTGAATATTTTTTTGGGAGTAAATCCTTTTTTCCTGATTTTATTCCATGACAGGGTGTATACATATTGAAAAAAGGGCAAGGGCATTTATGCTTTCTTTTCTGAACTAGGAGCAACGGCAACAATCATTTCTTTTAATAATTTTAGTTCACTTTTCATAGCTTCAACTTTCCTTAAAATATTTTTTTAAAAAAATAGCATAAAGTTTAAAAAAATATCTACAGTACCTTTCAAGAACTTCATTTTCTTCTTTCAATTTATTAACTTTTTCATTTGTTTCTTGTTCTTCTTGGCGTTTCTTTTGTCGTGTTTTACAAACGGCAACATTATTCCTTTGTCGTTTCATTTGATAATCATCTCCTTCCCCTTCTGGGCTTAATGGTTCACTTGCAGGAGTCATAGCTTTTCGTTTACGAGGTGTTCCTCTTCCGCTCATTTTTGCTATAAAAATATGTTTTTAAAAAAAAAATTAAAAAATCCTTTTATCAAAATAAGAAACGGCCTTGAACCGTTTAGCTTTTTCTTATAACAAAAATGTTTTTGTTTATTTATTTTAATAATACTTCCACAACCGAATCATCCAATTGCTCTTATAAAAAAAAGGAAAGAAACAAAAATGAGCTGACTAGACAATTATAAATACTTTAAAAAATCAATACAATAAAAAAGAAATCAAAATAACACAACAACAATTATGCTGAAAATATGAGGAATATTATTGGTAAGAATCTGCTTTTATGCTTTTGAAGTAATACAATCTTTTTTTTTGGTTGGACAAGGTAGGGCAAATAATTTATGAAGAGGATACTGTACATATAGCATTACCGTCTGCAGCAATTATTAGCTTGTTCTTGAACTCGATCAACGAGACTTATGCTTTGATTTTGATTATGAGAATATGTATGAAAACTACAATAAAAAAATTATTAAAATACAAAACTAAAACTTTTAATATTAATAAATATGTACCGTTCATCATTAAATTCCATAGCTTCTGTTAGCCTTTGTGCAACTTCTTGAAAAAGATTTTCTACATTTGTTGAATCAAGAGCTGATGTTTCAAGGAAATAATCAAAGCCATGCTCATTTGCAAAACCTTTTCCAATTCGTTCAGGCACTTCTCGTTCATCATCTTTATCCATTTTGTTACCTTAAAAATTGATGATGATGCAATATTTTGTAAATATTTTTTTTTAATAATTTCTTACCAACAATAATTTTTAATACTTTTCGGTTAGCATATTGTTCAATTTCGCTTAACCATTCAGATAAACAATCAAAACTTGGCTGACAGCACACATCATAGACAAGAACGATTGCATGTGCAGAGCGATAATAGCTTTGGGTTATTGATCTAAAGCGTTCTTGTCCTGCAGTATCCCAAATTTGAAGCTATAGATTTAAAAAACATAACTTATTTAAAAAAAAAAAACAAAACAAATATACTTTAATTTTTTCATTTCCAACTCTTAAAGTTTTTATACAAAAATCAACTCCTATAGTTGCACATTGACCGGGTGGAAAAATTCCTTGCGTAAATTTGCGAACAAGACATGTTTTGCCAACCCCTGAAATATAATATTTATTTAAAGCTGTTCTCGTTGGCTACTTTCATTTCTTTTTCAGCCATAAAATAAAATTTTTCGTTTTTCGAAAATTTTGTAATTTTACAAAATTTTTGATAAGAACTAACCTGCATTCCCAACAAGAACAACTTTAAATAAATATTTGTAATCTTCCATAATAGGGCCAATTTTTCATTTGCGGTCAAAAAACTAAAACATCATTGTTCTTTTTACTTTTTTTCTCTTCCTTTTTTCTCTTTTACATACAAAAGGGGATCGTGAAAATTCAGAAAGCGATCAATGGGTAAAAAAGGGTCGTGAGCCGCGTGAGTAATTTAAATCCCCCCGGATATTTCGCGTTAAGATTAATAATTTCAAAATTTGTTAAAAGAAAGATCAAGGTGATTGAGAGGTTTTATTCAATTGAGGAAAAATATGCGTTCAAAACGGAGAAAAATGACACTAATTTGAGTTAATTTTTTTCTTTAAAAAAGTTTAAATCCATCTTTCTTTTTTTTTCTCATGCTGATGATTTCAAAATCCCATGAAAATGTAACAACAAAAAAAAGCAAGGCGTTAAACAATCGATGGTCTATTTTGTGGTTTATTTCTTGTTTAACTACCACACCAAACATTTTTCTAAGGCTGCTGCAGGCGCTCATCAAAAACTAAGAAAAGAAACTGAGGAGCCGGTTATTTGTCCTCTCACTATTACTATTTCAATCTTCTCCGATCATTTATGATTCCTTTCTATTTTTTGCTTCAAGAAGCTTTTTATTTTTAATTAAAAAATACGACAACAGACCTATTGACATTTAAAAATTGACAGCTTATATAACAAAGAAGCAAAACGATAAATGGTTCCCGTAAAATCATTTTTTTACATTTTAAAAATCTAATGAAAGTTTACAAAATAACAAAAAACTTTTAAATCTCTTCATTTTTCTTATCAATAAGTTTTGTTGCTTTAACATCAGCTTCTTGTTCAACATTTTTTAATGGTGGTAAATATGAAAGCTCATAATTATGAGTTTTGAGGCAAGCATAACGTCCAAGAACGAATAATAAATCACTTAAGCGATTTAAAAATTTGAGAGCATTTTCATCAATTGCTTCATCACGAACTAATGGCACAAGGGATCGCTCTGCACGACGACAAAGTGCACGAGCATATTGAAGATGAGCACCAAGAGATCCGCCACCCTAAAATTATCATTCATCATAGGGATTAGAGAAATTTAAGGAAACATACAGGCAATATAAATTGACGAATAGATGGAGTCTTGTCACCATATTCATCAATCAATCCATCTACATATTTTACAAATTTTTCATCAAATACAGTTCTTTCTAAAAAAAGAAAATGTAAAAAAAAATTTAATAAAACTATGTCAAACAAAACCTTGCTTTTTCTTTGAAGAATTTGGTGGAGTTGCAACATGTGCACCCAAATCTTGTAAAATGCATTGAATGCGGGTAATTAATTCAGTGACATCTTCTAAGCAATCATCAGAAGAAAATTCTCGACAAATTCCAAGGAATGATGAAAGCTCATCAGTATTTCCAAGAGCATGAAAAGCTTCATCATCTTTCCAACGTCTTTCATTATTGAATAAACTTGAAGATCCTACAGTACAAAACAAGATAAAAAATGGTTTAATAAAAAACAATAATTTTACCTTTATCACCAGTTCCTCTACCAGGTTTAAATCCACGATAAACTGCTGGAGTTGTATGTAATAATCGGGGTAAAACAACAGCAAAACGGAACATTGGTAAAACAGTTTTGAAAAGCATAAAAAAGCGAAATTTGTTGTTATCAATTTTAGATAAAATGTTTTGAAAGGACGGCCATTGGTTTGCAGGATAATAACCACATTTTGCCAATACTAAAAAATTAAGAAAGGTGTATTAAATAAATGGGAAGCCAACGACGGTCAATAGAAGCAATTAAAAAGTTTGTTTGGTCAAATGTAATTAAAAAACATATCATTGAATGAGCATTTTTGTAAAAAAAATAGCATACATTAATTATTATTATCAAAAGCTTACTTACCCTTGAATGATATATGATTAGAATTGAGTAATCTTTGGGATGCTTTGAATTTGGACACTTCCGGATCTGTTATTTTATCATTTTGTTGTCTTGTGAATTCAAATGGATTCTAAAAATGGTAAAATGTATGAAGATAATTCAGCTTTTTACTACTTTGATAGCAGCTGCTGAAAGGGTACAAATTTGTTTTGCATTTTTATCTTTTTTGATTGACCCAGAATTTTTCAAAGCTTCATAATTTTTACCACCAAATGATTTTGCCTCAAAAAAATTTTCATAAGCAGCAATTCGAATGGAAAGAATGCTACTTGTGGGGGTATCTGAAGAATTCTTATTTTTCCATCTTTTATTTGCTTCTTTTTTTTATTTTCAGTACTAAGAATTGCAAATTTAGAGCTCTTGGAAGATTTCGTTGCTTGGGATTTTACATTTTTTTCATAGTTGTTAACTTTTGTAGAATCTATTACATTAAATGTTGCTGCAGTTCCAACTATTTTTGTCATCATTTCCACCTTCATTATCAAGATTTACAATTTATTTTTAAGCATTAAGCAGCTTTCCTTTTTATAAAAAATTGTAAAGATTACAATTTATTATCACTTTTTAGGTTCATAAATAATACTAATTTTGGCATATTTTTTGCTTTTTGGCGAAACTGCAGCATCAATTTTTTACCATAAAACTTATCGTGATTGGGTTTGCTAAATGACTGAACAAGAATTGAAACTGAAGATTTGTTGTTTTGATTTAAATGGAAATTGGAATATCGTTTTCCATATTCGATATTAGCGCTACCATTTCCAAAATGTTGCAGCTTATCTTTTAAGACAAAATCGTCGCTCTTTGTTGACATCTAAAAATAAAAATTTATTTAATAAATTATTGAATGTAAAAAAGTCAACAAAATATGGCATAAAAAATAATGTTTTGTTATTTATTTTCACTTAAAAAAACGACAAAGTTATCGTTATTCAAAGAGTTTTTGCTTCTTCTCTAAATTTTGTTAGGAAATATGTTATGCAGAACATACAAAATATCTAAAACATAATAATAAGAATGATGAAATATTTTTTTGCTCTTTAGATGGTTTTGAAAAAAAAACCATGATCGATCTAAGCTTTTCATGTACGTAAAATCTTATATTTAATCAAACGAGTGCAAATTTTGAATTGTTTTTTTTTCAAAATAATTTTTCTAGAAATCTTACTGTACATTCAGTGAAACGATTGAAGAAGAATTACTCAAAAAAAAAACAAGAAGAAAAATTTGAAACATGATTATCTCCAACCATTTTGGAAATATTTCACACAGAATGCTTAGAAACTTTTTTGACATTAATATTTCAGAGTAATTAATTATTTAAAATTTATTATTTTGGTATTTTTGTTTATCACACATCAATCATGAGATTGTACCCGCTACATTATATAAAGAAAATAAAGACAGTAAAACAATAAATAACAAACAAAGAAAAATATTTTTTTTAAAAAAAGAATTGCTCGACAATAAAAATTTTAAATGAGATCAGTTTACACGTTTTTTTACAAGGAAAGACTATAAAATTAACGGATTAGACGCCGTTACGTCTTTAGATCAATCATAAAGAAAGGCAAAAAATAAATAATAAAATTTTTGAGGGTTTTTCTATTCTTAATTAAGAGATCCGCGGCAATTAGGAGCATTACAATAACATGGAATTTTGTTATCTTCAACAGGAAATTTATAATCATATGTTATTTCTTCTCCAGCTTCAATAAATCTTTTACTATAGATTGCAATATGATTGCCTTTTACAACTCTTGCATATGAATTTGGTGTACAACTATGATTTATAAATCGTGCAGAATTTCCCATTCTTGTTGCATCAATAACCTATAAAATTTTATTTTCGTCAATATACTGTAATTAAAATAAAATTAATAACTTACAAAATTTCGATCTATTCGGAATAAATACGATGATCCAATACCTCTTTTTAAATATCGTTGTTCACGTTCTTCTACAACAGTTGAACGACAAATTTCTCCAATATATTCAATAATCATTGATCTGGCTTTAATATCTTCAAGGGTAAATAATCCCCAATCATGAATCCGAGAAGGAGCAAATGTAACACACGTTGGACGCGACTAAAAATACATTGTAAGAAATAGTGGCATTTTTTAAAAAGGAACTTACAGCTAAAGCATTTGACGTAAGTAATGAAAGACCTTCTAAACCGGCAGTTTTAAGTTGTCGCACTAATGCATTTTCACTACGGTATTGTTGTTGCATATTTTTAACCAATTGTCTGTCATCTTCTGTTATCTCCAATTTTGGGGGAACAGTTAATCGTCTGCGGAATACTTTTTCCATTTTTGTATATCTCAATAAACCATGAGCCCGAACACAACCTTCTTCGATTGGAGTAACCAAATGAAGCTAAAAATTTAAAATTTTTATTTGTTTAACAAAAAGTAAAATAGCGCTTACATCTGGATCAGGATAATAATGAATAACACCGTCTTTTTCAATAGGTTCTTGCTAAATTTAAAATATTAGTTTTTGGAAAAACTAAAATAATTTATGACATACATAAAGTTCCGGTTCAGGAGCTGCTTGTGATTCATTCCATTCAACCGCATAAGAATAAGGAAGTTCATTATTTTTTACAACTTTATTAAATGCTAATTCCATATAAATCAATTCCTCTTCATCCAAACCATCCTAAAATATTTAATTTATGGATATCGAAATTATTTATAAAATTGTTACCTTAATAAATTTCATATTTGTTTCATATTCTTCTTGTGGAGTTCTTCTAGTATATCGTATTTTTGCACCACGTCCAGGCTTTGAAGCAGAAATAGGAAGAACAAAAAAATCTCTTTCACCTTGATCTTCAAATGCCCATGTTCGATAATCTTCTTTTGGCATTTTCCAATGTTTGTCCCAAAATTCTTTACTAAGCATTGAATCATGAAGAATTTGAAAAGGTGGAAATCCAGTTGGACCATAATCATATTTATCAAGGGTAAAAGAGTCTAATTTATCTTCTTCTGCAGGCGATTTAGTCCTCAAGGTTGCCTGCTTTTTATCAATTTTAGCCTTTTTTGCTGGAGGTTCTTTAAATTGAGTTTTAGTAGCCTTGAGGACATCTGCGTTTTTTGAAACTTTTTTGTTAATACTTGTTTTTTTCTTTGATTTTTTGATTGAAACATCTGATGGAGCATATTCAGAAGTATCTGATTCACTTGAACTAGAAGATGAAATTGTAGGTTGTCGCCTTTTCTTTATATTTGCTGCTTCTTTTTTAATCTCTTTTTTAACTTTCAACTTTTCTTGCTCTTCTTCCGATGACGATGATGATGATGCTGACGGAGATGTTGAACTTCTTGATAATGATTGTGTTTTTTGAATTTTTTCAATTCTAGTTTCTTCTTTTGAACTTAATTCTTCTTCAGATGATGAGACATCAGAAAGAATAACCTTTTTATTAGTTTTTGATTGGATAATTGTTGATGTACTTGATGAAGAACTATCTGAATCTGTTGAAGATGACAAATCCGATGATGATGAACTTGTAGGTAATCGTAATGAAGGTTTTCTTTTTTCTATACTTTTTTCTTTCATTACTTTTTCTGCTATTTGTTTTGCATGATTTTTATTAGAGTCAGATGTTTTCGGGATTGGTTTTGGAGAATCATATTTCTTAAATTCTTTTTCGTTAAGCTTTAATGGAACTTTTGGTGATATTTCCTTTAAAGATTTTTCTATTTCTTCTTTATGGTAACCATTTGATTTTTTATACACATTCGTTCGTGGAGTATCAGATGTTCTTTTTTCATTTTTATTAAGCTGCAGTGGTTCTTCATCTGAATCTTCGCTATCACTGCTAAATATTGCTTTTGGAGTATGAGACGAGAATGAATCTGGAGACGATGAAAGCACTCTAGGAGGTGGAGTTGGAGTTGGAGATTGTGATTTAATTTTTGGTTTAATTCTTGGCATTGGTTTTGGTTCCACTTTGGATTTATAAGGTGTTACTTTTGGAATTGGCCCTATTTCAGATAACTTTGACATTGGTTTATTTATTAATAAAGGAGGTGGCTTTGAAACAACTGATTGTGGGATTTTTTCTTTAAAATTAGGTTCAATTGCATTTCCATGCTAAAAAAATTACAGTTATATTTTTATTATTTATTTTTTAATTCTTACTTCTTTCATAAAATTTGCTGCAGTTGTCCGACCAGTTGTTGATAAATCAGCTTGAAATTTCAAAGCTGCAGCTCTTCGAACTCTTTCAGTAATTGCGTTTTTGGATGCTTTCATTAATTCATTAAATAAAACAGCCTAAAAAATAATAATAACAATTTTGACTTTTTTAAAATTTTTGTCGCTTACTTCTGGAGAAATTATTGGTGAAGCAATTGGTGGAGGCGGTGGAGGAGGATTAACAAATGGTTGAGGCCTATTCGGCATTGAGTATTGATAATATGGATCATAGGAAGGCATTCCATAGTTTTGTCCTTTTTGACCAAAATATGGGTTATTATTTCGATTTTGCCATTTTGGATTATTATTACGATAATTATTTGAATATGATTTTTGTGGTTGCGGAGGTGGCGGTAGAGATGATCTTGGTTGTGGAGGGGATCGAGACCTTGATGGCACCGGACTTGGTTTAGGTGGAGATGGTGAAGAACAACCATTTTGAATTATCCTTCTTAATCTTTCACCAACATCCATTTGATGAACAGGATTTTCTTCACTTTGTTTCTGCTTTGAAGAAGTTGTATGAGATAAAGTAGAAGAATTTTTATTATTTTGATAAGGTGAAGAAGAATTAATATCAGAAAATCGAGATTTTCTAAATAATTGTTGCTTTTTAAATGAACGTCTTCGTTCATATTCGCTATCATTTGAATCATCACTTTCTGAAGTAATATTTTCATACCGCTAAAAAGAATTTTTATGAGCTTTATTAACTATTTTGTATAAACTTACATCTGCTGGGGCAGGAGGTAATTTTTGCTCTCTTTTAATTCCATTTTTATTTGAATCAGTGTACGAAGGAGGTCTTTCATAATGAATTTTTGGTTCTACAGGAGGTTGATAAATTTTAACTGAATTTGTTGAAGGCACTTCAGAGGCAATTTGTTTAGCATTATTTTCAAGCCTTAATACATTTAAACTTTTTTCAATACTTTCATTCTTTAACACATTTGTAGAATTTTGTTGCACGGATTGAAGATTTGATGATTGCGGTTTATGAGAAGATGATGATGATAAATTACTACTAATAATATGACTAGTTGATAATGAGGTATCTGGACGATGTGTAACAGAATGATGTCCACGCTCCTTCTTTTCTGTATATCTTTTTCTTTCTTCATTTATATAGAAATAATATTCGGGGGGTAAAAGATATTCATTATTAGGATCCAATTTTCGATGTCTTTCATATAATTGATCAACTTTTAGAAGACGTGAAGAAGGAGGTAGAAAATGACTTGTTTTTTTGTAATATTTATAATTAACTTTTAAACCTATAATATTTTAATTGTTAAAAAATTATATTTAATCATTAAAAATATTTACAGAGATCATCAGCAAAAAGCTTTTCGCTTGGATTATATAATTCATCTGCAAATGGAATAACTTTGTTCATAAAATTTATACGATCAGTTTTCTTTGGAAATTCAATATAAGCCATATTTACATCTGAGGTATATGTATATATTCCATATTCTTTAGCATTTGTAGAGAAAATTTGTCTAAAAAATTTGTTTTTTTGTAATTAAGAGTACGGATGGAAGCTTAAGGACGTACGAGCAAACATCATAAAGCTTATCTTGGGTTACATATGAATAAATACTAGTAAATGATACAACAGCATATTGCACAGGATCAGGTTCCTAAATTAATTTATTTTTATTAACATTGTTATTTTTTAAATATATATTCATAGTTATTTTAAAAAGGGAATAAATTACTACACTTACTTTAAAGGTGATAATTCTAAGATATTCATTTGGTTTAATATTAAATCTTCGAGGATCTTTTAATGGTTCTACAACATTTAGCTAAAAGGAATAGTACTATTTAATATGATTTTGTAAAAGGGAAAGAACAAACATGTGGAAGTTTACTGCATATTCCATTAACTCGATAACCAGAACGCTTTTTATCTCCAACAACTTTAAAATTTCCTTTTGGTTCAGTATCAAGTACTTTCTGCAATTCTGATCTATGCATAGGTTGTTGTTGTGATGATGATGTTTTACTGCATCCAGCAGTAGAAAGATTATTAGCTCGTTGCTCTGATAGATGATGATTACTTGAATTATGGGAATGCATCTTTTATCAATTATTATTTCGCAATATAATTCACAAAAAAGCTAACCATATGACATGATTTTGCAATAAATGGCAAAAAAAACTTGTCAATAATTCTAAAAAAACAAGAATTATAATGAACTTAAGGTGTGAAAAAAAGAAAATTTTTATGCAATTGGCGCTAAAAAATATATGAGCACATTGCAGCAGTGTATCCACGACAAGAAAAAAAACAGAAAAACAATGCAGCTGTTCCGACCACGAGTAGTGGACAAGCCGCTACGATACGATTTTCCATTCAAGACTTTTATCGAGCATTTTTTTAGTATTACTTTTTCTTTCAAGCATTATGAGTCAAACTTTTTTATGAATAATTTTTTTATTTTAAAATGTGATATATTTCAATTTTTTGATAATTAACCGCAACATTTTATGAGTTTATTACAGAAATAAGTAAAAAACATAAAAAGATTTATATAAAATATTTATTATTTTGCATTATCCCAAAAATAATCATTCTTTCGCATATTTTCCGTATCTTGAAAATATCCATACGGTAAACGTTTTACTTCTGGAGCATATGATTCTTCGTTTCGAAGAAATGATCGTGCAACTGGCTTAAGTTTATGATGGAGATTTATTGGTTGATGAAAGTTGTAAGTGAAGAATGCATTTAAAGGTGTAAAAATGAGTGCCAATACGAGAAAGAAAGATACAACCTTTAATTGCATCTTTATCTTTTTTGTATTTATCCTAAAAAAGTTTATTTATTACTTTTAAATAATATAACCGAATGGAACAACAACAAAATAAAAAAATGTAAAAAGCAACAATGATTTATATTCCTTAAATCCAAAAAATTTCTGACAGCTTTATAAAAACGAAAAAGTGCCCGCTGCAGATGTCGGGTTATGTCACCTTTTGCATCTAATTTGAAGTTCCAGGAAAGAAGAAGAAGGAGAAAGCAAAAAAAAAATGCATTAACACACAAGATAACTACACATCCTGAAAATTCCATTTTTTTTTTATATATTTTATTTATTTGAATAGAAAAAAGAGAATAAAATGGCTTCTGAAAAGAAGAAGATAAAGAGTAGCGTCACCAGCTTTTAGAAAAAAATGAAAAACTCACGTCAATTTCAAGTGATATTGTCAGTTTTTTGAAAAAACATAATTCATTTAATGCTTAGAAAATTTTAATATATTAATATTTATTGCAAAAATAAATCCGTTTTGCAATTAATTATTCTTTTGAAAACAAAAAACTGTATTTCCTTGTTCCAAAAAATATGGTAATCTAAGATGAAGCATTAAAAATTAGTAAATAAAATTACCAAATTTCAATGTGAAGAATTTATTCTTCAAAAAAAAGTCACGTGTCGTTGAAAGATGTTAATTCTTTTTTTTAAAAGAATAACATGCTTCCAAAAATGTAATTGAATAATAATTTTATGAATTTATTTTGTAAGTGTAAAAAAAGAGTAAAGCATTTATTTCTTTATATTTACATGATTTTAGAACAAAAATAAATACATAAATCAAAGTTCATGCTTAACAAGGAAAAGAAAAATGGCCAAATACTTTTTAAAATCATAGACTTTAAACTTTTTTTTTAAATTTATTTGTGGTGGACAAGCACTTTTGTCACCAAGTTGTTGACTTTTTGAGGTGGTAATTGTAACAAAACTAAAAAAATATGTGCACTTATCCCTTCCGTTTGTTTATTCATTCATTAAAGGTTTAATAGGAAAAAACCCGTGTAAGAAGTTTTTTTAAGACATGATGGTAACAAAAGTGCCCAACAAAAAAATGTTATTGAATAATGGCTTTTTTTTCTGAAGAAAAAATTTCTTGATGTTAAACGGTAAAATAACTTCCCGGACAAGTTTGTTTTCTTTTTCCGGATAAAAAAAGCGGCTATTGTTCAATGACTTTTACCTTTTTTAAAAAGCATTTTTGTTTGTATAAGGAAAAAAAAACATCTTGAACGTTTTGTACCTTTTCGTACCCCCATTTGATTTAACTCAAAAATTGCACAGTACTTTTTTTTTCTTTTTTATTAACTGATGTTATATTTGCTTTTATCTTTTAATCAAATATGATGGTACTAAAAATTTTAATCCCATTGCGCAACTATACATTCTACGTTTTTTTGAAAGCTTATATTTTTAAATAAAAGAAAAAAAAGTTGAAAAATTTTTAAAAATCTTTAAAATGACAATCGGTCTTTATGTTCTTTGAAAAATTCATGCTTTGAAAAAAGAATTTTTGAAATCCATAAATATAAAAAAAGGTGCTAAGGACGTGTCGAGAAGATTATGTGAAGTGAAAGTAAAGAAGCAAAAATAAAAAAAAATCTTTATTCCTTTTTTTTTCTTTCTTTTTTTTACTCTTATTGTTTTGCTTCAATGGTTAAAACTTGGAACTTTCAAAGCAGTCTCACGAAATGCTCCGTCAAAGTCAACACAACAAAAAAGAATTCTATTTGTAAGTTCATTTTTTTCTTCTCTTTCTCCTTATCTTCAAACTGACCATTTCAAACAATAGAAAGCAAACAAATGTTTCATTGACACCCTCCCCATTTTTGAGGTCCAAAGATGATTGTATTTTGATTTCAACTTCTTTTTTAGTTTTTACAAAAGCATATATAAAAAAAGAAAGATATATCTATATTCATAAGTGGAAGAAAAAAAAAGAGTCAAAGATAAATGGAAATAAATGGAACAAAAAAGGCAAGATTTTTTTAAAATACTTTATAGCTATGAGATGAAAATTTTTTTATATTGTAAAAATAATTTTTGTGGACGCGTACAAACTTCCTCACCCCAGCTAAGCTGAGAAACCAGACACGCCCCAATCCGAGTTTCTTTTTGTCGTCGTCTGATCAAAAAAAAGAGAATAATATAAGCGTTGTGAAAAGCGACAAAGATTTAGCTGATCGGGTGTGCAACTCCCCACGTTTTTTATAAAGCCGCAAAAGAATCTTGTTGTCGTGCATTAAATAAATGTGAGAAAAACCGTTAAAGGCAAAGGTCCTTATATTTTTTTTTCAAAATTCTTTTTTTGTAAGGATTGTTTTTCTTTCGTATAAAAGCATCCTCTTGAATCTTTATAACGGTCACTATTGGCGTAACCCTGCGCAACACTTGGTGTTATAGTTCTTTTTTCATCACTTTTTTATTCTTCTTTTTTTATACCAAAGCTTAAAAAACAATTTTGTTTTTTTTTTTGAATCAAAAGTTGAACAATACCTTGTTGAGTCAATTCTGTTTCATCTTCTTTTGTGCTACCTCCATTTTTTGAAATAAAAATCTGTGAATAATCGCGTTTTAAATCAGTTTTTTTTATTACATTTTGATTTTTTCTCCACTTTTTTTTTCAAAAGTTTTAAATTCTGATTTTTGATTTTTTTCTTTCTTTTCTAGAATGTTACGGTATTTTCTTGCCATCACTTTTTTGGCATCTTTCATAAATGCACAAATAATTCCGCGTGATCAACTTTTTTCTGATCCAAAATATTCTTCTGTTTCCCTTAGTCCAGATGGCAGTATTATAGCATATTTAGCACCAAATGAAAAAGGTATTAGCAATATTTTTACAAAATGTGTTACTTGCCAACATACAAAAGTTGTAACATTTGATAATAAACGACATATAAATGGTTTTCAATGGACTGGCGTACCAAATGTTATGCTTTATTATCAAGATTTAGATGGTGATGAAAATTATAAACTTTATAAATTAAATATTACAAATGTAAGTATCAAAAAAAATTTTAATTTTTTTTATATTTTGCTATTATTTTTAGCCATCTCCACAAAATGAACCCCATGTTATTAGTGATAGACCGGGTGTCAAAGCCGCAATAATTGCAAATAACCTTGTTGATCGACGTGTTTTGATTGGCCTTAATGACGAAAATCCTGCGTACCATAATGTCTATGAACTTGATCTTTATACGAATGAAATGACGCGCATTTTTCACAATAAACGTTTCCCCCCTCAAATCATTGTTGACAATGATCTTCAAATTCGTCTTGTAGCTGAAGAGGCTGATGACGGCTCTTTAATCTATCTTCGGCCCTCTTCAAAAGCAAATCCAAGAAAACTTACATCTGATAAAGACACATGGGTACAATATCTTAAAGTGTCACCTGAAGATCGGCCACTTACAATTCCAATTGCATTTAATGCAAATAATAAACGAATTTATTGGCAGTGGGGAGCGGGAACTGATCTTGGACAATTAGTTATTCATGATTTTGGACATCCAGAAGCAAATGAAATTCTTTATTCTGCAGTTAAAGCACAAATTGGTGCAGTACTTTTTCATCCAACTGATCATAATGTTCTTGCACTTTCGGAAGTATATCATAAACCAGAAATTTTTGTTGCAAATAATACAATTTTGGATGATATGCAATATCTTGTAAATTTACGTCCCGCTGCAACACCTGTCATTGAAAGTATTAGTCTTGACTTTCATACTTGGCTTGTCACATATGTTTCTGATGACAGACCATTTGAATATTATCTTTATAGAAGATGGCAGCAAAAAGCTGAATATCTTTTTACAACTCGTCCAGAACTTGTCGGACAAAAACTTAATAAAATGAATGGTTTCTCTTTCCAAGCTCGAGATGGCCTTCAACTTCAAGCTTATCTCAGTTTACCCCCACAGTCAGCTCTCTTAACTCCCGCACAAGTTAATGGAACTGATATTGAACTTGCAAAACTTGGAATCCTTCCAATTGAACCTCAACCTTTAATTGTTTTTGTACATGGTGGCCCAAAAGCTCGTGATGTCTTTGGATATTCATCAACAAATGCATGGCTAACAAATCGAGGATATGCTGTTTTACAAGTAAATTTCCGCGGATCTGTTGGTTTTGGTAAAAAGCTTACAAATGCTGGAAATGGAGAATGGGGACGTAAAATGCATCATGATCTCTTAGATGCTGTTAATTTTGCTGTTGGAAAAGGTATTGCGGATAAAAATAGAATTGCAATTATGGGTGGAAGTTATGGCGGTTATGCTACACTTGTTGGTCTTACATTTACTCCGGATGTTTTTGCTTGTGGAGTTGATATTGTTGGGCCTTCAAATCTTATTACACTTCTTGAAACAATTCCACCATATTGGTCTGGATTCTACAAAGATATGACATCAATGCTTGGAGCTGATATTAAAACTGAAGAAGGCAGGGAATCACTTAAAAGTCGTTCACCATTATTCTTTGCTGATCGCGTTAAAAAACCATTGATCATTATTCATGGAGCTAATGATCCACGTGTTAAACAAGCTGAAGCAGGTTTGTTATCCTTCTTTTTTAAAAATTTAATCATTAAATATTTTTTTAGATCAATTTGTTGATGCTCTTAAAAATAATAGCATCCCTGTCACATATGTCCTTTATCCAGATGAAGGACATGGAATGAGAAAACCTGAAAATAATCTTGCCATGACCGGATATGTTGAAGACTTTCTTCATAAATGTCTTAAAGGTGATTTGGAACCATTCAAACAAGGACAATACAATTCATCTGCCGTTGTAATGGCTTCTGCAGATAAGCCTGAAGAACCACGGCTTAAAACTTTAAGTCGTTCATCGTTTTATCGTCGAGCAACATATTACAAAGCTCCAGAATCAACACAAATTCTTCGGGATTCTGTTTTTGTTGGTGATATCTTTTCAAATCGACTTTAATGTAAATAATATTTTTTTATATGCTTCCATGTTAAAGATTCTACGAGGGTAAAGTATTATTATGTAGAAGCAGTTAGCGAAGGGAGCTACTGTTTAAAAAAAACTTGTATCAAGCAATTTGTCTTCTTCGACATCTCAAAAAAAAAAGAGATTGAGATGTCGTTAAATAATTTGCGTGTGATGGCGGTTGGCTTGAACCGCCTGCAAATGTTTCTTCTCATTTTTATTTATTTTTTGCACAAAAAATGAAAATAAAGTTGTTATTATTTGAAATGTGTAAAATTGGAATTATTTTAGTGTTTTCATTGGCGAAGAACTGCCATATTTAAAAGGAATTTAGGGCGTTGTTTTATTTGAGCTTTGATTTCTGAAAAAAATTGTCAACATTTTATCCGTAAAATTTACAAAAATTTGTTACCATTTGCAATTTTTGAAAAATCTAAAATTGTACAATTTCGTGTTTTCCATAGTTTATAAAATGTAATAAAACATCCACGATAGATGCCATTTATCACTGACACATAGCTATTTTCTTTAATAGCTAACCTTAAAAACGCATATTAAAGATTTCTGTTCTGTGTAATTTTTTTTTCAAAGTGAAAAATAAATTACCGATTTAGTCTTCCTTCTTTGACGTGCTCCAAGATAAATTGTGTAAAATTTAAACCAACAACAGCCAAAGGAAAATGCTAAAAAAATAAATATGGGGTTTTTAAAGAATAGATTACGGTATCCAAAGAAACTCACGTGAACTTTATCAATTGAAAGTTCATATAATTGAAGTGCCAACTGCGGGGAAAGAGCATTTGAAGAAAGAAATAAAAGTTGACAAAGTCCAAGCATTCCAACTCCACGTAAATCTGATGCAGGATCTTCACCTTGAAAACCAACATTTTCCCAATGACTTCCATAACGTGCAACAGGTTTTCGACCAGTATCCATAATATGTTTATAAAATGAACATAGCAATTCCCAATGCAATGGATTTGAATCAGAAAATGGTACTAAAACAGCAAAAATTTTTTAATGGAAAAAATTAAATTGTTTCAAAAAAAATTTTTCATTTGTTGCTTAAGCTAACGTATTTGGAAATAAAAAAATTTGCCAAGAAAGAATATTTGAAAAATACTAAAAACTGACCTTTACTTAAAGCAACAATAAAAATTCTTTCATCCACTAATACATTTGATCTTATTGGAGCTATGGGATTCCTCCAACAACAAAAACAATAATACAGTTTATTTGATGATTGTGAACGTGCAGCAGTTTCTGCTCGCTCTATTATTTCTACTGCTTGCACCTTTAAATACAATATTAAAAAATTATTAAAAGTAATTTGAATAATACTTTTTCTGATGAAATATTTTCTGTATTTAAACGAGCCCAAACACTTTGAAAACTGCATGGAGCAACATTAGTTTCACTATCATCATAATATGACGAAGCTCGAGAATTTGGTGCATCTGGAACTATACTGCTAAAGCGTACTTGAGTAATGTCAATCTGAAAAACCACATTTTTTAATGAATGATTGGCAGCTTCCATTCACTCTTTTTTTCTTTCCCTAAAATAAACTTACAACATCTTGCCCGTTTTTTGATGATGTGTAGTATCTTGCCATCCTTTTTTTAAGGTTAAATAAAGTAAGTGAATAATAATAAATAATATTAAAAGAAGAAAATAACGAAAATTGTAGACCCTTAAATATGAAAACCGTATTAATATTAAATGTAAATACAAAAAAAATTTTGTACTTTTTTCTTGTACAATATAAATTAAGAACAAATTATTGATTTATTAAAAAAATAAAAAAATTTTTTTCAAAAATTTCAAAACTGTTACTTTTCATTTTTTTTGAAACATGTCAATATTGGTACTTTACAAATTGATAACATGTTAAAATCTCGCACGAAAACAACTTAACCACAAGGAAGAAAAAGAATGTCAAAAAGCGGTTACAACCCTTTTTACACTTGTCGAAGATAAGTAACTTGTGTTGTTATCTTCTTCTTCTTTTTTTTCGTGGCTATGAATAAACACGGTTATGAGCTTTTTTTTACTCAACTAAAAGCGCCAAAAACTTTTGATGAAAATAGAAAGAAAAAAGATATAGGTTGGAACAACTGTGTTCCCGAAATAAGATGAAGAAAAAAATGCCTATTTATGCTCTTCAAAATCGAAAGAAAATAAATATAAATTTTCATTCAGACACAGACATTTATTACAAATAATTTTAATGCAATAAAAAGAATAAGTTTCCGGGTATTTTGTAAATGCTAAATAGTGATTTCTAAATATAGGATATTTTTAGGAAATTTTAAATAGTACGGTAAGATTTTATATCAAAAAAGGCATTATTCTGCAGGGAAAAGGGAAACAGCTATAAAAAAAGATATCAAAGCTATTTAGTAAAGTAGTTACTTTGGCATTTAAGCACTCATTCAAAATGAGTACGCAAGTTTTTGCTTTTCATTTTTCACTCAAAAAAATTTAATATGAAAATGACACGACAACTTATCCAAATTTTTCAAATAAAAAAAAGAAACTTAAAAACTAAAAATCTCTTTTTTTGCTAAGCAATGCAAGAAAAAAAAAGTTATTCAAAAGTCTTATACAAAGTCAGTATTTTTTTCTTTTAAAAAAGAAAAAAATAAGAAAGCAAAAAGAGCTAAACAGACAACTAATGAAAAGGCAAAAGAATAGGGACAGAATGAAAGATTTTCATGTTTTGGCATATATTTGAAATATGATATAATTAACTGAACAAAAAAAATGAAAGAGAATGTAAAAAAGAGGACCTTTTTGTACAAAGTATTAAAAGACATAATAACATGTTTAAAAAGAACTTTTAAAAATTTCTTTGTTTTTTTTTTCTTATAAAAATCACCGAGGGTTACGAATTTGAATTGACTTTTTTACTACCGTTTTATAAAAAAATACCGAAATAAAAAAATGCTATAGCAACAGAAGTTTTTGCACCAAAAAATTTCTTTAGTGATGAAAAAAGGTGCTTGAAAATGTGTATTTATGAAATAATTGAATTAATGTCTTTTATTTTTTTAAATAAACAAAAAATAAGATCAAAAACAATATAGTATATTCATAAACCAACATACATTACCCGCCGAACTTATAAATGAACGGCCCCATTTTTTTATAAGACAAAAAATCTAATTTTAAACAAATAATAATATAAGCAACAAGATTAAACATGTCTTAATATAAAAAATTTTAAACACGCTAGAACGCAGAAAAAAATAATAAAAAGAAAATTGTTAAAAGATAAGACTGCACTTGGGAAGAAGAAATGTTGAACATTACCAAAATTAATATATTTTTAGTGAAAATAAAATATTTTTTTTAAGATTGAGCAGAAGCCGCACCAAATTTTTGAGCAGTTACTGACATCATTACCGTCGATGGTGAAACGGCAGTTAACTTTGGGGCAGTATTATAAAGAAAATTTTTCCACATATCTTTATGACGACGTTCCATGCTGTCTAAATCAAGTTGGGCAATTTCAATATTCGTCATACTACTGAGGAGTTGTGTTCGTAATTTAATGAATTCAATCTTAAAAAAAGAGATAATGTGATTAGAAAGAAAAAGCAAAAAAAAGGAAGAAAGGAAAAAGAAGAAGGAAAAAAATTATGAAAGCATACTTACATCTAAACGCATTCTGTCGTCATTAATATCGGCAAGCTCTCGAATCCAAATATCTACTTGAGTTTCAACGGCACTTATCTCACGTTGAAGTTGATTTAACAAATCTGGATTACCTAAAAAATAGTAGGTATTTGTTTCAAAAATTTTTTAAAGAGTAAGAAATATTACCCGATTTATTTGTTAACATATCTGTAAGAACTTTATGGCGATTTCGGAGAGCTAATGCTGTCTCATTAAGAATTTCAAGTTGAGCATCATTCTAAAAAAGTTTTAAAAGATTACGGTAAAAGTTTTTAAAAAAATATTTTTTTTACCTGCTCAATATCAGATTTCCATTTTGCAAATGCACAGCACAACATTTCATGTTTTGCACAAAGTGATTTAATTAAATGCAATTCATCTTTAAGATTTTCATTGGTAAGTATCTAAATCTCCATAAACAATTATCATTGATAATAAAAATAATTAAAAAACATACGATTGGTGGTTTAGATTTAATAAGGAATGAAGAAGACATAATTCAATTTTGATATTTTTCAATTTAAGAAAAAAAGAAAATTCAACAATACCTTTCTTTTTTACAAAAGAAGAAAGGCTTTTTAACAACAAAAACAAATGGACAACAAAAAAAACAAGCAACAACAACAAATCGGCAGTTTGTAGTTTTTTGGCTAGTTAACAAAAGTAAGAGGGTCCTTCTTTGTCTGCTTTTTACACCATTGCAAATTTACTTAAAATTTAAAAATAGAATATAATAAAAAAAGATGAAAGAAGGAATGACCCTGAAAAAGTAAATTTTATTTAGGTGTTTTAACTTTTAAAATCGTAAATAAATAAAAGTTTTTCACGCAATAAAAAATATATTCAAACAAAGATAGTAACGTTCCATTATTGGTAGCTGAACAAACATATTTTAATAACACCCAATTTTTTTTCTTCCTTTTTTCAACTTTATGTCAATTCTATAGCCAAATTCATCTGTTATACAAGGTCATAACTGCCAAAAAAAAGTAAAGTAGTTTTTTTTCGTTTTTTAAAATTGTCATTGGAAAGCGAAAATTGGTAAAAAAAAGGAGAGAGGAAGAAAATTTGACTAAATTTTTTAAGCAGACAGCGCGAGTCCACTTCACCGGAAATGTAACTTTTGTGTTTTTTTTGCTGCTGCTGCTGACCATAGAGAAGCACAAACGGTTATATTTTTTTGTTTTGTTATGTTTAGTGGACTGAGGGAAGCCTTATTTAAAAAACATAAAACGACATAGATTGTTGCTGTTCTCCCTTTTTTTTATTTCTCTCTTGTTTCCCTCCTTATTTTTACATGTAGCAGAAAACGTTCAATCAAATTCGTTCTGCACAATGGTATAAAAATATAAGGCACAGAAGTCGACGCCAACGACGTCGAAACACATATAAAAATATGTTTTAACAAAAAATGTAATTGGTGTAGTACTTTGGAGTTAAAAAAAGAAAGAATGAATACACATAAAATTTTACACGAATTTTACAAGCTTAACGCATTCAGTTTTTTTATCAACCACAGTAGTAGCAATCTTTTTTGTCTTTAAAACCGCTTTTTGCGGCAGCTCCTCTTTTTTTTAACTATTGCAATACATCTTTTTGCAAAAAAAATAAAAATAAAAAGGCAAAAGAAAAATAAAAGCAACCTAAAAATGGTTCCCTAAAAATGCCGTTTAAAAAAAGGAGATAAAAGAAAAAATTGTATAGTAAAAGAATTGTATTTATATTTTTTTAAAAATGGAATCGAAGTCGAATGAAATTAATCTGTCAAAAAATGAACGTTGCTGTTTTCACGTCTTTTATCTCCAATTACAGATGCCTAAGAAAGTAATAGCACTTTTTTTGAATATATAAAGAACGTGAAGTTACGCGACATCTGATACTCGTATAGAGTGAGAAAAATGAGTACCAAAAAAAGAAGGAAGAAATGACTTTGGTCACTTGAAAATAAAAATAAAAATGGTAGTGACCATCTCCATTTTTAGTCATCTGTCAATTTAGTAAACAATAATTTGTACAAACATTAAAAAAATATTCTCATTTTTCAAAAAATAAAAATAAATATTTTTCTATAAAAAATTTTAATCCTAAAAAAAGGGCTACAACTAATTCCTTTTCTTTTCTTCTTTTTCTTTAAACCTGAAAAAATAGTAAAAATGCAACATTTTATTGAAGGGAAAGAAAAATTGTGTATTCTAACAACGACTTTTAATGTTGATTCAATGAGGGCTACGAAGTGTTTCCCCACTTTTTTTTTAAAAAATTGCAACAAAAAAAACCAAGAAAAAAGAGGGCATCCGGCAAAAAGGAAACGGCACTGATCGACACAAATGGCATTAGTCCCATTTATGACGTCCAAAAAAAGAACATTTATTCATAGCAATTTAAAAACTTGAAAATCTCTCAGACTAAAAACGGCTTCTTCTCTTTTTTTCGAATTTCAAAGTATTCTTTTTTAATAGTTCAATAAAATGTTATTATCATTTTTGGCATTTATTTAACGCTTTTTTGAATTAATTTCTTTTTTCTAAATAAATAATAGAGTTTTTTTTATATTGTTAAAAGAAGAAAAGGGCAAAGTACAGGAAGTAAAAGCATTTTCGTCTCCTTTTTAACAAACTTTAAAACATTGTCCCGCAATGAACAATTGTCTTTTATTGGGTTTCTAACGCTTAAAAATTTGATTACTCTTTTTTTGGAATTCCGCAAAAAATCCTACAAAAAAAACCATGAAATAAAAAAACGGGTGCAAAAAAAGCAGTTGCGGAGTAAAACAAAGTCTAAAAAAATATATATATTTGCCTTAAAAAATGGATAGACAAAAGGTTTAAAGCTCCCTTGACAATTTCCATAAAACTCATTCTATGATATTAGAAGTGTCAGATAAAGTCTTTGAAAGAAAATATAATATTTTACAAACATAAAAAAATGCATGTAAAAAGTAAATCCTAAAAAAAGGCTCCAAAAAAACTGTAATATTGCATTTTAAAAAAAGGCTGTCAATTTTAATTGTATCTTTTTTTCAGACAAAAAGCTTTTTTTGTGCCCAGCGGCAATAAAGTTGTTACGAACGCCAATTTTTGGTTTTTTTGCAGAATTTTTTTTGGCTTTTTCAAAAATAGCTTGCGCGTTATTTTTTTTTGCAAATGAAGAAGGCGGGATGGACGTCTTTCAATTTGTGTTATTTTTAAACTCGTTACTGACACGCAAATTGCTATATAAAAATTAGCTCTTTTTTATTCTGAATTTAGTAATTGTATTTTGCTATATAAAAAACTTTATTCTTTTTTTAGTCTAACACTTTTTTCCATTTCATCACAAATGCTTTTAAAAAATACATTGATCAACAATCTCTCTTCATCATTTCTTTTAAAAAAACAAAAACAAAAAACAATTTTACAAAGGAATGCAAATTTAAAAGAAAAAAACAAATGATATCCCTTTTCTATATTTATGCTTTCTTCTCTCAAAAATTTCCTTTTTATGAAATACTTATTCCAGGAGGTTTATAAAATGACTGAACAATACTGGCAAGAAAAGACATATATGTTGCGCTTCCAGTTACCTAAAAGAAAATGTATAAAAAAATGCATTCTATGAAAAGGAAGTGGTCAAAAAACAGAAGGGAAGGGGGCATTACCGCGCCAGGAGCCGCAGGATTTTCACGTCTTGTTTTTGTACTAAATCCATTTGGGCCATTTACTTCAATTTCAACAATATGCCAGTTTGTTAAACTAAAAAGAAAACGTAATAAAATTGTTTTTTTTTTGCAAAAAAACAATTTTAAAAATGGACATACGCAGGGTCAGCAATAAGTTTTGCTCGAGTATTATCAAAGCCAAGATTATGCGCAGCAATTGCGGCGCCTGCCATTGTGTTGACATTATTTGGTGCCAAGGGGCAAAGAAGTCTCACGGGACCTATAAAAAAATAGAAGAAAATAAGATAAGGAAGAAAAAAGAAAGCAATTTTACCATCAAAAAGAACCGTAGGTGTATTAGTTTTTTTTGACCTTTGACAAAGCTCATCAAGTTCACCAAGTACTTTAAGTGAATTTGGATGTTTGATCATTGTAATAGTAAGTCCCTAAAATAATGACATAAAAAATGGGAAAAAAACGTGACAATTTTGCGTCAAGTACCTTAAGTGTCCCGAAATCAGCCATTTTTTGAATATCAGCTCCACCCCAAAATGCTCCGGCTGGGACGAATACTCTTCTTTCTGGGAATTCTTTTAACTTTTCTTTAATAATATTAAATGTTGTATCATTTGCAAGAGCAGTTGGAGAACCAATAAAAAAATTTGTATGATTTAAAATACGTTCTGCATAATCTTGTACAATTTGTGGATGTGCAACTTCAATAACCAAATCAAGATCTTTTAAAGTTTCATCTGTAATATCATCCAATGGTAAAACATTTTCATTTTCAATGGGGGTACGATTCCAAATTTTTACAACATTAAATTCTTTTCTATTTTTAAGTTCAACAGAAAGGAATTCTCCTAAATTTTACTATGGTTATTTATGTTTTCAAAAAAATGTGAGATACCTAAATGACCGTAACCAATAATACCAATTTTGCGAGTAGTCATTGCCTACTATAACTTTTCTTAAAATGTTTAATAAAAAATTGATGTTTTAAAAATCAAAGATAAAATCAATGGAAAGTAACCAAATAAATGTAATAAAAATGTAACAATTAAGTTTTATTTAATATTGCAAATACAATGTTTATTAATTATTTAAATGAAATACAAATAATAATGCATCCCCAAAAAATATTTTTAAAGTTTTTCAAATACCATAATTTCAGCACCAGATAAAATACCCATTTGTCCACCTTTAACAATTTTTGCAACGGTTCCAGCAAGAAATGTGTCATTAAAACGATGAAAACCAGACGGTAAAATTTTAATAGCTTGCCCAATTTTTATTAAAGTACTAATAATTGGTGATTCAACCATCCACATAAAAAGTGGAGAACTTGTGAAACAATAATAAAAAGGAAATCCAGTTTCTTCTCCAAGGTCAATTGTTTCTTTAAGTTTAAATCCAGAGGTTTTTGCTTTTTCAATCATTTCATCCCTTTTATGCAAAGATGGCATTCCACATGCATACTCAAGGCCTTCAATTGTTTCTCTAAAAAAACAAAGAGAAATATTCATGGCGTCATTTAACTTTGTTAATAGTTTTTTTGCTTAAAAAACTTACTTATGCTCTGCATTGTTTTCATCATATTTTTCAGTCTTTACCAAATCATAGATAACAAAAAGTCCTTTTGGCTTAAGAATCCGAGAAACTTCTTTGAGAATAGGATCAAGGTCAACAAAATATTTTAATGCATAAATGGCATAGGCGGCATCTTTAGAAGAATCTTCAAAAGGCATATGATGGCAGTCACCTTCAATTAATTGACAACGCGGATAAATTCCATATTCTTTAAAATTTGAATTACCAATTTCAACCTAAATTTTTTACTGCAAAAAAATTTTCATGAAAAACAATTCAAACTTCATTGGGAGCAATTGTAACACCAGTAATATCAGCTTCAGTTCTTTCAAGATCCATAATAACTCCACCAATTCCACAACCGATATCAACGCAACTTTTGCCATTTTCAAGTTTAAGGCATTTTCCAATTCTTTCATGCAGAGTTTGTAAAGCTTGTTCAAGTTTTAGCCCATCACAAACAGGTGGAACAAAATGAAAATTTCCATTAAAATATTCATCGATGACAGTTGACATTACAGAATAATAATGTGATGTAACGGGGCCATGATTATTACTTTCTTTTGCATTTTCAAAAAGTCGAGCATGTTCATTCGAAAATGCATCCTGCAAAAATTCTTAGCATAAAAAAGTTTAATAGAAGAAAAAAATGTATTAAAAAAAGATTTTTTTTATCCCGGAAAAAGAAATGTTAAAAGAAAAGGGTCACCCAGGCAACGCTTGTTACTTTTTTTTCTAAAAACATTTTAGTTCCAATTTTTACAAGAGTTTTGTTTAGAAAAAAAATCAAAAAGAAAAGTGATGGCCATCAACCAAAAATGTCGCGCAAAAGAAAAATATGACGGTCATATATATAATATATGTTTATATTTTCTGCAAATGTTCCACGTTGACAGCGTGACAATTTTTTTCATTACATTTTTCTCCCCCCTCTTTTTTTCTTTTTCTCTCTTTTGTCCCAGCTTTTTTGAACGCACTTTTATACAAAAGAATATGCAGGGCAAATGTTTGTACGTATGTATTTTATTTTTGTATGTATCAAATTAAAATGAAAATGAAAAATGATCATGTTGGTAATTTGTTACTATTATTCTTTTTTTCTTTTTTGATTAAGTGTCATCAATTTTTAAGAATAAAACTAATCAAACTTTATAAATAAATTTTTAAGTAAAAAAGGTATAAAAAAACAATACCAAATCTTGTCGACGAAAATGTACAAGAAGTCGGAAGAAATTTCGAGTTAAATCAATAGACATAATTGAGATGGCTAAATCGTTGAATTTTTTAAATATTTTTAAATACAAAAAATTTAAATCAAAGAAAGGCAAATAATTTTAAAAAATGAGAGTTATTTTGAAAACAAACACGCTTCTTCCAAAAGAACACTGTATTACATAAAAATTAATTAAAATAACAAAAATAAATCACTTTAAAGCTCAAAAAGATATAAATATGTTTTTTAAAAAATTAACAAAAAAACTGAAATAAATTTTGTAAATTGTCAGCAAATCACACAAGTAAAAAGTAAATATTTTTAGAGTTTAAATAAGTGTGATTTAGGAGTTCTTTGTTTAGCACATAAAACATGTCACTGAAATGTGAAAAGCTTTTAACAGTGCTATGACCAGAAAACATAAGCAAACAAAATTTAAAACATTTTTTTGTCATTTTTTTATAAACTACAAGGCAAGAATAAGTAAGTAAAAAAGACATGGGATTATTTAGATCAAAATTTTTTTAACAAATGTAACAATAAAAATTAGTCTTTTGAATTAATGAAAAAAGGCCAATCTTACGGCACAAATAAAAAGTTGTATAAGAGAACATTGTCGGTAACAAATGAAATGAGATGAAGAAAAAAAAGGAAACGGAAGATGTTCTTGACATCCCATAAAAAGGATATTATGTAGGTCATGGATGAATGAAAAAACATTAAAGGTAAAATCAATTTAATATTAAAAGATGTTGCACAAGTAAAAATAATTGAATTATTTAATGAATTTTATTTTGGAAAACGTAAAATTGCTTCACGCAATAAACTTGCAGCATTTGCAGCGGCATATGGCTGAAAAAAAATTTCAAGTTGATAAAATCCGATAAAAACATTAAAAAATATTATACCTTCCATTCTTGTGCTCCACGACTATTTCCTTGATAATAATCTGCAATCCCCAAAACCACGGACCATGAATCAATTCGTGAACCTTCAATTGCAGCAATAACTGAATCAAAGCCAGCATCTAATGCTCGAAGATTTTCTTTTGCAATAAAATCTTGTCGAACTTTATAAATTGATTGATTCCATGCTTCTTCAGAATCTAATTCATTATTTGATTGTTGAGTTCCATTTGTTCCATTTTCATAACTTTCATCATGCCCATTTTCTTGTTTCTTTGGATATTGAATTGAACAAATTGCTCCAACTGGTGCCAAATGTAAAATTGGTTCATTTCGAGTATCCGGATGATTGACAACAACAACACCACCTCCAGCTATAAAATACAAAGATCAAAATAAAAAAGAGTGTCAAAAAGTATTTGCTTACAAATCGGTAAAGCAAGTACATCTTCATCAGGACGAGAAAAATTTGTGTCAGGATTATTGACTTTAAGAGTTTCAACAAGCCCATCAGTACCTTGTTGCCAGTGAAGTATGTCTTTTTCTGAGCTTAAAATAAATAAATGTTTGTTTGTTTACGTACTTTTTAAAAAAAAGATGAACTTACAATTCTTGAACGGTTTTTGCTAAAACATTTGCTTTTGGGCACCAATATCGAACATTTACATCATTTACAATATTTTGAGAATCTTCCCGATTTCTTTTAAAACTATGGGCATAACAATAAGTATTTTTGAGATCACTATGACTAATTACAACATCACCACGACGTACGTGTGATTGTGTATTAGTGTAATGTGGTACACCACCCCCGACACCAAGAATAAAAACATGATCAATATATTGAAAATTACCCAAAAGTCGAGTAGTAATTGATCCGGCACTAATTGTTGCTTCACGACTATCACCAATTACAGCTAATTTTGTTGCAACAACAGCATGATTTCCAATTTTACCTAAATTTTTTGGGCATTGAAATACTGTATTATTTAAGCAACAAACCAATCGTATAAATATTTGAATCTCCACCACTTTTATATTTATGTACAGTTCTTGCATCTTCAATAATTGCATCAACTGCAAGCTTTTCAACAAATAAACATGTGATAATTGCAATTGTTGGACGTAATTCAGCTGAACCCTGCCGAGGCTGAATTGAAATTGCTTCCAATCGAATCCATTCATCACCACATCTTTTTATTGTTCCCAAATTTTCAAGTTCAATTAAGAAATTTTCAATTTCATCGTCATTTTGACATCGAAGTACACTAAATTTTTTACTTTCTAAATAAAAGTTGGTTAGTTAAATTTCTTACTCTGCAATAACATCCAAAGTTAAACCATTTGGATATGCCCGTTCTAAAAGTTCTTGAACATGTCCCATTGTAACTTCTTCAATTTCATTTTCAATTCCTAATGTATTTGCATCGGGCATTGTAATCGCTTCATTATGTTCAGGAATTTTCGTTTCAATTTCAAGCATTGAAATTTCATAAAATCCATTTTTAAGCATGAGTAAAATCTTTTTAAAAAATGATGCATAATCCGGTGGAAGATCAGACATAAGCGAAGAAAAAAAATTCATTGCTTTTTGATGATTTACTGTTTCATCATTTGAGTCCCCATCAAATAAAAATCTAAGGGTTCGCAATTCCTAAAACGGTGAAAAAAGATATTTGAAAACGCTTTTATTGGGTTACGGTATAAAAACAAACTTGTTGAAGTTCTCCTGTTTTATTATTTCGTAACCAAAGAGAAAAATTGCATGAAACATGATAATTAAGTTCTAAATAGGGATTATGCAAATTTATGCAACAAAAAATTTAAGAGTCAAACCTTCAGGAGATGAAGTATATTTATTAATTAGAATACCAGAATATGGGCCACCTGCTGCAAATAAAACTTGATCAGCATCAATGTCAATTGTTCTAAAATTGCAATGTAATTTTTTTTTCAAAAGACTATAAAAAAATTAATTACCGATTAACTCGAGCAATATTTAATTCTTTGCTTCGAGAAATTGGCGTAAATGTTAATAACATAATTTACGATTTATTTCTAAAAACAAAATAATTATAAAAGGGTAAAACTTTTAAAACGTTTTCTAAAAATTGATTCATTCATTTATGAATAATTTTCTTAAGCAAAAAAAAGAGAACGGAATTATATACAGTTTTTTAAGCGATCAATCAATTATTTTCTTTTTTTTCATAGCGTAAAAAAACAACAGTGTTCTTACACAACAACATTTCTTCCTCAAAAAGCTCTAAATAAAACAAAAAAATGCGCAACTGACGAAAATAAGTCTCGATCAAAGAATGCAAAGACCCCAAAAAGAAATACTATTGCATCCAGGTCGAGCCAAAAATAAAAAATTCTATTGCCAACATAAATTTGACTCCGATTTAAAATTTGTTCACCTGAGATTTTTTGCAAAAAGCTTGCAACCCAAAATTAAATGCTATTGGCAAAGAAAAAAATATCAAAAGGGGGGATTTAAAGGATAAAAGACCAAGGATGAAATAAAAGTGCAACAAAGTATCAAAATTTTTTTGGCAAATTTGGCAAAAAAAATTTTTAAAGAATAATAAAAAAAGAACGACGAATAGCGAAACCGAAGACGTTCATCTTTCAATATAATAAAAAAAAAGCCGCAAACGAGAAAATTCGTTTAAAAAAATTGTCAAGAGCCTTTTTTTGCTGAAATAAATGAAATATAAATTTTTTGAGAGAATGTTGTGGAAGCTTATTTGAAACATATTAAAGAAAAAAGGCAATATATCCAAAAAAAGCATTTTTTCCGCGCAAATGCATATTTTATTTTGTGTTGTTTGACCACAGCCGGATGCGAGCAAAAAAAGGCGAGAAGAAAAAAAAATACTGAATCAAAACAAAATGACTAAAAAAAGCCTAGTTTTTAAAGCAAAAAACGACACAATAAACATTTTTTGACGAACAAGCCTTTTAACAAAATATGGAAAAAACGAAGAAAGAAAAACACAACAATGGACAACGGCTGTCAATTATAAAAACATACATGCCCAGAAAATGCAAAAAAGCAGAAACGAATAATTATCCATTAAATTTTTAACACCATTTTATAGCATCATTTTATACCAGAAGGTTTTAAGTTACAAATTTTTTACGGTTAACTTTTAAAAAGTCTAATGTTTCATTTTTAAACCTTTTTTTCTTTTGAAAATTTGAAAAAAGATTTTAAATAAAAAACGTTTCTTTTTTTTCAGAAAAGAAGTTAATCCAGAAACTGTCCGTCAACGACACTATTTTTTGCTTCCCATTTAAAAAATATACAAAAACATGCATTTTTGTTTGATTTTTTGAATATGATTAATTGCAACGATTTTAGAGGTAAAAAAGCGTGCAACAATTCATCACTCACCATCGACACCTTTTTATTCCAATAAAAAAATAAAAATCAAAATCAAAACTCGTGCTCAATAGAAAAGAAAAAGAATGCAGTGCCAGACAATGATCATGTTCTTTTTTTTGCAACTATTCAATATTTTTTTATGATTAAGAAAAATATATATGAAAAAGCTCAACCATCAAAAATATAATAGATCGATGGGAAGCAAAAAGAGATGAACGCGATATTTAGAAGCAAAAAAAAGATGTGTAAAATAATAACAAAAAACAACTGAATAAATGTTTAAAAAAGATATTTGATCGTGAGACTAAAACATTTTTTTCTTTTTTTGATCAAAAAAATTTTTTTTGTTAAAAGTTAAATGCCCTTGAAATGAATGCTGCTGCAGCAAACAAAAAAATGAATGGAAAAAGAGAACCTATGCAAAACATGACCAACACAAGCCGATTCCCCAATCTCCTTTCTCTCTTCCAAAAAGCACATTTCCCGCGCACCCAAGCTGCTGTCATCAAGGTTGCCAAACATTCATTCAATTTTTTTCTCTTCAATGTTTTTAAAGGCCGTTTTGGGAGGAGGCAGAGGAAAGAGGACATCTGCCACATTAATAATAAAAAAATTTAGAAGAAAAAAAAGGATACGCAAAAGTTTCAGAAGTTGTTACAAAAAAGTGAAACACCTTTCATGAATGCCAAAAAAAATGATAGACAAAAACATACATAAAAAATCTTATTCTTAAACAATGCTTAACCCTAATGCAAATAAAGCAAAAGAAGAACGCTTTTAAACATAAAATTTTTTAAAAAAAAGAAAAAACAATAATCATTAAGTTTCCGATTTGAAAAAAATGAAGAACAAACATTTGCAGGGTTGATAAACAACCCATAATATTATGATTCATAAAATGTATGACAGCTGAAAGCCAACCTTTTTCCCGATTTTTTATGATTTGTTTTTCCTTTACTTTTTTTTTAAAAAAGAGGAAAAAACTGCTAAAAACTTTTTAGCCACAGACAAACAACAATATTTACTATACACAAAATTAACATTTTTAAGACCTTCAAAGGAGAAGTTTAGCAATGACTCAAAAAACCGCTCTATATTTGTTTTTTTTTTCTTTAAAGAGATTGTATTATTACGAAATGACTGCAAAACGGAAAGTTATGAATCATTCAGTTTTAAGACAGAAGAAGAAAGTCGTCCTGCCATTATCCTGGCCTTATAAGAAAAATTGGTGGTATTAAATTATTTTTAGCAGAAAATGTGTAGTATTAAATATCTTGAAAAATACTTTTTAAAGACAATTTTTTAAAGAAAGTCGTTGGGAGCAAACATTTAAATAAAGATGATACCAGTTAATTACCTATTTTACAATATTGTTAGGAAATTATAGATATATACCAGATATCCTGTTTAAAAAAACGTTTTGTCAAAATAAGACGTGGTAAATTTTAAACAACAGAAAAGAACAAAATAAATTTTTTGCCATTTTTATTTACGTTTTAGTCATGTGAATAAAAGTGATGCAATACTTTTCTAATCATAAAAAAAAACTATTTTTTTTAGCCTGTACATCCAGTTCTATGTGTAACAGTGATCAATGCTGTTGACTTATTGATAAAGTTTGCTGCAGCACAAATCAAATTTGTGTTCCGCATTATTTGGGTTTAAGCTAGTTTTTTCAAACTGTAGAATATTAGATATTTTTTACTTCGTAAATAAATTTATTGGTTTTATTTATCAATCTTATCAAAAATTAGTTCTGTCGTTTAAAAGTCAAATTATTGAAATCGGCTTAGAAATAGTGAAATGCCATTGTAAAATTATTTGTAAGCTGCTAGTGGAAGATGTGGCCCAAGTAGATAATGTTCTATATGCTTTATTCGTTATATAAAAAAAACCTTAAATATAAAATGAATTAAATAAAGATTTGAAAGTATAAAATGATATAAATTTAATAAAAGAAAGAAAAGAAAAGAAACGAACGACGGGGCAAAGAATTGTTAGAAATAAAATAAGAAAATAAAATGATTGTTTAAAAGAATGAATTTTATAAAAGTGGGATGATTTTTTAAGATAAAAAATTTGATAAGCTCTAAGAGAAAACCCGAATTGTAATATTCGAACAAAGTTCTTGACAGCCATCAAATCGAAATTTGCCGAAATTAGTTTATCACCAATATCTCGAAAATTTTACAATTACAAAAACATTATAAGCAGGAGTTAATTAATAAGCATCAAGAAGTTGTTCATGGCTGAGGATTTCTTAAATTATAACGATGGCGCTTTGGTGTGGAAGATGTTGAAGATGGTGATGGAGCAGGAAAATATCGACCTCTTGTTTGAACCTAAAGATTATTAAGGTTACGTTGCAGTTGACAAAGCTGGGTAATATATTCGGATAACGTTGCTGTTCGTAATCTTTTGGTGCTTTTTTTAGTAAATTTGAATTAGTATGGGCACGGCAAGGGACCAGTTTTCAGGGCGAACAAGCTTTTTAAATATATTTACTTGAAAAAACTTTCATTACATTGGTTGGGCTATTCCATTATTGAATGGCACGGGAAAAACTGCAGTTTGAATGCCGATGGATCCGGTTTCTATGGGAAAATTTATTAATTGTGCCAAAAAAGGCAATAAAAACTGGGATCGTCGGAATTCAAACTGCAGTTTTTTCACGCGCCATTCAATTATAAGATACCCCTATGCTAGGAGCTTAAAATAAAAGTTTTTTACAAATCCAAAAATTTAAAGGGCCCGTTTCCCCCAAAAATTTACCCACCATCAAGGAAGATTACAAATAGCTACAACACCTCGCTATCGATTAGCTTTACACTGGATTTGCTAAATTCGATGTCGGAAACTCCACAACTGTTAAACAGAAATAGGATACCCAAGGTCAAAAAATGAGAATTCGGCGCTTGGTGCATTAATTTAATCCAACATCAATGATGGACCTACTCTCAATATGCTACAGTATAAAATCTTTAAAAATAAATCTTACCTTGCGCTTTGATTTATATTTTTCTTCAAAACTTTTAATCAATTGAGCACATTTCTAAAGAAATTTCCATCATATTGTGCTTTAGATCAGGGAAGAAAAATCCGGCCGGCCGGTCTGGCCGGCCATAATTTTTTCGGCCGCAGGCCGGCCGCAATATTTTAACAGAAAAAAACAGCAAAGGGGGGACCCTTTGAAAAAACAAAAAATGGAACTTAAAAAATCGCAAAGTAATTTAAGGGGAAAAAAGGGAGAAAAATTAGTTAAAATTTCCTAAAAATATTAATATAACATAGAAAAACCCTATATTTCAAATGTTAGAAAAAAAATTTTAGTGTTGAAAAATTTTTTAAAATTTATCGAGGCCGGCCGCATTTTTTTCTGACTTTTTTGACAAATGCAATATAAAAAGAAACTAAAATAAAAATATTGTTTCTGCTATGTTTTAACCAAAAAAAATTCCCGGGAAAGGGAAATCGACATCCCTATTCGAAGCCTATTCGTCGTACTGTTGTTGAAATGAATGCATGTTTGTCTATAACATATTTGTCTAAATAGGATGCGGCTAGCTTTTTTTTACCATTTCCAGCTTAAATGTTTCATTTGAATTTTCACTTCGTATCTGCTAAAGCAATTCCTCTTTTGATATGTTATCTTTAATATTTTAAACTCTTAAAAATTTTGTATTCCAAATCTTAATATTGCCAGTTTTTGTGTGATCATTTAAAAAACAAAACTTTTTCCAGATGGCAACAAGAAATTCATTTCTGCAGTTAAAAGATAATGTTATTTTTGATGATAGATCAAATGATCAATACAATAATATCAATTTAAATCAAAACCGTCAATTTTCTTCTTCAAATGCATTTTCTGAGCTCTCAAAAAATGTTTTAACACAAAAGAAAGAAGTTTTGGATTCTGGTAAAACAAAATGCTGTTGTCTTCTTTTTAAAGCGTTTTTTTAACATAAGGAATAATTTCTTTTAGTAATTATTATGAAAATCACAATAATACTCACTACAAATTAAAATTTTTATTATGAGTTAATTGTCAAAAACTTTTGAATTTTCTTTTATCACTACTTTTTCTTTGGATAAGCTTAAAAAGGATAGCAGCCCCAAAAAATATATTAGATTTTGCAAATAATATTGAAGCAAAAAATCATTGCCTTAAATGGAATAAAGCAACAAAATATTTGCAATCATATTATTTACAAAATGCTGGAAAAGAATATGGTATGAAGAATTACAATACCAAAAATGATAGCACCCTTTCCCTTGATATTTATGCTTATGAAAATTTAATTGAAGCAAATTTATTCAACAGCACAAAAGAACCTTCAAAGCAGAATGATTTGGTTAAAAAACGAAAAAACGCAAAACAAATTATTGATGGTGTTATATCTGTTATTCAAGTAATGATTCAAATTAATGATTGTTAATTTATTTAAAACAATTTTTTTGCAGAATCCGTTTGAATTCCCAAGACAAAAAGAAACTGAAAAGCCAAATACTCCAGAAGTTGTACAATACAAAGCAACCCAAAAATTACTTGAATCAAACGCCATCACCTCAAAATTCTAATCGGCCGTATGTTTTTAAAAAAAATCGGTGATAGAATTATTTTTTTATCAAAAAAAATTAATGTTACTATTTGCCCTTTTTTGTTACTGTAGTATGATACAATTGCTTTTCAAAATATTAAAAAGTATTTTTAATAGAAAAAAAAATCCCATTGTTCGTGAAATGTCGTAAATGAAGTTTCTATGCATTATTTTGTTAAAAAAGAATAAAATAATGTCACAGAAACGATTAATTTTTTTCAACTTAAAAAATTTGAATTTGCCACTTTATACTGATTTATTAGTTTTCAGCCCTTTTTAAAAGAAAGCAGTGGGCAAAAAGAAAATATTTATTTATCTTTTTCTTAACCAAAACTCTTATAACGAAGTTCTTTTGCTTTTTCTTTGCAAATTTTTTAAAGATCTTAACAAAGTTGTGCGATACAGAAAGATATATTGTGATAGAATATCGATAACGGGTATTTAGTATCTCTGAATATTAATATCGCACAACTTTGGTTATAAAAAGAATTACTCCACTTTTCAGAACTTCTATTAATCAATTTAAAATGGGATCTTTACATACTCAATCTTCTCAAGAATATGCTGATGAATCTGTTAATACTCTTGAAAAGACAGGAATTGCATGTGATCGCTTAAGAATGGAATTGAAACGCTGTATCAAAGAATCTGCATGTGTTCAACTTGATCGTCGGCCTGCTGCAGAATGTATTAAAGCTCATGATGGAAGGGTACCAGATAGATGTTATATTCTCTTAACAAGTTTTTCAGATTGTAAACGTTCTATGGTAAGTTTTATTGGATTTATCCTTTCTTCATTTTTCCCTCTCTTTACAATTTAAAAGGTGATTATTTTTGGCATATGAGATATGCAAATTTAGTAGCTTTATATTTTAAACCATTATAAATCCCTATTTTAACTTTTAAAATAGCTATATCACATTTTAAAAAAATTTCTTTTCAGGTTGATATGCGATCTCGATTCCGTGGAAGAAAAGGTGATTTATAGATGTTTTTTGGTATTACTCTTTAATTTTATTGTATGTTATATGGCAAAAAGTTTATGAAGAAAAAATAAACAAAAGTATCAAACCATTTTATTTTTCAACAAGTATAAAAATCGCACACATGTACAGACACCGGTTTTTACAAAATTAACACTATCCCGGATGTATTTCTTGAGATCAAATCGAAAATTCTTTTTTAAAAGATATTACGTAAGACTTTTTTGTTTTGTCTTCTTAAAATGCCATATATCCAAAGCATTTATATGCTCGATTGATTCTATTCAAATCTCCTCGAGTAAAATCTGTTGATTTTCCCATGAGTTGCGTAAAAGCAGATAATTTAGCTTCAATGGTATTTTTACCATTTCTACTTCCTAAATTTTTTAAGAATGTATAATCAGTAAAAAAATAAAGAAAAATTTTACCTTCAGTACTTTCATAATGCATTATACTAAAATAATCATAGACTTCACCATAATTTGAAAGTCCAACAGAACTAAGTTTATCAAAATCAGAGTTTGCTCCTATAAAAGAATCAATCATTGTTGCTGTTTTTTTTTTATTAATTACCAGTTATGATATTTTCATAAACAATTTTAACATATGCATCACGATCATCTCTTTGATGTTCATGAATAAAACCAATAACATGCATTAATTCATGGATTACCGTAGGATAATCTACACATTCATCCGATAATGACACTTGCTGCTTACCTCCAACTCTTGCAAAATCTGCATAACATCTTTAATAAAAAAAAACAAATATTAGAATTATTTCATTTTTAAAGAAAACTTCTTTTTCTTACCCATCGAGTTTTGAAATGACAATATAATCTTTGTCGCTGTCTTGCTTTGGTACAAATCTTATACAAGTTTTGGCATTATAAGATGCAATGGCTCTTGCAAGTACTGCTCGTTGACTTGTAGCTAAAAATTTAATTTTGTGGTAAAAAAATTTAAAGTAATAATTAGCATACTGTAAGCGGATGAAAGGATATATGGTATTCTACCCTGTGGCCATTTATCTGTTTCAAAAGCTACAACAGATCCTCTTCGGCTTCTCTGAAAATATTGTCATTAATTTTTATAGTATTACAGTTTTCGGTGCCTTTTTATATTTTTGATAACTTTTTTTTTATTTGCCCCAATTTTGAATGCTTTTACGGCTGCTTTTCTTTTGACGTTTCGCCGTTTTTAATAATCTCAAGTAAATTAAAAAGTCTTAAATTTTCAATATAAATGCAAAACCAGCCGCAAAAAAACGTTAATAATACCCTTGGATTTATTTTACATCAGTCTCTTTTTTTTCTTCATTTTGTCTTAATTGTTTTTTTTAGCTTTGCCATTTTCCACACATAACGGAAATAAAGGAGAAAAAAAGAATTGAAAAAAGAAAAAAAAACTACCCAAGTATAAAAAAAGAGTTTGTTTGTTTTTTTTTTGTTAAATAAAACAAATTCTTTTTACACATATTTTGATTTGAGAAAACACACCTTTAACGAAAATCGTTGATCACTAAGTCTTGGTTTTAATGGGATATTTGTTGGTACAAATCTGCTATTAAAAAAATCAACAGCAGTTAAAAATGTGCCATTATTTTCTTCGGCATAAATAATTTTTAAAGCATATACGCTTAAAATAATTGAAACAATACCAAATTTTAACAACAGCAGCATTCTTTTCCGTAATTTAACCAGAAGCAAGAAGCTTTAAAAAAGAGGAAACAATCCGTAAAAAATGTTTTAACAAAAGACTGTAGGAAAAAAAAGGGGGGAAGAGAAAACAATAAAATAATTTTTTGTAACTGATCGGGCGTTTATACTTTTTTGTGCCTCAAAAAAATCTAACAATGCTTTTTCTTTTTTAAAACTGATCAAGAGTACTTCCTGAAGAAAAAGAAGGAGGGTGCGCGTACAACTGCCAGGAATTTTTTTTTTTATATTGTATTGTACGCATGGACCGGTTCCTTTACTTTACTTACTTTCTCTCTTCTCTTTTTTACTTTCTCTTATTCTGTCTTGGAATCAAACTATTTCTCGACTGGTCACATATGAGCTAAGATCTTTTTTTTTTCTCCTTTTCTCCAAATATATTTGTAAATATTAGCACACAAAAAAAGTTGATGCTGCAAGCGATCTTTTTTATCCGGAAGAAGGAAACAAAAAAAAAGAAAGCGTCCATTTTGACGACCGTTGCGTTGAGGACGTGCCTGACCGTTTACCATTTTATCAAATATATAAACCGGAAATTTAGGTGAAAGCTTGTTATAACTGTTTCAATTTCTCTTTTCTCTTTTGTTCAAATATTGTAAAGCTTTTAACACAATATAGACACAAGTAAATTTTTCTTTGACCACTCATTTTTATTTACAAAAGATAAACTTTTACCTGAGAGTATCAATTTTTTGAATTTGAAACAAAAAAATTTTTCCTTGAATAAATCCATCGTATCTCTGACGTTAAAGTACTTTATCACTTTCAACAAAACAAATGTAAACTGCAATTAAAAAAAAGTATTAAAAGAATATATAAGGGTCAAAAAGCAACTCGTATCAATCAAGTTCTACCCCCGTATTTTTTTTCTTTTCTCACTCTAATGGCAACAAAGCATTTCTCGTGTGTACGTAAGCAACAACCCATCGTCGTTGAATAACATTTATCCTCGTTGATCACTTTTTTTTTGCAAATGGCATATTTTTTTGAAATTTTTATTATGTTTTTTTGGGATCTCCAAAAAATTTTTCAGCTTTTTTAAATTGATGAAATTCGCAAGTCTTAAGATTTTTCTAAAATAAGATTTTGACTTGCCAAAGGCCACCCGCATTTGTTTTTATATTCTTCATTATTTTTTTCGTTCACTCTTTAAAAATTTTATCTCTGTTGTTCAAGTAAAATCCTTTTTGATTAAGCTGTCAAATGTTGTTAGTTTGTTTACTTTTTAAGGCAAAGATTTTTTTCAAATTGCCAATGGCGTCAGACTCTTTTTTTGCCACCCGCAATCGTTTATACCTAGTTCATTTTTTTGATGTCGCCTGATAAGAAAATAAAAAAGAGAGTCAATTTTCCGGGTTCATAAAAAAATTAAAACTTATTGCAAAAAAAAACTGCTGTTAAATAGGATTTTAGTAGGCAAAAAATTGAACAAGTTAAAAGGAAACAACGCGTTTCCGCAGTTTCTTTTTTTTCACACCCTTTTTTCCTTTTTTTCTGGTAGTATTTATTTTTTTGGCACTTTTCTTGTATTTAATTGTTTTCTATACACTTTTTTATTCGTTAATTGCGTCACAAAAAACGGAGGTTACTGTATTTAAATTTATAAATAATATAAAAAATGAAGTTTAAAATTCTTTTAACAAACTTTAAACTTTTTTTCAACAGGCATATATATTTTTTGTTGCTGCAAAAAAGGCATATCTCAGTTTTCCATCAAATTTTGCTTTTTTCATTGTGAATTTGAAACAAAAAAATTTTTTCAAGAAATAAAGACGCGCTGTTAAAGGTTGCAATCTGATTAGGGCATCATAGGCTACTGCTGCGTGCTCTTAAAGTACTATATTTAGAATAATATGTATGTTATGACGTAAAACATTTTATTTCTTTCCCAATTTCAAGGATTTGTAAAAAAGCGAAGAAGAAGCATCAAAAATATAAAAGAAAGAAGAAGAAAAAAAGATGATGGGCAAAAACTTAATGCTTCCTTTTAAGGTTTTTTAATGAGTTTTATGGAAATTCTTAGATTACTTACATAAGTAAAAAAAATTTTATAAATGAAATTTTAATAAAGAGGTTTTTTTCAAAAACAAAAAAATGACTGTTTCAAAGAAAGAGAGAGATAGAGAGAGTTTTAAGTTGCGTGGTGGTGGTTGTTTCAATTATGACTTTAACTCAATTTTTTAAAAGTTTTTTGCAATATGAAATTACTTTTTTTTTCTTTTTTTAAAAAACGCGAATAAGTATTTTCGTAGTCCCAAAAGTCATTTCATGCCATCCTTAAAAAAAGGAGCGGGGAATTGGATTCTCTCAAAAAAATAAAAAACAAGAACCCAGCGTCCTCTGTTTCGAAGAATACATTTCCTTGTCCTTTAATATGTTTTTTTTTTCTTCTTCTCTTAGTTGTTATTTTTGTGTGCCATTTCCATGATCTTCTTCTTTTTTGCTTAAACTTTTTTTCAACTTCAAAAAAATGCAACATCAATTTGTATTTTTTAAAAAGATTATCTTTTATTTCCTTGTTGTATTTTTTTTTTGAACGATTGCTTATACTTATTTTTTTGGGAACCCACTTTTTTATTCTTTTTCTTCGGGTTGCCATTGTTCACGCCCTTTTTCTTTTTAATTTGGTACCGATATCTTCCTGCCAGAGGCGGTATTTTGGGTTGTTATTGCGTTATTCTTCTTTAGTGAGAAATAAAAAAAAGAACTTTGCCGACACTCGTTTCAAACAGTTGTTTCCTCATTCTTTCGACCTTATGGTGTGTCAAAAGAAGAAAATATCTCTTGTCTATGTAATTCTCTTTTTACTTTTATTTTTTTGCTTATACGTTTTTTTTCTCCGTGTTTATGAATGACGAAGTGTAAAGGTGACACAACTTTGTAAAAAAAGGGATTATTATTTTTTGGAAATGATATCCTACATAATTTTAGCGTTCGACTTTTTTTCCTCTTTCATCATCCGTTTTCTTTTGCAGGCTTCATTTATTTTTTTAAAAATTTAAAAAAAACAACAGAATTATGGGGAATGCCAAATCATCAAACGCTGATCAAAATGGAACTGATAATTCAAAATCAGATTGCTCTGTTAAAGGAAGTAGCAGTAACCTTTCTGGATTAAATGGTAGCTCATCAGCCTTAAATAAACCAAAGATAAATGCACCAAATGAAAAAAGTAGTCAAAAACGGGCAAATAAAGGAGCAGGAAGTGCAAGGTACAAATGCATCTTTTTTTTAAAAAAATAAATTTTTGTTCCGTATCTTAAAAAGAAATGATTATTTTCTATTTTTAGATCTAGCATGAGCAGTGAAGGACGTGGTAAACCAATATTACCACCAGGTCAACGACAAATTATTAAATATTGTATTGATAATTCAAAAGAAGATCTTGGTGAAAGAATTTATCGAAGAGTTATGGATAAAAGGGATGACTTTCGTTCATTTGTTGAATCACTTCCAAAAGTAAGTGTAACAATGTACTTTACTACTTTTACTATTATTTATTACTTTTAAAAGTTCTTTTTTCCGAACAAATATATCTCAAATTACAAAGAACTATGCTGTTGCAAAAAAATTTAAAAATAAAAATAAAACAGTTGTTCAATTTTTCATGAAAATAGCTTTTCTTCCTTTTTCCCCCTACGTTGTCGTCGTTGACGATGTCGCCAATTATCGTTGCTTTTTTTCGAATCTTGTCAAGTGACAACATCTGTGCTCTTTTAGCTTTCTTCAACTTTGCTTTTTACTATCTTAAAGACTAAAAAACAGAATTAATGCTTTAAAGTTGGATGAAGCGAAAAATTAAAAATAAACAACAAAATAAAACTTGAATATTTTTTAGGCGCAAAGAATTGAACTCAGTTTTGGACTTCGAGACTTTCTTTTAAAAGTTGTTGAAAGTTTAACGGATAATGAAGAAGTTCAAAGAATATCCGAAGAATTTGGTGAAAGGCATGTATTATTTCGTTCAAATGGTTTTCGACCAGATTTTTTTGCTGTTACCGCTGATGCAATGACAACAGAATGCGTTTTTCTTGATTCAGCCGTTCATCAATCAACCGAAACCCTTACAGCTTGGAGTACATTAACTTCAACAATGTTCAGTTCAGTTCGAGATGGATTTTATGCTGAAATGCGACGAATTCGTCGTGCATCAAATTGCATAAATAATGCAAAAAATAAGGGATCCGTTGATCTTAGCTCTGATACATCAAAAGATGATGATCAAAGTTCTCGAAGGTAAGAGAAAAAAATTATAATTAATTAAATGCTGAAAAAAATATATTTTTTTAATGACGTAACATTTTTTAAAGGTCAAACTCCCCAGCTGACGATGATACAAATGCTCGTGTTAATAGCAACAGCAGCAGCAATAGCAACAACCCAGCAAATCCTCTCCAAGGCTCCGAGTCAGCAGGAAATTTTTTATGTCCACCACAAGTTTATTAATTAATTATCAAAAAGATTTTTGTTTAAAAATATATTTGCTTTAATTTTAAATTTATTATATTATTTTTAACCTATCACTTGAATTTCTTCAAGAAAGAAGTGATTCAGATATTTTTTTCCCCGTTATGTTTTCTTTTATTATTGGCAATCTTTTTTTCAAGGGGGTAGAACACTTAAAAAAGCAGCGTGGTTTTGATTTTTTTTGCATGAAATATTATTATATCTTTTCTTTGTACATAAAGAATTAATTTTTTTTTAAAGAATTCATGAAACATACAACATTTTTTTACTATAATGAATCATAACAATTATTGAATGAAATGGAAATTATCAATGCTAATCAATTAAATTACAAATATACATTCTTTTTGTGTTTCTTTTTTTATATCAGAATTGTTTTTTTAGAAACAATTTTGATAAAAAAAAAAGTTAAACAAAAGCAAATCAAAAAAAATGACAGGGTGATTAAAATCAGAAAACAAAAAAAAGGAGTAGTAGCGTTTTTTTCTGATTGCAAAAAAAAGTTTTTGGAATTCATTTTCATTGAAGCTTTTTTATGTTTTTTTTTTTTCTTAAAAACCCTTACATTCTTAAAAAAAAAAGTGAGAAGAAACAACAATAAGCAATTCTGTTTCACCGTTGCCAGAATGAATTTGTCAAATTTCTTCCAGAGTTTGTAATAAAATAAAAAGAAAGAGGTATACGTGAATTCTTTTTGACTTCGTGCTTTATTTTTTTTTATTTTTCCCTTATTGCTTAAACTATCACCGAAAAAAAAAATCATAATAATAGAAGAATGAAAAGCGAAAGTGAGAGACCGAAAGGTTTATTGAACTGGTTTCAGTTTTGATGATGAAGCAACAACAAATGCCTGGAGGCAGCAAGCTTCTACGAGGAAGAAGAAGAAAGAAGAAAAGATTGCGCAAGCAACAAAAAAAAAGAAACGTTAACGCGCGCATCTCCCCAAAGGTTATTTCTGATGGCGGGCGGGACTCTCTCAATAAACATTTCTTTTTTGTCCTTGGAGGAGACCTTTAAACCCGTAGTTAACACTATGCCTTTATGAGAAACACGTATTTTTGCACGTTAAAAAAAGCTGTGGAACAGAAGCTTCAATTATCAAAAAAAAGTACGGCCCACAATATTACAGTGGAACAATGTTATGAAAATTTTCGTTGTTGTCATCAATGAAAAGTGTGTACAAATCAAGCAAAGTTTTTTAAACAAATTGAAGTTTTCAGAAACTTTAAAAAGGGGGTATTTAGAATGAACAAAAATCAGAGTAATTGAGAAGAAGCAAAAACGCTATTTCGGTCTTTTCTAAAGGCGATGGAAAAGTTTGTTTCTTTTTTTACGCTTATTTAAACAAATAACAAGAATTTTGTTTAAGATGTTTAAAAACTAGATAATTGTTAATTAAAAGCTTTATTTACCTTTATCGTATTACCTTTTGTATGAAATTAAAGAAGTTTTAATCCAGTTTAAAAATTTTTTAATACCCCTTTTTAAAATACAGTCATTCATTCCTTTCCTTTAAAAAGACAGTATTGCAATTTTTACTTTTCTTTCTTTTTTGTTTGTTGTTTATTTATTCTTTTTTGGAATGTTGCGGAACAGGTCAAATAGCTTTCACATTGATGGTAATACTTTATCCATTATAAACCTGTTTTTAGTCTCTCCTTTTTTAATGCACATATTACATAGCTTTTCTTTCAATTCCATCTTCTTTTTTATGTTTAACCTTGGGCCTTTGTTTTACAAAAAAATGTGGTTTAGTATAAAAGGGTTTAAAAAAATTCATCTGAGACAAGAATTTTGATTCTTTTTTTGCCACTGGATTGAACAATCATTGTTTACTCAAATATATATGAAAGCTTTATGAGGGGGGATTTCAAAAAAAAGAAAGGTGTGAAAAGAGGGGATATCTAGTTTTTATGTTAGCAAAATTTGTCGTCATACACCGGTAGATTTGTTGTCTTGTCAAATGCGGCATTATGGCGTGTAAAAAAGAAAGAAATTTTAAAAATCCGCGTAAATCAGATGCAAATTCTTTTTTTAAAAATCCAGTAAGAGAAATGTCAGGTGATTTTTTAGGAAAAAAATGCGCCGCTTGCCTTTTTTCGTACTTCTAGCCATTAGCTTACATTATGCAAATTCACAATTCAATACCGATTGTTCAGATGCTCCAAATCCAACAATGAGAAATGTTTGTTTAAGGGTAAGCAAAATTTTTTCATAGAATAATTATCTTACCTTAATCCTTTATTATTAAAGCTTCGAAATATGGATACCAGAGCTCGTGAAAATGTTCAACAACAAACAAATAATGATGTTTGGCCTCCAGCAATGCCTGGATCCCCAGTATGGCAACAGCCACTTCCTGTTCCAGCAAATGCTCGAGGACAAATTGCAACACATCCATATGAATGTATGACCTTGCTTTGTTTATGTCCATTTTTTGGTGGTCATATGGCACCTGATGGAAATTGTATGCTTGCAAATGGTTCACCATTAACAATGGCATATCGAAAAGAATACCGGATGATGACGGATAATGAACGACAACGATTTCATTATGCTTTAAATACGCTTAAGCGAAGTGGCGAGTACGATCGCATTGGTTCCGAACATCAAATTGTATGTTTTAATAAAGAAAAAAGGTTTAATTTATTCGAAAATTTTTAGGTCGGGAGTGGCAGCGGTGCACACAGTGGTCCAGGGTTTTTACCATGGCATCGAGAATATCTTAAAAGGTTGAAAATAAGACAAGAAATAAGACAATAATTTAAAATTTAAGATTTGAAATTGCTCTTCGGCTTATTGATCCTGGAATGTTTGTTCCATATTTTGATTCCGTTATGGACGGATATCTTGAAGATCCTCGGGATTCAATTCTTTTTAGTAATGATTTTATTGGAGAAACAGATTTTAATGGGTTTGTTATTTATGGTCCGTTTGCATATTGGAGAACTTTGGAAGGACGCCCATATATTTGGAGGTATCTCTTTTTTTGATATTTAAGAAAAAAAAAACAGGTTTTTTATTGTTTTAGAAATCTCGGCCAAGAAGGACAACTTTTTACTGAATTTCAAATTAATCAAGTTTTGGAGCAAACAAATATTGAATATGTTATGGCTTATACGGTACCATTACCTGGATGTCCATATCCAACAAATTATGGTGCTCTTGAATACACACATTCAAATATTCATTTATGGCTTGGTGGTGATATGAAACCTCCAGTTACAAGTGCCAATGATCCAATCTTTTATATGCATCATTCATTTGTTGATCTTATTTGGGAAATGTGGCGACAACTTCGACAACCAAAATGGGTTCGAGAAATGGTAAAATGCCAGTAAACATTTTATTGTTTCTAATTGAAACATTTTTATAGGCATATACTCCAGATTTACCACAATGTGCAAATGATCAACATTTCAGTTATGCTCCAATGCGTCCATTCTTTAATCTTGCAAATAGAGACGGACTTTCAAATTCATATACTGATCAAATGTATCGATATGCACCAAGAGCCTCTTGCTCTATTGCTACACCAACATGTGGATCAAAATATCTTTTCTGTGATACAAGAGGATTTCCACATTGTGTTACAAAAATTAAACTTGGAGGTCTTTGTGGAAGATTTTTAGGTTTTGATGCTTGTTATATGGGTCAATGCATGTTTGGACGATGTGTCCCTGGCCCCACTCCACCGGTACTTTAAAAATCACACTTGGTCATTTTTTCTAATCCCTTTTGTAGCCATTTCGCCCTCCAACACCTCCACCACAGACCCCTGCACCTGTTCTTCGTGTTGCTGCTGTAACTGCCCCAACTCCAACAACAACAACCACAACGAGACGTCCATTTGTTGATTGCTTTAACAGAAATCCATGTTGTGAAAATTGGGCCAGACAAGGTGAATGCACAACAAATAGAGCGTATATGGCAACATATTGCCGGGCAGCATGTTCAATTTGTAATCCAGCATATAATGTTACAAATGGTAAAAAATAGTTAGATTTGTACAAAGTTTATTACTTTTTTGCTCTTTAGAATGTGTTAATCGACATGTCTCCTGTCAACAATGGCTCGGTGAAGGAGAATGTACAGGTAATTCACAAATGTTTATGCAAGAAAATTGCCGACAAAGCTGCAACTTATGTGGAACTAGAAAACAAGATCAATGTGCAAGAAATTCAAGCAGACCGGTATTTAACTTTGTCACATTAAATAAGGATTAAAATGCTTATTTTTTTCTTTCAGAGACCACGATCACAAAATAATGGAGTTAAAAAGATTCCAAGAACTTCAAGACGAAATAACCCATTCCGACGTCGACATTTTGCTTCATAAGCAATTAAATTGCAAATATTGGTAATATCCATTTGTCTTTCGTTTTAAACGGCCCCATGATCTCAACATTGGCTAATTATTTTTATTTTAGAAGCTGATTAGGATTAGAATGGTTTTTTGTTAAATGCCTTAAAATAGTTTTTGTGTGCCTTTTTTCTTACGGGCTGTGTTTTTTATTGTATTGTATTTAATTTTGTGAATGAATAAAACATTTTTATTTTTTATAGAATATAAATTATATGCTGTCAAGAATCATTTAAATGAAGTTGCAATTTTATGACAAGTTGAACACCCCATATCGGTTTTTATCTTATGTAACTTCTGTTCGAAAAATAGATATATTTAAAAACTTGATATTGTTGCTAAGAAATCGAAAGAGATACGCCTTATGAGAAGAAGGGAGAATGAAAGAATGAAAAAACTGATGTCGCCTCAGGGGGCAGAAGATAGGAAGACATCAGCGGGTGTGCAAAAAAAAATTGTAAAAAGCGTTCAGTCAATCTCTGTTTAGCTTTAAAACGAAAAGGTTTTTAGACAGGTTTGTGGCCATTTTCTTTTATTATAGCTGCAACAGCCACAGACATTGATATAATATTTTTTTCCCAAGGTTTTACTTCCTTCCAGAAACTATATATATTTTTTTTTTGTTTATTTTTATGTTATTTAAAAAGTTATGAAGAGTTGATGAATTTTTGAAAAAGCAGAGCCAGTTATGAATTTTATATTTGTAACGCTTATTTTTTTACATTTAATTAATACTTGTTTTGGAGGTTACGATTTGATCAATGATCTTAATAATAAACAAATAAGAAACAAACGATATGGTAATTAAATGTTTCATTTGAAACTGCTAATTTTTAATCTTTGAAATAATATGTTTTTTTAGTTTTAAGTAAAAGGAAATGGCCAATTCGAACTTTAACATGGACCCTCAAAAAAACTCCATTTATTTCTAATTCAGACAAGTTTATAATCCGGTAAGTTTGCAGAACACAAAAAAAGAAAGAGAATGAGAAGGTCGTTAAACACCTTTTTTCCAATCATTTGTTTTAAAATCCGAATCATTTTCACTTTCATTCATTTTTTTCTCTTTTCATTGTATCATTTTTTCACTTCTCGCAAATTGCATTTTATCGCACTAGAAATAACTGAAACAAAGACTTGGTAAAAATGGAATGCCACAGAAAACCGGTCTTTTTCGGGAATTCACATTTCTTTTTTTTTGTTGAAAAAAAAACAACAACGAATAAAACTGGCATTTATTTTAGAAATACTTTACATCGAGCTTTTAATTTGTGGGCATCTGTTTCTTCATTAGAATTTGTTGAATTACCAGAAGGACATCGATGGGAACCAGATATCAGTATTGCATTTGTTAAAGGAAAACATGGCGATAATATGCCTTTTGATGGGCCAGGTGAATCAATAAATTGGAAATTTTATTTAAAAAAGTTTATTTTGTAGAAGGAATAGTTGCACATGCATTTTATCCAACTCTTGGAATTTTACATTTTGATGCTGATGAAAATTGGACACTTAATCAACAAATAGGAATTAATTTGTATCAGGTATATTTCTAATCATATCATATTTTTCAAACTAATTCCAAGATAATAGTTATTTGATATTTTATTTTTTTTGTATTTGTGCTTAAGTTTTTAATTTTAGACTGCAGTTCATGAAATTGGACATTTGTTAGGGCTTGAACATTCAACAGATACTCGTGCAGTAATGTATCCAAAAAATCGTAAATATGATCTCAATTATGAATTATCTGATGATGATGTAAGAGGTATACGAAGACTTTATCCACAATTAAAAAAGTAACTTTTCACCAAAAAAACTTTTTCATTAATTATTTTTTTAGATACCGTTTCCGAAAATTTGCTCGAAAATAATCTGTTATAACATTTTAGTTTGAATTTGTAGTAAATAAGTTTTTATAAAAAAATATTTTATTGAAATAATTTACAGGCATTGCTTGATTTTAATTTTTGTGTAATAATATAAATATATAGCTCTATACTTTTTTTTGAATTAAAAGCTGCCGAAAGCCCAATTACCGTATCTGCTGATAAAAACAATAATAAACCGAAGTAAAAAAGAATAACAGTAAAAATAATTATATGTTAAAAAAAATGTTAATAATTTATTTGCGTATTGAATTCCCGATAGCCACCATATCCTGTATGTCACTGATTATGAGTTTTGCTACTTCGTCAGCCATTTTACTCTCCTAAAAAATTTATATATTTTATATAAAATTTTATATGAAAGAGAGATAAAGACGAACCTTATCTGCTGAATTATTTAAATAGCGATCAATTGCTGAACGTAATCGACCGCGACCAGGCAATTCTTCAGGTCCGCAAACGTCTTTGTTAAAAAGTGGTGTATAGCGTCCTAGTTCGTCCACACGTGCCAGCGATCCATGTCTAAAAGTTAACAAAGAAATAAAATAAAAAGTTTTTTTGACAATGGCTTTCATTCTGTTTTCTTTTTTTTATCTTACGTTTTTTTTGATCGAATATTTGGTGTCATGAAGGTTAAAGAATTTGTGCTGCATTGACTTTCCGTTTCTTCAGGGCCATCATCTGATATATTACTGCAAACACTTCGAGGGGTTGATTGTATTCGATCAAATGATTGCGTACGATTTTTTGATGACCGCAGTCCTGCAATCCAGCTTGGACTTGAAGGTGGTAATTGTGTTGATGGAGATCGTTGTATTGTTGAAACTTTAAAATTACTTTATTATTAATTATTTAATATTTAATAAGTTACCATATTGTGCTACCGTATTATGTGTATCATATTGTGTCTCAATTGAAACGGATAAGCCATGAATAAGTTTTTGGAATGGAGAAGATTTCAAAAAATTTGGAATGTAATTCTAAAAAAATGTGTTTTTTGGGATATGGTAGCAAAATATCTTACTTCTTGAAGTGATGCGCAAGCTAAATTATAAGGTTTTTCATAGGCATTTGGTTCAGGTATTCCACTATCAGTACAAATTTTCGATTCAATTTCAATTCGAATTGTATCATCAAAATTTAAACTATTTGTTGCTTGCATTGAAAAATATTTATCATAAATAACAATTGCATCATCAACAAGAGTTTGAGCATCTGCACCTTTAGCTTGTTCAGAATCCCGAATACATATAATAAATTCAAGAAGATTTTGGCCATAATTATCATCTATATCTTCCAAAAACTAAAATTTATTTATTTAAATTTGATAAGCTTTTAAATACAGTATACCTCTAAGAAAGTGCATAATAAAGAATGAGTTTTAAGGATATCATTAATATTTAGGTCACCATTTGTATATATTTCTAATAAATATTTGGAATAAAATACAGATGCAAGAAATTCTTTGTAATATCTTAAATTAAGTTCTTTCAAAGAAACATATTAAAGTCGAATTTTTACCTATTTTCAAGTTGATTCCAAACATAATTTTGTGCTTCATCGAAGCAATTTGCTGTAATACTTCCATCTTTTTGGCACACAGATTCTATAAAAAAATTAAACTTGTTAAAAGTATCAATCTTCTTTATATATTTACCAATAACCCTTTTTCTAAGCGCTTCTGAAAGATTTAAATTCATTATAGCATCAGCACACACGTATTGTGAAAATATATTACATGCATCAGTTTTTATCACTAAAATTATGTTTGTTCTTAAAACGAAGCATTATTAAATTTTTTAAAGCTACCGTTAAGAAGTTCAGTATCCAAAATTGATTTGGATAAAAATGAAGCTTTAAAACTTTCAACGTGTAAATAAAATTTGACTAAATTTAAGCGATCTAAACAAATTTTATTTTAATTATAACAAATTATTTATTCTCATTTTTTCTTACCAACAGATTCCATAAATTGAATAAATAATAGTTGTGCATTAGGAATTTTAAAAACGTCATTAAGGCAAGTTACCATATGATTTTCAAAAGAAATTGAAACTCTATCTACAAATTATGTATTAAGTTTCAAATTTTTAAATCTTCTAAACTTACTATTACTTTGAACTTTTGGGCTTATATCTGATTTATTATTGGTTTCATCTTGTACAGCTAATGCATTAACAAGATCTAAATTAGCATACTACTTTCAAAAACCAATTAATCATATTTTCATACCTTTTTTCTTGTTAAATTTTCGTAATAAACCATTGGTTATTTTACTCATTAAACTTTATTTAATTAAATAATTCGTCATAAAAAGAAAAATTCAGAAAGTATAACGATTTGTGGTGACAAACATAATCAATCGAGTACTTTCAATGTTCTACTCAATTGCCGCAGGCGAGAAAAATATGTTGGCTGCTTGCAAATGTCTCGGTGAGACACTATAAGTTAAAAAAAAGGTTGCGCAGACTTTTTTTGTAGTTTGCATTTTAATTCTTCGAAATTTATGAATCATCTTTTTTTTCAATTACAGTAATCATTTTCAAATTGTTTAAAACACTTTTTAAGAAACATGGTTTAAAAATTTATGGTAATAAATATCTATGGTACAAATTTTTTAAATGGAAGGTTTAAATGATATAGAATGTGTAAGAAAACTGATAAATTTGATACAAATATATAGGATATTAAAAGACGGTGTTAAAATATTTTTACAAATAAAAAAAACCATATGAAATTATCCTTTTCGTGAAGCATCACATGCAACAATTTTCATATGAGCATATTTAGTGGCTTGTTTATTTGGATCTTTAACTTCAACATCTTCCATGACAAATGTCCATACATTATCACAGAAACGATAAGCTCGTAACTTATTTGCCTAAAAAATAATTAACAAAACTTTTTCAACTTGTCAATGATTTCTAACCTTGAAAGTGTAACGATTTTTAACTTGAGTTGCTAATTTGGCATTAACAGCTTTATCAAAATTTAATAAAACTCGTTTAACCAAATTCTTAGTAATCGTTTCATCACTCGCAAATTCTTCTAAAGTACGTTCGAGTGCCTCCCCAATGGTGGTACTAAAAATTTCAAAATTAATTTTAGAAATCAAATACGGGATCATACCTTCTATACATTGTATAGTTTAAACTCATCTTTGAAGAATATCTATAAGATAAACAATTTCTAACTTTAAATAAACACGTATCAAAGAAAGTTATCGCGAAAAATGAACATTAAAAAACAATGTGGTCAGATAAAGCTTTTAATACTAGCACAAGTTTTTTATATATGAAAAGCAGCAGCAAATAACACGCTTTAATGTTTGTAATACAAAAAATGACATAACGAGCTGTATGTTTTATGCAAGATGAAATTTTTTAAAGGGGTTTTGTTTAAGAATAGCCTGCGAAATAGGGATCGGATCCCGCTCCGCAGCCATTTTGACCAAAACGGGATTTCATTTTTCCCAGTATAGTCTAATGAATTGACATGATGAAATCCTTGAAAAGTTAACTACCGTAATCTCAAAAATTTTGTTTTTTTAAAAGCTCAGAATTATCAAAAAACGAAATCAAACAAGCCCACTAAAAGATGGCTTTCAAAAGATATAGAAAAGCAATGACAAATATTGCATAAATTTTTTTATCAAAATCAACAACAAGAAATTCAACAATTATTAAAATCTATTAATTGGTCAAAATTTTATCACTTTTAAGAGATTCATTCGGAAAAGGATCTAAAAAGTTTAACTTTTATTTTATTTTAAAAAGCTTATGTAATACTCACCAAGAAAGTATCGCAAATCTCCTTTGGATGAAACCGAGCAAGCAAGCATTCTGCCTGAATAGACACGACACATTGCAAAACCAAAAGTATTAACTTTTCCACGTGAATAATAAACCTGTAAAAAGAAATTTAATAAATTTTAATTTCCAAAAATATTCACACTTACATCAAGTAATTTATCAGAATGAACATCAAAAACATAAAGAGTTCCATCATAAGATCCAGCATAAAGTTTATTGACATCATCGTCAAAAGCCAAAGTTAAGATTGAAATTTCACCAACGCTGTATTTAAAACGAAGACCGTTTACAGTATTCATATCATGTATTTCAATATCGCCGCCAAGAGTTGCTAAAGCTAAGAAAGGGCGGGAAGGAACTCTGCTAAGGCATATTGCTTCAACGGGGACTGGTTCAATTTTCTAGAAATTCCAAAACTAACTTTAGAAACCAAAAAAGTGACCGTACCTCTTCACCAAGTTGATTAACAGCTCTCATCTTTCCATCATCTGCAAAGGAGCAAACAGTAACTTTTCCAGTTGATAATCCAACAACAAACGAATTGAAAATTCCAAGTGACATGGAATGAATAGGTGCTTTCATATTAAGTGATCCAACTTGATTTCGTCTTTCAACATTGAACATAAGAATAAGGCCATTATTAAAAGTAATAAGACACAAAACATTATTTGGAACCATTTTAATATTAGTTGGAGTTTCACCAGCATAATAAAAACCTTGTAATGCAGAAATTTCATTTTTACCTACGAGGATTTTTGCAACATATTTAGTTTCAGGAACAACAGCAAGAAAATAATCATGTACATCATAACTTCCTTGAACACCAGGATTCCAAGTAATCAAAGAAACTGGAGCACCAAGACAAAGCTTAAAAAGGGACAAAATTGTAAAATATGAAAAATTAAAGATAGATAAACATACAGTTCTAGGTCGAATAAAATTTCCTAAATCAATGACATTCACATCTTCACCACTAATGTATCCCAAAAAATTTTCATTTCGATCAAAAGCAAGTTCTTGTACAGTATCAGATGCCTTGTAAGCCATGAAGGGTAGCTTTACTAAAAGATAAAATATTACAGCACTCTATGAGTGAAAACTTACAGCTTTGTAATGATTTGAACAACAGTGCGGTATCATCACATCCACCGGTAGCAACATATTTACCAGAAGGTGAAATTGCAACAGAAACAGCATCTTGTTGATGAACACGAGTTATAAGATAACTTGTTTCAAGGACAGCTAAAAAATAAAATGGATTAAAAATCAATGTCATAATAATTAACAAACCATTAGGATCTTCTTCATAAAATTGTGCTTCATCTTCCATTTCAAAATCTCCATTATCAGAGACATCAGCATTTTCTTCCTCCATAATTACTAACAAAGCCTATAAAAACAAAATAAAAATTTTTAATAAAAAGACAACAACAATGAAACGTAAAATTTTTAACATAAAAAATACACCTGAAATTGTATTCATTGGCGTAACGTTTCGTAAAACACGCAAAAAAAGACATCGAAATTGTATAGTGGTCACGGTATTAAATTTAAAAATTTAAAATGGTCTTTTATTATGAATTAAATGTTCTAATTTACTCCTTAGATAAGTTTCAATGAATAAATTTCTTCACACAAAAAGCAAAAACGAAATATGCAAAAAAGTTTTAGGGAACTTACAGTAATAGAATAAAATAAAAAAATTTTTTGATAAATATCTTAGAAACGCAGACAAGTGTAAGGCATTTTAATTCTTCGAAATTTATGAATCATCTTTTTTTTCAATTACAGTAATCATTTTCAAATTGTTTAAAACACTTTTTAAGAAACATGGTTTAAAAATTTATGGTAATAAATATCTATGGTACAAATTTTTTAAATGGAAGGTTTAAATGATATAGAATGTGTAAGAAAACTGATAAATTTGATACAAATATATAGGATATTAAAAGACGGTGTTAAAATATTTTTACAAATAAAAAAAACCATATGAAATTATCCTTTTCGTGAAGCATCACATGCAACAATTTTCATATGAGCATATTTAGTGGCTTGTTTATTTGGATCTTTAACTTCAACATCTTCCATGACAAATGTCCATACATTATCACAGAAACGATAAGCTCGTAACTTATTTGCCTAAAAAATAATTAACAAAACTTTTTCAACTTGTCAATGATTTCTAACCTTGAAAGTGTAACGATTTTTAACTTGAGTTGCTAATTTGGCATTAACAGCTTTATCAAAATTTAATAAAACTCGTTTAACCAAATTCTTAGTAATCGTTTCATCACTCGCAAATTCTTCTAAAGTACGTTCGAGTGCCTCCCCAATGGTGGTACTAAAAATTTCAAAATTAATTTTAGAAATCAAATACGGGATCATACCTTCTATACATTGTATAGTTTAAACTCATCTTTGAAGAATATCTATAAGATAAACAATTTCTAACTTTAAATAAACACGTATCAAAGAAAGTTATCGCGAAAAATGAACATTAAAAAACAATGTGGTCAGATAAAGCTTTTAATACTAGCACAAGTTTTTTATATATGAAAAGCAGCAGCAAATAACACGCTTTAATGTTTGTAATACAAAAAATGACATAACGAGCTGTATGTTTTATGCAAGATGAAATTTTTTAAAGGGGTTTTGTTTAAGAATAGCCTGCGAAATAGGGATCGGATCCCGCTCCGCAGCCATTTTGACCAAAACGGGATTTCATTTTTCCCAGTATAGTCTAATGAATTGACATGATGAAATCCTTGAAAAGTTAACTACCGTAATCTCAAAAATTTTGTTTTTTTAAAAGCTCAGAATTATCAAAAAACGAAATCAAACAAGCCCACTAAAAGATGGCTTTCAAAAGATATAGAAAAGCAATGACAAATATTGCATAAATTTTTTTATCAAAATCAACAACAAGAAATTCAACAATTATTAAAATCTATTAATTGGTCAAAATTTTATCACTTTTAAGAGATTCATTCGGAAAAGGATCTAAAAAGTTTAACTTTTATTTTATTTTAAAAAGCTTATGTAATACTCACCAAGAAAGTATCGCAAATCTCCTTTGGATGAAACCGAGCAAGCAAGCATTCTGCCTGAATAGACACGACACATTGCAAAACCAAAAGTATTAACTTTTCCACGTGAATAATAAACCTGTAAAAAGAAATTTAATAAATTTTAATTTCCAAAAATATTCACACTTACATCAAGTAATTTATCAGAATGAACATCAAAAACATAAAGAGTTCCATCATAAGATCCAGCATAAAGTTTATTGACATCATCGTCAAAAGCCAAAGTTAAGATTGAAATTTCACCAACGCTGTATTTAAAACGAAGACCGTTTACAGTATTCATATCATGTATTTCAATATCGCCGCCAAGAGTTGCTAAAGCTAAGAAAGGGCGGGAAGGAACTCTGCTAAGGCATATTGCTTCAACGGGGACTGGTTCAATTTTCTAGAAATTCCAAAACTAACTTTAGAAACCAAAAAAGTGACCGTACCTCTTCACCAAGTTGATTAACAGCTCTCATCTTTCCATCATCTGCAAAGGAGCAAACAGTAACTTTTCCAGTTGATAATCCAACAACAAACGAATTGAAAATTCCAAGTGACATGGAATGAATAGGTGCTTTCATATTAAGTGATCCAACTTGATTTCGTCTTTCAACATTGAACATAAGAATAAGGCCATTATTAAAAGTAATAAGACACAAAACATTATTTGGAACCATTTTAATATTAGTTGGAGTTTCACCAGCATAATAAAAACCTTGTAATGCAGAAATTTCATTTTTACCTACGAGGATTTTTGCAACATATTTAGTTTCAGGAACAACAGCAAGAAAATAATCATGTACATCATAACTTCCTTGAACACCAGGATTCCAAGTAATCAAAGAAACTGGAGCACCAAGACAAAGCTTAAAAAGGGACAAAATTGTAAAATATGAAAAATTAAAGATAGATAAACATACAGTTCTAGGTCGAATAAAATTTCCTAAATCAATGACATTCACATCTTCACCACTAATGTATCCCAAAAAATTTTCATTTCGATCAAAAGCAAGTTCTTGTACAGTATCAGATGCCTTGTAAGCCATGAAGGGTAGCTTTACTAAAAGATAAAATATTACAGCACTCTATGAGTGAAAACTTACAGCTTTGTAATGATTTGAACAACAGTGCGGTATCATCACATCCACCGGTAGCAACATATTTACCAGAAGGTGAAATTGCAACAGAAACAGCATCTTGTTGATGAACACGAGTTATAAGATAACTTGTTTCAAGGACAGCTAAAAAATAAAATGGATTAAAAATCAATGTCATAATAATTAACAAACCATTAGGATCTTCTTCATAAAATTGTGCTTCATCTTCCATTTCAAAATCTCCATTATCAGAGACATCAGCATTTTCTTCCTCCATAATTACTAACAAAGCCTATAAAAACAAAATAAAAATTTTTAATAAAAAGACAACAACAATGAAACGTAAAATTTTTAACATAAAAAATACACCTGAAATTGTATTCATTGGCGTAACGTTTCGTAAAACACGCAAAAAAAGACATCGAAATTGTATAGTGGTCACGGTATTAAATTTAAAAATTTAAAATGGTCTTTTATTATGAATTAAATGTTCTAATTTACTCCTTAGATAAGTTTCAATGAATAAATTTCTTCACACAAAAAGCAAAAACGAAATATGCAAAAAAGTTTTAGGGAACTTACAGTAATAGAATAAAATAAAAAAATTTTTTGATAAATATCTTAGAAACGCAGACAAGTGTAAAATTATTACTGTTTATGTATATTTCCTAACGTTTTAAAAGAAATATAATTTAGACTAAAAAGCTTACAAGTTTTATCAAAAACTGAAATACAAAAATGTTAAGCCTCTATTAAATTTCGTGGTGCAAAAATAAAATGACAGAATTTTACTAAATATAAAATTAAAGTTTGAAAAATAACCGCAGTAACAGGTAAAGAACTTTTTTCAATGGATGATAAAATTGGGTGAAAAATGATGTTGAAAATTTATTAACAATTGTCCCAGTTTGCCAAATTTTTAACATTGCAGCAATTTTTTTTCTGGATTTTCTTTTGTCCATGTTATTTTTCGTTATTATCGAATTCGATTTAATTTCATTTAAGAACATATATTTATATTTAAATTGATACAATTGTAATGAGATATGAGCTTGCTAAGCTTTAATTCGACAGCTTTAAATGCAGCTCGTCGATATTCTGTTCAACATCATGGTTTATTGGGTCCTGCTGTTAAGCTTATTATTCAACAGTATCAAATTGATCCTGCACAAGTTAATGGAACTGGACCAAAGAATAATCTCTTAAAAAGGTTAATATTTTACATTGATATTTAAAGGTTTATTAAAATTATTTTTAGTGACGTCTTATCATTTATTGATCAACAAAACCTTAAGCCGGTCTCCATTGATTCAGAATCACCAAGCTCGGACCAACCGTTTGATGAAAAATCAAATATGAGTGTAACATTTCAAACTCGACCATATAAGCTTCATAAACTTGATCAAGGTCCAGCTAATGAAACAACTTTAACAAGAAAAGATGCACTTGATTATTATCGTAAAATGCAGGCATGTTTGGTCTTACCGTATACATTTCTATTTTTTATTTTAAATTTATTTGGCCATATTTTAGGTAATTCGTCGAATGGAAACGTCTGCTGGAAATTTATATAAAGAAAAAAAGATTCGGGGATTTTGTCATCTTTATACTGGACAAGAAGCATGTGCCGTTGGAATGGTTGGAGCAATGGATAAAAAAGATGCTGTAATTACAGCTTATCGCTGCCATGGATGGACATATCTTTTGGGTTCAACTGTTCTTGAAGTTATTGCTGAACTTACTGGAAAAATTTCTGGTAATGTTTATGGAAAAGGTGGATCTATGCATATGTATGATAAAAATTTCTTTGGTGGTAATGGAATTGTTGGCGCTCAACAACCTCTTGGAGCTGGTGTTGCATTTGCCATGAAATATGTATGCATTAATTTTTTTTTATATTTAATAATCATAAATATTTATAGCGCAAACAAAAGAATTCTTGCTTTACTTTGTATGGTGATGGTGCAGCAAATCAAGGGCAACTTTTTGAAGCTGCAAATATGGCAAAATTATGGAATTTACCATGTGTTTTTATTTGTGAAAATAATGGATTTGGTATGGGAACTTCGGCAGATCGATCATCTGCTTCTACTGATTATTATACACGTGGTGATTATGTTCCTGGTATTTGGATTGATGCAATGGATATTTTATCTGTTCGTGAAGCAACAAGATTCGCAAAAGAATACTGTAATTCTGGAAAAGGTCCATTGATGATGGAAGTAAGTTAAACGATTTATAAATATTTTTTTAACTACTTTTTTGTTAATTTAAAACTTTATTTTGTGTATTTCAGTTAGCAACTTATCGCTATTCTGGGCATTCAATGTCTGATCCTGGTACGAGGTAATTTTGTTATTTCATTAATTTTGTGATAAATTTTTTTTAATTTTGAAACTTTAACTTGACTCTTTTGAGCTACCGTACCCGTGATGAAATTCAAGAAGTTCGAAAGACTCGTGATCCAATTACTGGTTTTAAAGATAAAATTATTACTGCTGAATTAGCAACTGAAGAAGAATTGAAAGAAATTGATAAATCTGTTCGAAAAGAAGTTGATCAAGCTGTACAAAAAGCAACTGCTGATGATGTTCTACCAAATGAAGCTTTGTTTGCTGATATTTACCATAATACTGAACCTCAACTTGTTCGTGGTGTTACAATTGATGAATGTGTAACTCAGCCATTTATAAATAGTGCTCAATTACTCAAAAAGATCGGCCGTCGACCAAAAGCTCAATAAAATTATTCGATTAAATTTGAAGTGGTATGCAATTCATCTCTATTTCATTTTTATTAAAACCGTAGGATTTTTAATACACTTTTTACAATGTGCGGCGATACTTTGATTCCAAGCGCATGCGATTTTCGTGGGAGAATTTTTTTCAGTCGCAAATCTTTTCGCGAGAAGAGCGCACATAAAAAGCGCATGCGCTGGAATCAAAGTATCGACGGGTATTGTAATAAACTTTTTTTGATTATAGTTTAAAGAGTTTATTTTTTTAGTTCTGTTAATTAATTATAGACGATTAGTTACGTTAATAAAAAATATCTAAAAATTATGTAAATTTTTTACTTGCAGAGGATTACGGCACAAAGAAAAAACTGTTAATTGAGTAGGTAGTAACAAAATATAATTAAGTTATTTAAGCTTTTAAAAAATGGTTGATATTTTTAAACGGCGGATGTTTGCTCAAAGAAATGGGTATACTGTAGCCGGTTAAGTGATCACTAGAGTGTTCTAAAATAATGATTCTAAAGGATTAAAGTTAAAATCACAGGAAATCACGTTGTTTTTTTCTCATCTTTTTAGAAAAAAACAATTTGATGACGACTTTTTATTTTAAGGGGTTGTCGTAAGAGTATATATATATATATACAATAATGATCAAAGAAAATTACTTTGTTTTTTCATAATTTTTTTTTAATTTTTTTTTCACCTTTTTTTCTTGCGTTTTTTTGAGGTTGCGTGTATATAATTTTTAGTTTATAAATTTTCGAAAATGCCATTTTAAAATGAAAAAACAAAAATGTAAAAAAAGGAGGAAAAAAGGGGATGAAGAAATAGTATATATTGGGTTTAGAACATTTCTAGAATAAATGTTTTTTAGCCATTTGATGCACTTACTTCTTTGCTCGCTCTCTCTGTTTTATAATATAATGCTAATTATTGTTTAAATTTAATTTTAGAACGTTCAATTACAATAACACTAAAAAGAGTAATTCTTTTTTTGTACTTTTATATTAGTTTTAAATAGAAATTATGATTATGAAATTTTTGTTACGAATGAGAGTTCCGAGTGTGAGAAAAATATGTGTGACAAAAAAAACACATTGAAGTTTCAGGTGGTTTCAAAAATTAAAAAATGAATTTTTGTATAGGAACAAATGTGTATAGTTAAATGTTAACGAACTTTGATAATTAATTATTGAAATAAAATATGTTCTCATTTTTTTTTCATATGCATATAAACCACCAAAAAACTATCCTTGTTTTTAGCAGCTGGCGCCATATGAAAAAAAAATATATGAAAGAATCAAAACAAAAAAAGTTTTGATTCTTTTTCATTTTGATCTCTTTTTCTATAATTTGTGAAACAAAAAAGAAATGCGAGGTAAAATTGGCTGTTGTTGTCACGCCCCATACATAGAAATTTTTATGATGGTGGTGCGGTCAAAAGTTGTTGTTGCAAAAACATTGTTTTGGGATGATAGATTTTGATTGTCTCTTTTTTAGAACATTAAAATTTTTTTTGATGTTCAAAAAGCGTGAAGGAAGACATAAATTTTGAATTATGGGGTTTTAAAAACAAAGAATAAAAAAGAGAAAAAAATTTTGTTATATTTTTGGAAGAAAAAATATTTATAATTTAATCGACTAATCAAAAGTTAATTTTTAATAAGCAATATGATGCTTTTACTTTTTGTTTACGGTACTCGTCATTCGCGTCATTTTGTTGAACTGTGTGCACTCAAAGTACTCCAATTTTTTCTTTTCTTATTCCACACTTTTTTTATTGCGCGCAAAGCAAAAATCTCAAAAAGCGATATTACTTCTATTTCATACTTTTTCAGTGCATTTTGTGCAACACTTATTTACTTTTTGAATGTGACATATTTTGATTTTTTTTGTAATTTGGTATTCCATGGATATTTTTTTGCATTTTTTTAAAAAACAAAATTTTACAAAAAAGTTTTTTAAGTTTCCTTTTTTTGTTTGAAAAAAAGGGATTCTTGTTTTTTTATACTACAGCTGGTGATGCAAAAAATGGGGCTCAACGGTTTCATAACAATACGAATATAACTTTAGTGTTTATCTCGAAAAATAAAAGAATTTTATTTTTTTGCCTCAAATTTTTTTGTTTTGTTTTGTGTCCACGACCCAAGTTCCGCTTTAAAAATGCAGTTTGAACAGCGCTTTAAAATAACCAAAAAGCTCAAAAATTATTGACCAAAAACCTTCAATTCTTTCTTCTTCTTTTTTTTCTCCCCTTTTTTCCCCAAACGCCCGCTTAGCTGCAAAAAAAGGGGGGCCTTTGGGCACGTTTTGTTCTTGGCTCTCTTTTTTCCCCCCTTTTTTCGTTGTTATTGCTCTTGTGTGTTCCTTGTTATTATTTTGGTGGAGCAATTTTTTAAAAAACATCAATCGAAAAATAAAACCAACAAATCTTTTTTAAAAAAAATTTTATAATACTGTCATTTTTTTATATTTTTGGAAGAGTAACAAATTAAAAAAATACTGTTGCAAAATTTTTTTTCATCCAGTTTCCTTTTACTTCTACCTTCATCTTATTGTTATAATTATTATTATTATTTGATAAATTTTGATCGAAAAAAAATTAAAATACTCCGAGAATGTACGTGCAAACAAAAGTAAACAATATCAGATAATCCATGATTACATTATTTTTTGATAGAGAAAAAAGAAGAAGAATTGCAGAGATATTTATTTGCATCTTGTAAATAAGAAAAAGCTAAGTGACGTTTATTTGATACAATCAAAAAAACTTCATTTACGCCTTTTTTTATTTTATTTTGTGCATTTATTTTTCTTATTGGAGGTGAATCATCATAAAAAAATATTAGTGTTAAATTAATTACAAATTATTATTATTATTATTTAAAACTTCTATAAAACTGTTATTACTTATTATTGAATTTCGTTTTCGTCGGTGAAGCAATAATTATGAAAAGTACGTTTGTTTTTGTGTTTTTACACTTAATTAACTTTTTTTCAAATTATACAATATGGTTTTTTAAAACAATGTTTTTTTTTATAAATATTTAATTTTCAATTCTAAAATCGATGATTTTGGTATTGTTTTTAAAAAGTATTCCTCTCTTTTTTTTAACCACCAACTGATTAACGAACAAAACTAAAAATGCGCTTGTTCTTTGAATCTTTCTGCCCTTTCTCTCTCTTCTTTTTCTTCTATTCTTTAACATCATCACTAAAGACAGCCGGACGCAAAGTGTAGTCGATGATCAAAGACCATAACATTTGCTTGCTCTTTTTTATAAAAAAAATTTCGTTTTAATACAGCAATAAACAGTATTATAATTTTTTTTCTTGCATTTTAATGATACATTTTTGACTACATCAGATCAAAAATATATGTCAAAGAGGAACCCCTTTTTTCGGCGTTCTATTTTTTCACCGTATTTTTTTCATTGAGAAAACTAAAGGAATAATTTAAAATTCGTTTTTTTTTCGTTTCCCTTCGGAGATATATGTGCAACAAAAAAACTAACAAAATAATATTGCTTACTTTTAAGCACTTCTTTTTTGCTTGCGTGTGTTCTTTCTTTCTTTAAGCATCAGCATTTTCCATAGCTTTTTTTATGTATGAAAAAAAAAACAACAAACCAAAAAGCAAAACAAGTTTTTTTTAAAATTGAAAAGAAAAAGCGAGTTTGTTAACCTTTACATTTTTTTTATATTTTGTTAAAAGCAAAAAAAGAAAGGGTAATTTAATCAAAAAAAATATTTAAAAGTGCTACAAAAAATTATTTTTGTACTTATATTTTTTCAATAATTCTAGACGATGTTGAAATTGCAAAACCATCCACTCCTCGCTCAAAACTTTGGACATGGAATTCTTTTCGATTTCGAATTGTTTTTGCATTGGCACTTGCCCTTTCGATAGAAGGATTAATGAGATCAAATATAAATATGGCAATGATATGTATGGTTAATCGAACAGCAGTTGATGCATTAATTGAAAAAAATGTACTTCCATTTACACCTGCTCCAACGATACTTAATAGCAATGAATCGCAACAACTTCAAAAAATTTTTGAAAATAAAGGACAAATTGATGAATGTGAAATTGAAGATTTAGGATTTATAAAATCCAAGCAAGCAATGAAAAAAGCACAATTGGCAAAACATTACGTATGTGAATAATGCATTTCTTAAAATGTATTATTACAGTAAAACATGTGATATTTTAGAACGGAAATTTAGTTATTACAAAACCCGATCAAGCTCTTATCTTTACATCTTTTTATGCGGGTGGATTAGCAATTGTTATTCCAGGATCTTATTTATGTGATAGATTTGGGGCAAAAAATGTTGTTTTAATTGGAGCAATTGTAAATGTATTGGGAACATTTTTAACACCATTTGTTGCTTCAACAATGCATGCATATGCACTTGTTTCACTTCGATTTATTATGGGTTGTGGACAGGTATGTCAAAATTTCGTTTAATTAATTAATTACTTCTCTTATGTCTGAAATGTGTTAATCCCTTTTTTTGTCTTTAGGGTATTTTGGTGCCATGTATGAATGTATTAATCGCACATTGGTTTCCATTAACAGAAAAATCAACTGCAATTGCAATTTCAACAACCGGAAATCAGGTATCTGTTATTGTTGCAATGTTTCTTACAGCTGAACTTTGTCAAATAAATCTTTTTGGTGGATGGCCATTAGCTTTTCATTCTTATGGTATTATTGGATTAGGATTTTGTATTTTTTGGGCTGTATATGTTTATAATTCACCATCAAAAGCTAAAAATATTTCAACCCATGAAGTTTTGTATATACAAGAATGTTCTCATAATGTCGGAGGAAAGAAGATTGGAGCAAAAGAAATTCCATGGAAAGCAATTTTTACATCCCCAACTGTATGGGCAACAGCACTAAATTCATTTTCACAAAATTTTATGACCGTTGGCACAATTACTTATATCCCGTCATATTATCAAACAGTTTTAAGAATGGATTTAAGTGCAGTAAGTGGATACCGTATACTTTAAAAAAAAAGAAAGAAAACAATATCATTTTTTTTTATAGAATGGATTAATGTCTGCTTTTCCTTTTATTTTTCAACTTATTACTAAAATTATTCTTGCCGGAAGTGCAGATTGGCTACGAAAACATAAAATAATGAGTCATAATTCTGTAACAAAAATATACAATTTAATAGGTACAGTATTAAAAAAAATATATGAGAAAATCTTTTTTTGAAAAAAAAATTGTTTTTTTAGCATCATTTGGTAGTGGCATTTGTTATTTTCTGTTGACATTTTGTGATTGTCGAAGTAGCACTTGGGCAATTATCCTTGTGATCCTTGCAATCGGATTAAGCTCTGGATTTATTCCTGGATATAATACAAGTATGGTTTGTATTGCACCAAGATATACATCATCTGTGGCATCATTTTGTCGATTATTAGGACAAATTGCTGCCGTTGCATCACCATATATGATAGGATATATTGTACAAAAGGGAACAAAAGAAGAATGGCAAATTGCATTTTATGTTATGACAGTTGTTTTATTTGTTTGTGGAGCGGCTTTTCAATTCTTTGGTTCAGGTAATAATATTTAAAAATTTGAATAATTAAAAAATAAAAAAAATAATTTAGTTAGTGTACAAGAATGGGCTAAAGCTCCATCTCCACCAACAAGTGATAGTCGCCTTCAACCATCAAATGGTAGTGCAAATGCTATGCTGCTTCCAGAAAGCGGCATAAAAATAAATGATTTAGAAAAAAGTGATATTAAAATTGAAAATTAAAAAAAATTATGTGCAAATAATCTATGATTGTTTTTGATATTTAAAAAGAAATGTCACCGGTTATTATCATTTTAAAGATACGGGTTCAAATTTTTTTGTAAATACTTTATTGTTTTTTTTCAAAGAGACAGAAAAAGATGAAAAAAAAAGAAAATTAATGAATTAATAATATTAAATAATAAAAGATAAGAATTGTATGTATCAAAATAAAGAATTGTTAATTGTTTTTGACGTAAATAATAATTGCACCGTAATTCATATATTTTTTTTTTCAAAAAACAAACCGTTTATTTTAAATGACTAATTTTCTATCATAAAAACTTTAAATAAAAAATTAAAAGTTTAATTTCTTAATTTTTGTTTTTTTTTTGCAGAGACTACCGTAATCAAAAGAAATTGAAAAAAAGATGCACTTTAAGCTTCTTATATTTTTTTTGAAAATCTGTATTTAAAAGAAAAGAAAGAAAGTTTTATACCTATAATTATAAAAAAAAACAAGGTTTCAAAAGTCAAAGTAAAACGCAATTCTTTTTTTTTTACCAAAACTACACTTCCGTGCTTAACACATTTGGGATACTGTAATACAGTTTTCAATTGTTTTTTTATAAGAGAAAGAAAGTACAATTAAATATTGGTTTTTTTATAAAAAAAGGATATTACGAAAAAAAAAGCTCTAATGCATTGATGCCTTTAAAATTGAGGGTAATTTTCTAATAGTTTTTTGTGAATATACATTAACATGATTTTTAAATTGTGCAAATGGGGTAAAATTTTGGTGAATACGCATATGAACTCGAAGATTTTGTTCTAGAGTAAATTTGGTACCACAAATTCCACATTCATATCGCTTTTCACCAGAATGTACAATTTGATGCCGGCGCAGCTTTGTTCGATCATAAAACATTTTTTCACATTGTGCACATTTATATCGAGGTGGATCATGAATATGTAAATGTTTTGAAAGCGCATGCTTTGATGGAAGATGTTTTTGACATTTTGGGCATTCAAAAATTTGATATGGCCGTGAAGAAGAAGAAGCACAAGAGGCAAACATTGTTCTTCTTGATGCTAAGGATGATGCAGATAATTGTTCTGGACGAAATGGTGCTTCTCGAGTTAAAACTGGCATATCACTTTCCCATTCATTGGAAGGTTCATGAATTTTTTGTGTTTGATAAATACATGTTGGTAAAGAAATAATATTGCTAGCATTTCGAAATGGAACATATGTCGTTGTTACAGCAGTAGTTACAGGCTTTTTAATTACAACAATTCTTTTTGGAAGTTGTTGTTGTTGTTGTTGTTGTTGTTGCTGTTGTGGTTGTTTAACAACTTTTACAGTTTTAAATTGTGTAGTTGGATATAATCCAATTCCAGCTGCTTTTATTGCTTCATACACCGGTGTTGCAGAAGATACCACAGTCATCTTAATAATTTTTGGCTCAGGTTGTAAAATTATTGGTTGCAAAATTGTATTGGATGGCTCAGTTATTCTAAAAATATGATAATGTTATTTTTTATAATCGTAAATCTTTAAATAACCGTATGATTTTTGATCCATTATTGATAGAAGTTGCAGCAGTTACATTATTTGGTTGTATGCTATTATTAGTTTTCAAAGCTTCATTACAAGAAACTTTTGGATTCCATATTGTTGAAGAAGACGTTTCATCGAACAATGATAAATCTGGTGAAAAGACATCATTATCGTCAAGGGAATTAATATCATATATTGAATTTAAAGTTGATGATGAAGTTGCTCTATCATCTAAGCTATCTGAATCATCCATCGAATATGAATATATTCGTTCCATAGATGTTACACTACTTTTTGAAGACGATAATGGTTCATTTGATAATGAATCCAAGGAATCACAAAAATCTGTTGTTGTAGATTCTGAAAATTCAAAAGCTTTAAATGCAAAAATTTATGAGTAAAACTTGATACCAAAATCATCTTTAAATTTTCCAGCTTCATCAAGAAATGGATCAGAAAGAAGAGTAGAAGAAAAAGTTTCCCAATTCTCTAACATGCTTTTAAAGTTTATACAAATAAAGCTCTTTTAAAGAATTAGCAGCTGAGATTCAAATCAATATCAATGAAGAAAGTTAACAACAAAGTAAATACATCTGAAAAAAAAAGTATCTTGTAAAAAGTTTAAGATTCTCTAAAACGTTAATATTGAAAGATTCGAAAAACTTTTGTTACAGCTTTTATGTATTTAAATTGTAAAATTTTATATCAGTTTTAACAAAAAAATTAAAGAAGCGATAAATTACGCTTAATTTTTAAAAAACATTTTTTAATTAACAACTTTTCTTGTAGAACAATTTGCCAGGGGTTGATTCTGTGCATTTTAAAAAGACCACCCAACGCGTTTGCGATTTGTTCGTTCCATTTTTCGTTGATTTGTCTCCTTTTTTTCCATTGGCTTTTTTTTCTATCTCGAATTTTTATTATTTTTTATTTTGCTGACTTTTATTTGCTTTTAAATATTTTTAAGGCATAATTTATCTTTAAACTTTGCAATTAATTAATAAATACATACAAAAAAGCAATTTCATATAAGCAAAATATTAATAATCTATTAAAATTTTTTTTCAAAGTACCGGAATGTCTGGATTTGGATTAAGTGGTGAAGGTGTAAGATTTCGGGAAGCCATTAAATTTTGTGCATTACGAGTCATTCTTAATGATTCTCGTTCATATCCCATTCTAAAAAGGATTATGTAAATGTATACACATTGTTTAAAAGAGTGATAAATCATTTACTTCATATAAAAGATTAATGTTAAAACCAATTGTCTCCAAGCAATTTGTATCTCTTTATCATTTGTTTCAGCAACATTTTCAACAATACATTCAGTAAAAATAGACCAATATTCAGGACGGAAATTTTCGATATTTAATGCAGCATGTCGACGGCCAAGTTGTTCTGCATTTTCAACAACCATTGAAATATCATCCAAATTTCGTATCACAAAATCAAATGTATCAATAAATAGATCCGTATGTGCAATAAAACGTTGATCAGAACGTAACTTTTTACCCTTTAAACCAGGTTGAATACCAAAAACTTGTTTAAGCTCATCAGCCTCATTAAAAATAGCTAAAAAAAGAAAATATATGCTTTCAAACAACTTTTTGTGATAAAATTTATAGTGGAGCTTAAGTTGCAATAAAACCTTAAGCTAAATGTTTAATAATTTAAAATATTGTTATACCCTAAAATCCTGAATATTTGTTCATCTTTGTACTTTACAATCTGAATTTATTTTTAGCTTTTGACCCAAAACTTTTGACAATTGTGTTTTATTCCTTTACGTCATATTTCTATGCGTTTATTAAAAAAAAGAATTATTCCTAGACTTATCGTAGAGATATTGAATTACATTAAACCCAATGTCTGTACATCATTGAATAAACTTAAATCAAAAGTCAAAATATTCACAACAATGGTTTTTTAACTCTCCTTTCATTGATTGATTTTATTTGCATAGATTTTTTTACATTCAATTTCAATAAACTTTTGAGTGCACTTATAAAAGAGAAAATAAAAAGAAAAATGAATGATAAATAAAAAAAGAGTGGAGAGATTTAAAGGCATTGCACTACTATAACTACTACTACTACTACTTACTTACCAACAAAAATATCTTTTCCTACTTTTGTTTTAGCTGTTTTGTTCCATGATTTGATAATCAGATTTCGTTGACGAGGCGCAAGCCGCTTTGGCTTCATTGTATTGTTTCGAGCTGTTCCGATGGCGGCGGCAGTGCTCCATCGACGCTGCCCTTAAAAAAAGAATTGTATTATATCTATCTTTTTTTATTTCACTATCATTTTTTAAAAAAAAAGAAGCAAATAAACATTAGTTAATTTCTTTTTTTTAATGAGTAAAAAAGAGAAAAAAGATTTTTTCTTCTTCTAAAAAAACAACAACATACTATTTAATTTTGCTGCAGCATCTCCATTTGGAGGATTTGGATTAATGGACGGACGATCTAAAAAGATATTTTAAACAAATATCACTAATTTTTTTTTATTTATAAGTTATCCACACCTGTAGCTTCAACACTTTTGTATTTAAATTCAGAGCATCGACGACGTGGTTGTGGATTTGGAACTACAATTGAAACAGGATTAGCAGGGACACTTGTTTGATACTGTAATGTTTGTCGACTTGATGAACCTGTGTGTTTGTTTCCCATTTCCTTCTTTCTCTCTCTTTCTCTTTAAACTTAATAAGATTTATTCAAAAACAGCTGTTTATTGAGTGAATAAAATCCAAAAATATAAAAAAAGGACACGTAAAAATAAAACAAAAAAGGAAGAATAAATTTCCAAAAATGGGAGTAAAAACAGAAGACTGATTTATTCTAAGCAGCGTTTCTCATTCCCAAAAAAACTCCAAGCCCGGAAGCCGTTAGTTTCCGCAATAGGCGTCAAGCATTGAAAAAAAAGTCAAAAAATTTTTTGGTTTCAAGAAAAACCCTCCTTTAAAAATAAAGAAAGGAGGAAAAGGTTGTAAGATAGAATAACAAAAAAAATGAGAGACAGTTCAGTCAATGGTAGCAGGAATCCTACATTTAAATTTGAAAAATGGTTTCTTTTTTTAGAATATCAAAAGAAACAAGAAGCTCAAGTCGTTTAAAATTGTAGTAAAGAATAGAATTTAAAAAAATACTTTTGCATCTTAGAAGTTTTTTTCTTCCAAAAAAATAATAGCGGTAAACAAAAATGTGAAAAGCTGCCTTATTTGTTTTTAAAGAAACTCGAGATAGTACCATCTTTGGAAAATTTATTTTTAAAGTTTACTAATGGACAAAATTGAAGAGCAAATGACTGTCGTACAAATTATTGCAAAACGAAAGTTCAAAGAGCTAACTGTGAATCCGTAAATTAGAAGCTGATGGCTAAGTCTGATCCTCCAAAAATTTAATTTTTAAATATTTTTAAACATTTATTCATTTACAAATAAGTTCAAAACTGTTAAAACCAATAGATAAAAAAAATTCTTTTATGCCAAATAAGTTCCAGATAAAGGGAAGTGAAAAAAAGGAAAAAGAAGAAAGCTTACTTCTTTTGCAAAGAAAAAAAAACCTGAAACCCATTTTTAGTTCTTAAGCTTTTTTTAAGGAATGTTTAAAAAAGAAAAAAAAAGAAGCAACCGAAAAGAAAACAGAAAAAACAATTTTACGATTATTAGATAGGAAAATAATATGATTAAGTCTCTTCTTCTTCTTCTTCAAGAAAAAGAAGCAGAGGAAAGATGCATCTGGTAAATCTAAAAACCAAATATTTTGTTTTCAAATAATTATTCCTCAGCTGCAAATGGATTAATTACATTGTTTATAATCAATTTTATTTTGAACATTGATGGAAAATAAAATATTTTTACGGTGGTTTGATTTTTTTAATATATGGTTACCTGTGTTTGAAACGAAATTGAAAAATTTATCTTAAAAACTGACTTCCAAAAAGTAGTAATTTTCTTTTAAAAAAAATTTTTACTCAAGCTACCGTAGTCAAAAAGCAATAAATCAACAAATTTTTTTTCGTTGACTTTTTGCAAATAAAAATGGGGGTTTGTTAAAAACCCCATGTGAGTTAAAAAAAGGAAAAAAAGAAAGAAAACAAGATGAGAATGCTTAATGCCTATGGTATAATATAGGGGGTAACCCATTTGATAATTAAGCAAAGCTATGCCTTCCTTTATCCCATAGGAACAGAAGAGGAGCAAAATAAAAAAAAAATTAAACTAAACTAAACTAAAACAACTCAACGCCCGCGGGGTCGTTTCCCTCATCTATTTCCTTTCCTGAATTGCGTGAAAAAAAGGGCAAAAAATTGTTTTATTTTTCTTCTTAATTTTTGGTTTGGCCTTTAAGAAGAAAATTGGCTCATTTCAAAAGTATAAAAAAAACATTCATTGGAAAAACGAAGGAGAAAAAGAACTGCTGCTGATGTTCCAGAAGCTTATTTTTTGACTTTGTTGATAGAGTTTGAATTATTGCAACAAATTGAAAAGTAGAAAAAAAACAAAATTATGTTAAAATTTTTGATAAATAAGGATATAAAATAATTTGATGTGAGGGGTTGTTAATGTTATTATAAAGTGCATTGAGATATAACTTCCTTTTTTTTAATACCACTTCTTCTACTAATTTTTCATTGAAGTCCATTTTTAAGTAAAAATTGTTGAAACAAGTAACAAAAAATGCATCTTACATTTTTAAAGAAAAAAAGTGAACGCTCTCTAAAGTCTTGTAATAGAGTTTCATCAAAAAAAAGCTAGTCAGCTATCAGTTATATCGAAAACTCTGAACGAACAAGTTCGGTTCTCTTTTTTTTTAAATTCAAAGAAAATGTTCATTTCATTTATTTACTTTTTATTTTAAATGTATTCTTTATTTTAAAAATTTTTTGAACACTTTGTTATTCCTTTTTGTTCTGATTTAAAAATGTTTGAGAGATAAATATAAAAGTTTTTTTATTGCATAAATTTTTTAAAATAAAAACTGAATACTTTTTGATGCAAGATTGAAAACCAAAAAAATCATTTGAGAAAAGAAAGGTAAAAAAATAAGAGAAAACAAGCTTCAAAATTAATTATGTAAAGAGAATAAAACCCAAAAAAATAAAGAAGAATGAAGGATAAAAAAAAAGAAATATTAAATTCAAAAAGAAAACAAAAAAAGTATTCTTTAATTAAAATTATTATTATGTTTCATAGTCTTTTTTTTTTAATATATGTGTAGGCTAATATTTGCATGTGAAGAAAGAGTTTATAAATTTGAGAAATATGTTTGTTGTTATTCTTTCTCCTCTTGGTTTTTTTTATATATTAATACCAGCCCCAAGTTTTCATGTCTGCATATGCCTTATTTAAAAGTTCTTCCCAATTCTTTTTTTGCTCTGATGTAACACCACCTGCATTCTTTTCCATTGCAGCAAGGAATGCATCAATCGTTTTCTAAAAAACAAATAAATAAATAAATTTTATTATATTTTTTTTACTTCGTTGAGGAAGAAGATATCACAAAGATAATCATTTAAAAAAATTTAAAATAAAATCTTACATTAAATTTATCAAGTGGAAATCCAACATCACCATATTGTTCTTTAAAAGATGATAAAGCGCTACGCCATTTACGATCATCACCAAGTGCATCAGGCAAACGGAAAAAATATTGTAATTCTGCCATACCGTACATGATAAATTTTTGTGATTTTAATACTGAATCTGGATCAATACCTTCTGCATCATATGGTTCAGCAAGTTCGGGATGAATTTTAAACAATCTTAAATTAGGTACAATAAAAAAATTTTTTTTAAAAAAAGTTCTTACTGTCGATGATATTCGCCAGCAGTATCCTTTCCTAATTTATATTGTTGCGCATGCTTTTTGAGTAAATCAGTATTAACCATGATTTAAATTTTTATCTAAAAAAATATAAAATAAATTCATAAATAAAAAAAATTTAACCCGTAAAAGTGTCAACAATAGAAAAAAATCTGTTTTATATTATTATTTCTTTTTTTTCGTCAAAAAAGCAAGTGTCTTTTGATCTTCCGATTGAAGCTTACTGAAAATTTTGTCATTCACAAAGCCCTCTTTTCACTTGCTTTCTGGGCTTTGACGACTTCTTGAAAAAAAAATGTGAATGAAAGAAAGAAATCACCGCCCCTTAACATATATCCACGTTTTGTACATACTATGTTTTGCCTTTTGATCTTCAAAATCTTCCAGAACAAAGAAATAAACTGTTTTATTTTTTTTTCTTTTGCTTCACTTTGAATAACTCCGCCTAAAAAAATTCTACGGAAAAACGTCTTAAAAAATTTATTACTGATTTGTGATTTGAGAAAAAAAAAGAAATGTGATTGCAAATGCAACTTTTCAATTATGTGCCATGTGTTTTTAAGTGACAAATGCAGTAGCAGCATCAGCATGAAAAAAAAACACAACAAAGATAAAGCTTTCATTGGCATTCATTTTTAACGTGATAAATTGAAATTCATTATGAGATTTCGAACAGGTGCAAAAAAAAATGCTTTTGAATGTAAAATATGGAAATGTTTTAAGGAATTATTTTCATGACTAAAAATCACAAAGATTTTTTTTTCAAAATCTTATTACTTAATATTGGATAATTGCCAATTGCAGGTAAATCACTTAAACAACACGCTTGCAAAAAAAAGAAAAAAATTCTTTTTGCCATGTGGTGTACCGCAATATCCGTAGATACTTCATTCAAGAGGCTCTAAGCACTTTAAAGCGTTAAGTGCGCAAAAGAAAAAAAATATTTTTAACCTTCTTTCTTGTCAGCTTCTAGTAAATTTTTTTTTATTCAGATGCGCCCAAAAGCTTGAAAATACACGAAATGAAGCTTGAAAAAAACATATTGTGATTTAAATTCAAAGAAAAATCAATTGCATTGATTTTCTTTTAAGTGTTAAGTTTTGTGAAGAAAAAAACACAAAATCTAAGTACAAATAAAAGAAAATTATGTTTTATTCTGTTTGAAATTTTTACGTTTTTAAATTGAATAAAGGTTAATTTTTGGACAAAGCTTTAAAATTCACTTTATCACATTTTCTTCTGCTTTTTGAAAGATATCTTCTTCAATCATGTGTCAAAAAAAGTATACTTCATTGAAAAAGATATATGTGATTTTAAAGGTTGACAACAACAAAAAAATAGAAGAAAAGAAACTTCCGTGAAAGTTGACACCATTCAAAACACAAAAAATAAAGTTGCACTGAAAAAAAGTTATTTTGAGTCTTTAAAAAAGAAGTAAGAAATATTGTGGATCAACTTAAGGAGAGAGTAATTACATTGCAAAAAGATGCAAAATAACAATTCTCCCCCAACCACGCAGCACTTGAAAACTAAAAAAGAAACAGTTTTCGTAATGGAAGAGTTTTTGTTTTGTTTTAAATGTTTTGACAACAGTGTTTTTTTCACAATTACACTAAGAAATAATTTTGATAATCCATTTTGCAAATTTCTCTTTTTTGTTTGTTTAATTTTGCACTGAAGAAGTTTATTTATTTCACACCCAAATTTTTTTAATCAAAAAAAAAGATATCCCACACGTTCAAAGATCAATTTCATGTCCATTTCCTTTTCGCAAAGAAAAAAATAAATACCACTTATGAAAATGTATCAGCAAACAGTCATTCATCTTTTGCGCATTATTCCGCAAAAAATCTTCGTTTTTTTTACTACAAAGAATGCAAATTAAAAAACAATAAAGCACACATATTTTCTTGGAAGATTACTTCTTTTTTTCTGTCAGGTGACCACCACGTTGTCACTAAAATTCTTTTTCATTTTTTTTTGCTTTTTTTATTTGTGAACAGCTGTCACCAAATCAGTAAAAAAGTTACCCGCGTGTTAAAATAATTTTAAAAAAATTATATTTGTGCTGCTTTTTTATCCAAGCAGAAAAAAAGAAATAAGTTCATATTTTTGCAAAGATTTGAAAAAAAGAAAAAAAAAACATTTGACCTCTTTGTTTAAAATATTATGTTTGATAACAGATTAGAATAGAATACAAATGGCATTATCTTATAATTCACATAATTCAATCATAGAGGCTATAACTGATGCGTTTTTTTTTATTATCATTTTTTGAAACATATATGAAAAAAGGTATTCCACCACAGCCATCAAAAATTTTTGCTTTATTTGCTGAATGGAACATTAGGGGTTTATTCATGTATCTTTTGATACACACACACGTCTGAAAAACATGGCGGGGTTCTTATCATTAAACATCCCAATTTTGGTTATCTTAGCCGCTTTATTCAACCAAAAGACAAAAAAAGAGAGACGTCTCCATTAAAAGAAGCAAGCAAGCAACATTACTTCAATCTATACTAATGAACAACCATTAATTTTTGACTTCTTTTTTTTGCTTGAATTTTTCCTTGTTTTCCTAAAAAAAATGTTTTACCTAATGCGGAAATCCTTAAAATATCCATTTAAAATCATTTTTTAAAGAAAATATTTGTAAACTTTGTTGTCTTATTTTTTTGTTACATTCTTTAAGGCGACGTTGTTGTCGTGTTCTTTTTTTAGTTGTCACTTTTACTTTCATTTTTTCTTTTAAAAATAGATATGGCGCCCCATTCCACAATTTCTCATTATATTAATGAATCAGAAATTCCATCGGATCATCGAACACAAATTGAAAAACTTCGAAAAGCTTTGGGCCCTGAATTACTTGAAGAAGCATGGTTTTTTAATGACGATTTTTCATTACTTCGATGGTTATATGGTTGGGACTTTAAAATAGGTTTGTTTTTTTTCTTGGACAAATTATGTCTCATTTTGCTCGAGGCGCTTCAATCGATAAAAAAGAACTTCTTTTTTTTATTTTCTCTTTTTTTGCAGATGAAATTCTTCCTCGTTTCAAACAATCTGCTTGCACTTTAATTGCACTTAAAATTGGTGAACATTTAAAAGCATGTGAAGGAGATATGAATACTTATGTTACAAATCTTACACCATGTGCCGAATATTTTCCTGGTTAGTTTTTTTCTTTCTTTTTTATCTTTTGTAGTACAAATGATTTTTTGCACTGTAGTTTTATCTCAACACCAAAAAAATGATTAAAAAAAAGATTTTTTTTTCTAGGTGGTGTAATGAGTTTTGATAAAGATGGTAATGCAGTTTTTCTTCAATGCATTTCAAAAGTTCATCCAAGATCACTTGTAAAATGTGATCGCGTCAGTGAATTATTTAAACTTGTGTTAGTGGAAGCTGGTTTGACATATTTGATGTTGAGGTTAGAAGAAGAAAAAAATATAGAAAGAGAAAGAAAAAGTTCAAACATCACTTAAATTATAGAGAAAAAGAGCAAAAATCAGGCAAAAAATTGGGTCTTAAAATTATTATTGATATGGAAGGATTTAGCAAAGATTTGTTATATGGTCCAACACTTAAAACATATTTAGCTTTACTAAAATTAATGCAAGAAACATTTCCTGATTTTGCTCGAGCACTGTATGTTATCAATGCCCCATCAATGATGTCAGCCGTTTATGCATTAGTTAAACCAGTATTAGCAAAACAAACACAAGAAAAAATAACATTTTTACCAAAAGATTATAAAAAATTATTATGCGATGCAATTGGTGAAGAATATATTTATGAAAAATGGGGAGGAACCCTTAAACCCCCAGGTGAAAAAGAAACTGGAACACTTCGAATGGGTGGAATGACTCCTGATCATCTCATGTATGTCCTCTTTTTTTCTCTCTTTCTTTTTGCTCTTTGTTCTTTGATAAATTTTGTTTTATATAGGTATCAAGCTGAAAAGAATCCATTTCATATAAAAGATTCAAGTTTAATCAAATTAAATGTTCCAGCAAGAAATAAAAAAGAAGTCAAGATTACTGTAGATAAACCTGGCTCAAAGCTTAATTGGTTTTTTGTTTCAAGTAATGACATTGAATTTTATATTCAAAAAGATGGAAAAGATATTTGGCCACGTTTTCGACTTTCAACTGAATTCGTTCCAGAATGGAATACACTTGCATGTGAAGATACTGGGGAATATGTATTAATCTTTGATAATTCATATGGTACAATCTTTAGTAAAGATGTTAAATTTCATGCTTTTGTTAACTAGTCATATTTTAATTACTTATCATTCAAATCACTTTATTAAAAAAATTAATCTTTCTCATTTAATTTAATTGTTTTGCCTTTTATCATGGGTTTTTTGATAGATTTCCAACTAATAAAACTGGTATAATAATAAAATTATTTCTTTTAATTTTTGTAATCCCCAATGCAATTGTGTGCTACAAAAGTTAATGAAAAAGGATATCAGGTGTTGTAAAAATATTTTTATTCAAATCATTATGTTCTTCCAATAGAACTAAAAGCTCAATGACCGTTGTAAAATTCTGGAGAATTATATGAAACATTTAAAAAAAAATTTCTTTAACTTTATTAGAAACTTCTTTTTTATGTTTAAATGATTTTTTGTTTTGACATTTTATAGTACTATGGTATGAATCATGATTATCAGGAGGATTTCATTTTAGGCTTTATGAAATACTTGATATTGTTCACTTTATTGTTATTGTGTTGTAATTTTTGGTCCTCCAATGCAATTCATTTTGCAAAACGGCGTTTTTCGACTGAAAGAATTTTGTATCTACCATTTTTCGGAACGCCGAATAGTGGGTAAGCTTTTTCTCTTTTTTAACTGAGCCTTTTAAAAATTTTACTTGTTACTGCTATATTTAATATAAAACTATAAAAGTTCAGCTTGTAAATTCAGACTTTTATTTTATTTTAAGAACAAATTAATATGCATTAATCTGTATTGCGAAATCTCAATTCACAGCGCGGAAACTGAGCCATATTTCGTGTCGAAATTAACAAATATCGAAATTTCGATTTTGATGTTTCAAGCTTTTTAAGATTGGAATTTCTATGTCGCAGAACTCTAGAATGCAATTTTTATCTGAGGACATGCACTCAAAAGTGATAAAAAAGTGCAAACCCGCATTTATAGCTAAGAAAAAAGCTAGCCTACTATTCGGAAATTATACCGCAGGGGAACATAGCCCACAAATTGTTGAAATTACAGTAATTTTGGTTCTGCCCTATTTGCCAAAAGAAAAGTATAAATTTTCAAAACAGACACTGAGAAAAACAGTATTCTTTTTGGATAAAAAAAGGATTATATTGCTGTAACATCTTAGGATCCATTTTTAAATTTTAATGAAATTTTTAAACAAAAATTCGCCTCAAAATAACTAAACGTTTTTTTTTCATAATTTGTTAGATGATGAAAAGAATAAAGATTAAAATGATGAAATAGTTTGCAATGTAAATGTCATTTTTGGTGCCTGAAAGAAAATAATAATTCCTGTAGTATTTTTAAGCATTCATTCATTAAAAATGTAATTTCTTTTTTCCTGTTTTTTTTTTTAAATTTATTTTTAGAGAAAGAAGACAAAAGTTTGCGCAGGCAAAAAAACAAAGCCATTATTATCACCCACACGCTCGCATCACCTTTTTAAATAGACAATGAGGAAAGGTGGCGAAGAAAATGTCCAACAAAGAAAGTTAGAAGCGAAGAAATGATTTTCTTCCCTCAAAAAAATTTGCTGCTGCATTTTTTTATTTTCGGCACTTCTTTACTACTAGTTTTTCTATATATATCCCATTTTTAAAAAATATTCTTTTCTTTAATTATTTTTATATATTTTTTATCCGGAATCTTTTTTACTTTTTTGCACAAAAGTGCAAAAGCAAAAGATTATATTTTCTCCTAACAATTCAAAATATCCCTCGTACTGATAGCAATGCTAGTGGCAATCTTAGAGATAAGTTTTAGGATCTTGAAAGCGATGCATGAACTTGTAACGTTTCAACAACATAAAGTCGGACGTGACCAACGTGCTGCTTTCTTGGGTCAGCACAAAGGTTTCCGAGGATGCACTATTTGGTTTACAGGTTTATCTGGAGCAGGGAAAACAACCATTTCATTTGCTGTCGAAAACACACTCACAAAGGTTGGTTGCTATTCTCCTTCGTTGTTCGCATTTAAATATTACACATTTTTCAGTTAGGAATTCCTGCATATGGCCTTGATGGTGATAATGTTCGACATGGTTTATGCAAAAATCTTGGATTTTCAAGTCATGAAAGAACAGAAAATATTCGTCGTGTTGCAGAAGTATCAAAATTATTTGCCGATATGGGAGTTATAACCCTTTCATCATTTATTTCACCATATCGTAATGATCGAGAAGAAGCTCGTCGAATTCATGAATCTGAATCACTTCCATTTTTTGAAATTTATGTCAATACACCATTAGAAGTTTGTGAATCTCGTGATCCCAAAAGTAAGTCATTTATACAATAATTTTTTTTTGTATTTATATAACAAAAATATATTTTAGAATTGTACAAAAAAGCTCGAGCTGGAGAAGTTAAAAGTTTTACTGGTATTGATTCCGCCTATGAAGAACCAACAAATCCTGATCTTGTCTTAAATGCAGCATTTACAAATGAAGCCGAATGTGTGCAACATGTACTTCAAATGCTTTATGAAAAAGGTATTTTACCTGAAAAAGCAATGCATAAACTTTGTGGTTCATCAGTTCGAGAACTTTTTCTCAATAATGATAAAGAAAAGGCTGAACTTAAAAAAGCAACAGAAAATTCTCCACAAATTTCTATGTCTTTAGTGGATTTACAATGGCTTCAAGTATTGGCAGAAGGATGGGCCACACCACTTCCTGGTTTTATGCGTGAACGACAATATCTTCAATGTCTTCATTATGGTCAAATTTATGATCTTAAAAAGAAATGTAAAATTCCTGGTGAAACTTTGGAAGAAAATGATGAACAATCTGGACTTTTTAATGATCCATATCCATTTTATGATGAATCAATTTCTCAATCAATTCCTATTGTCCTTCCAATTGATGAAAAGATTAAAGAAGCATTAAAAGTTGGAGAAGGTGTTGAAGGATCAAATATTGATAAAAATCTCTCAAAATATGTTCGTTTAACTTTTAATGGTCAATTAATTGCTGTATTAGAAGATATTGAAATATATCCACATCGTAAACGTGAACGTGTTCATCGACAATTTGCTACTGCAGATGAACGACATCCAACCGTTAAAATGATTATGGAAAGTGGAGATTGGATTATTGGTGGTGATTTAAAAGTTTTTGATCGAATTACATACAATGATGGCCTTGATCAATATCGTAAAACTCCATTAGAATTACGAAAAATCTTTTCTGATGCTGGTTGTGATTCTGTATTCGCTTTTCAACTTCGTAATCCTATTCATAATGGACATGCTTTATTAATGCAAGATACACGTGAAAAACTTCTTAAAAAATACAAAAATCCAATGCTTCTTTTGCATCCTTTGGGTGGTTGGACAAAAGATGATGATGTACCACTTGAAGTTCGAATTGAACAACATAAAGCTGTTATGGAAGAAGGTGTTTTGGATCCAAAATGGACTGTTCTTGCAATATTTCCATCTCCAATGTTGTATGCAGGTCCAACAGAAGTTCAATGGCATGCTCGTGCAAGATTAGCTGCTGGTATAAATACATATATTGTTGGACGTGATCCTGCAGGAATTCAAGATCCAAATACTGGTGACTATCTTTATGATCCTACACATGGTTCAAAGGTATAAAATTTATCTTTTTTCTTCTTTTTATGTTATTACATCTTTTCTTTTTTAGGTATTAACAATGGCACCTGGTTTACCAAATCTTGAAATTATTCCATTTCGTGTTGCTGCATACGATAAAAGTATAAATAAAATGGCATTTTTTGATGAAAAAAGAAAAGATGATTTTATGTTCATTTCTGGTACAAAAATGCGTGGTTTTGCTCGTGATGGTATTGAACCTCCTGAAGGTTTTATGGCTCCAAAAGCATGGAAAGTTTTATCGTCATATTATCGTTAGCCAAAATTCTAATCACTGTTTTTGTTATATTTTTTTATATCAATTTTATTTCTGTAAACTAACATTTTTTTCCGGTTAACATATCTGTTTTATATTTTTTTGACATTGTTGTATTTTTTTTGAATGAATGAAGGAGAGAAATAAAGTGTACAAATTTACTATATATTTTATTATTTCTTTTTGAAATTCAATAATTTTGGTTAATATTTTTGAAAGGTGAAACAACAAATTTTTAAAAAAATTATGATTCCAGTTTTTTTATTCCGATTCCAGAAAAATAAAATGATAGCCTGGGACATTTTTTTTTCACGACGTTTTGAAAAAAATATTTATATGGTATCATTCTCTGTGCACGTTAGAACACAAAGAAAAAAATGGAACATTGTTTATCAGAGCATGAGAAATATACTAATGTAATTCTGTAACATGCTACAGTAACCATATGTTACAAGTATTATATGTTGTTGAAAGACGTTGAATAATGTGAGAAAGAAAGTCAGATAAAGCTTTTATGCAATTTTTTCCTGCTGTTAAAGGTCTAATAAACAAACAAACATTTTTTGCCCTTTAGCATTAATATTACTTTTTATAAGATTAACTCTTTCAAGTATGTAATTTATCAAACAATGCTTTTTCATTGTTTGCATTTCCTTTAACAGAAGCTGCAAACAAAAAACATAATCCTTCCTTGTTGAAAATAAAGCTTTTCTGCAAGTTATTCGTCTTCCATGAGCAAATAATATTAATTTAAGCAACGCAATAAAATAAAATTTGGGAAAATTTAATATTTGTTTTACTCTATTTCATTTGACGGTTAATGACAGAGAAGAAAGTAAGATTATGCCTTTTAATATTCGAGTTTTTATACAACAATTGAGAAAAAACTGGATGATATAAGCTAAAAGCATTTGCTATAAAAAGGAAATTACATAAAAGAGAAGAAAAAGTAAATCACAAATATCGAATTCAAATTTTAAAGATGAAATTCCTTGTTACTGTCTTTTCTTTCAATGCTTTTGCTGTTGCACAAAATTATGGGAAAGTTGTAAAAAACGTTCAAAATTCAAAAATTTAATAATTTTTTAATAATCTTTTAAAAATTATTTAAACGATCATACATAAATCAAAAAAAAATATGCTAAAAATGAGGGTTCACAAATTTCAATCAACCTCCAAAAATAATTAAAAAATCTGCCAACATTTTTGCAGTTTAAATATTACCTTAATCCTGCACTTTTAAAATTTGCATTTTGCTCTGTTTTCCTTTTATCTCGATAAATCTTAACAATTCAAAAATTGGGTAATAATAAATTATTGATTATATTTTTTTCTCACGATTTATCTTCGAAATGATTTAACGTTTCAACCTATGTTCATTCTATGAAAATGCTAAAAAAAATCTTTACACGCACATTTGATTAAAAAATTTTAGGCGACACGACAAAGGTGATAAAATTTTACAGCTTTCTATAATAAAACAAAAAACGAAACTTAAACTACAAATAATAATATTTTTTGTATAAATTATATAACTGTGTTCGTGAAATTTGTCCATAAAATTGAATATAAGGTGGTATATATGTTTCTGAAATGAATTCAACAATTATTTCATCAGCAATAATTTGAAGCTTATTTTTATATTTGAGTGTCAATGCTTTCTTAACGTATTCGATTATAAATGACAATTTCATACGGGCATAAAAATAGAAGAAAACCAGTAATCAAAAAAGTGAACGGATAACTGTAAAACTTTTCCTCAAATTATAATTTTTTGCAGTATAAATTGAAACGGTAATTTAAAAAACATTTAATTACTTTAAAATTCTTAAAAATGCATAAGATAAATCAGGAAAAAGAAGCACAAATTTAGAATTGTCTGTAAAATTTAATTGTTTTTTATAACTTTTTTTTTCCAACGTCAAAGTTAATCTTCTTTCCTCATTTTTTCATCTTTCAACATTTAAAATATGACGAGAAATTTGTTGCTATTCTTGATTCTTTTATATGGTTGTTGTATTTCGGTTTATGCAATCCTTCCAATTCGATGTCCATCAAATCTTCCAATCTTTTGTAAATGTGAAAATCAAATGGATAAATTTCGTGTTACATGTCATAATGGATCAAATTTAAATACAATTTTATCATCTTTGGATCCTGAAGATACAATTGATAAACTTGAAATTCATAATTGTGAACCAAAAATCAAGAAATTACAAATTTCTGTAACAAAATTTTTTCAATTTTGGCATGCTACAGTAACTATATGTTACAAGTTTTATTTATTTGTTTAAGGTTTTCAATACTACAAAATTACAAGGTTTTACAAACATACATGAATTGGGGGGTAAGTATTTTTCAAAATCGGTATAGGTCTGTAACGACCTTTTTGGGGAAAAATTTGGTCTGTAATGACCTTTTTTTGCAAAAAATTTTTCGGCGGCGCTCCGCGCCGCCTAATTCTATATATTCATAAGGGTCCCCCCTGTTGAATTTTTACCATTTTTAAAGTTTTATAGTATATATTTAACGTGTTCCCTTTTTTGTGTATGTGTTTTTATTTGCAATTTTTTAGTTTTGTTTGAAGTATATATTTTTTTGCTTTTAGGTTTTTATTTAAAAAGAAAATAAATTGGTTTTTTTATTTTTTAGGGTGGCTTTATTTTTACCTCTTCCCTTTATTTTGTTTCTATGCTATTTGGCGAGATATTTGGAATTTTAGGCTCAGTTGAATTATTTTGATTATGGCCTTCAGTTTGATTCGCATTTTGTTGAACAATAAAATCTTTTAATTTTATAATTAATTTTTGGGTCATATTGTCATCATCAAATATAAAATCTGTGACAAACCCAATTGTGGCTGTTCCACCAATTTGGTTCATTGTTTAAAATTATTGTTATTTCTTGCTTTAATAATCAAAGCAACAAATAAATATTCTGATACCTTAGATGCAATTCCTGAAAGTATTGAACGAATTTTCAAACGTGTTAAATTTGCTTCTAACAACATCATCATTAAATATTATCATCCATGGTTAGAAGTTGTAAACAGCAACACCGGCAAAATTGATAGAGTTAGCACTCACAAAGGACATGTTCCAAGCAAACAATTTTTATCTTTAAATGCATTTGTAAGAATAACCGGTGTTCCAACAGCAGTTGATATAGCCTTTAGAATAAGACAACATGAAACTTCATCGCTTCACATACAAGCTGTCACGTATTTTGAAAACAAAGTTGAAACTGCCAGGAAAATTCATAATATGGAAAAGGATACTGTAGATCCAACGTGTAATAATTTCCGATTGGTTTAACAAATGTTGCATTCACATAACCTCCTCAATCCCTTGATTCCTGCCGTAGTCGCCTCAACATCGAAACAATTGATAACATTTTAAAAATTCGTCGTCATGGTCCTCCAATTACTCAATTTGTTTGTTATAAATTTGTTGAGGGTATTATTTTATAACATTTACTATTACTTATTTTAATTTCTTTTATTCAGAGTGGACCAGCGCTGGTCATTTACAATCTAATGCTCAGCAAGCAAGAGGAATCGGACGGAAAAAGAAAGATATCATTCACTCTGATGACCCTGTTGAAAACTTTGTGAAAGATGTCGAAACCCAAAAACGGTGGGAACGACGATTCGGCATTTTTATTCCTAATCCTTTTAATTTATCCAAATTTGTTTAATGAAATTTTTTGTCCATGATACATTATTTTCAATAAAAAGTAATGCAATGTTTTTTAAGTATTATTTATATGACAGCAGTTTTTAATATGAAAAATTTAATAAAATTAGTTAAAAAAAATTTTTTCGTGGAGAAAATTGACAATTTTTTTCTTTTTTTACCATACACAATTTTAAAAACCGACCTCTTCGAGGTCGGTCGGTCGTACCCCCAAGTATACTTACCCCCAATTCATGTATGTTTACAAATTTAAAAAGTACATGTATAAAAATTAATTACGAATGGTATGTCTTAAAGTTGAAGTTTTACAAGGACGAAAATTTTTTAAAGAAAGTGGATCTTCTTGAATTGGAGTGACGAGATTAACATTTCTGGTTTTAGAACAGCATGAATGAATTACCAAAATAAGTAATAAAAGTATACCAAATGAAGTTAAACCAATAATTGTATAAATACGAAGATTTCGAGATGATTTTGAATTGATTTCTTCCTCTTTTAATGCAATATCATCTTCAGCTTTTTCAGGTTCAGGGATTGGAGAAAAAAATGTATGTACTTGATTCTTAACCAAATATGCAACAAACCAATTGAGATTTTTATCATACATAAGATTTTGTTCTAAAAAAATCGATAAAAAATGGTTGTGTCAAAAATTTACTATAAAAAAAAAGACATACCATCAATAATAATATTTGCAATCTTTCTTTTAAATGTTCCATCTTCAAGTGTGCTAATATTATTATGACTTAAATCCAACCAATATAGATTAACAAGCTTATCAAAGGCACCCGATTCAATTTGAGATATATCATTATAAGAAAAATCAACAGCATAAAGTTTTGGAAGTGTATATAATGTATCATTTGTAATAATAGGCAATGAATTATTTCGAAGATTTAGTTGTTGAAGATTTTTCATTCCATCCAAAGCACCCTTTTCTGCAAAAAAAAAGTTAGGTCAACAGCCTTCTAAGAAATCAAAAGAGAGAACTCACCGAAAACAGTTAAAGAATTATTTGCAAGCATAAGAACTCGAAGATGATCCAAGTAGGAGCAATATGTGAAAAGTTTATTCTCCTAAAAAAATATATATATAAACATTATTAGTTAAAATAAAAACAAACTTGAAGACTAATCTTTTCAATTACAGGTACATAAGCAAATGTCATAGGTTCAAGACGTTGAATAGAATTATGATCAAGAAGAAGAGTTTTTAATCGATACATAAAACCATTGATAAGAACATAATTAATCTAAAAATGATATAAAAAAAATAAGAAAAACAGCTTTTTGCTTTCCATGTTATACATGAGTGGTGAAGAATAAGCTCGACATTTACAAATATATCGAACTCATTCGACAAATGACACGTGAGAGAGATAGAGATGATAAATGAGCAAAAACATTGTCATTTATCATCGAATAATTTAACAAAGCACTGACACTCACTCAAAAACACTCATATAATACTTGTAACATATGGTTACTGTAGCATGTTACAGAATTACATTAGTATATTTCTCATGCTCTGATAAACAATGTTCCATTTTTTTCTTTGTGTTCTAACGTGCACAGAGAATGATACCATATAAATATTTTTTTCAAAACGTCGTGAAAAAAAAATGTCCCAGGCTATCATTTTATTTTTCTGGAATCGGAATAAAAAAACTGGAATCATAATTTTTTTAAAAATTTGTTGTTTCACCTTTCAAAAATATTAACCAAAATTATTGAATTTCAAAAAGAAATAATAAAATATATAGTAAATTTGTACACTTTATTTCTCTCCTTCATTCATTCAAAAAAAATACAACAATGTCAAAAAAATATAAAACAGATATGTTAACCGGAAAAAAATGTTAGTTTACAGAAATAAAATTGATATAAAAAAATATAACAAAAACAGTGATTAGAATTTTGGCTAACGATAATATGACGATAAAACTTTCCATGCTTTTGGAGCCATAAAACCTTCAGGAGGTTCAATACCATCACGAGCAAAACCACGCATTTTTGTACCAGAAATGAACATAAAATCATCTTTTCTTTTTTCATCAAAAAATGCCATTTTATTTATACTTTTATCGTATGCAGCAACACGAAATGGAATAATTTCAAGATTTGGTAAACCAGGTGCCATTGTTAATACCTAAAAAAGAAAAGATGTAATAACATAAAAAGAAGAAAAAAGATAAATTTTATACCTTTGAACCATGTGTAGGATCATAAAGATAGTCACCAGTATTTGGATCTTGAATTCCTGCAGGATCACGTCCAACAATATATGTATTTATACCAGCAGCTAATCTTGCACGAGCATGCCATTGAACTTCTGTTGGACCTGCATACAACATTGGAGATGGAAATATTGCAAGAACAGTCCATTTTGGATCCAAAACACCTTCTTCCATAACAGCTTTATGTTGTTCAATTCGAACTTCAAGTGGTACATCATCATCTTTTGTCCAACCACCCAAAGGATGCAAAAGAAGCATTGGATTTTTGTATTTTTTAAGAAGTTTTTCACGTGTATCTTGCATTAATAAAGCATGTCCATTATGAATAGGATTACGAAGTTGAAAAGCGAATACAGAATCACAACCAGCATCAGAAAAGATTTTTCGTAATTCTAATGGAGTTTTACGATATTGATCAAGGCCATCATTGTATGTAATTCGATCAAAAACTTTTAAATCACCACCAATAATCCAATCTCCACTTTCCATAATCATTTTAACGGTTGGATGTCGTTCATCTGCAGTAGCAAATTGTCGATGAACACGTTCACGTTTACGATGTGGATATATTTCAATATCTTCTAATACAGCAATTAATTGACCATTAAAAGTTAAACGAACATATTTTGAGAGATTTTTATCAATATTTGATCCTTCAACACCTTCTCCAACTTTTAATGCTTCTTTAATCTTTTCATCAATTGGAAGGACAATAGGAATTGATTGAGAAATTGATTCATCATAAAATGGATATGGATCATTAAAAAGTCCAGATTGTTCATCATTTTCTTCCAAAGTTTCACCAGGAATTTTACATTTCTTTTTAAGATCATAAATTTGACCATAATGAAGACATTGAAGATATTGTCGTTCACGCATAAAACCAGGAAGTGGTGTGGCCCATCCTTCTGCCAATACTTGAAGCCATTGTAAATCCACTAAAGACATAGAAATTTGTGGAGAATTTTCTGTTGCTTTTTTAAGTTCAGCCTTTTCTTTATCATTATTGAGAAAAAGTTCTCGAACTGATGAACCACAAAGTTTATGCATTGCTTTTTCAGGTAAAATACCTTTTTCATAAAGCATTTGAAGTACATGTTGCACACATTCGGCTTCATTTGTAAATGCTGCATTTAAGACAAGATCAGGATTTGTTGGTTCTTCATAGGCGGAATCAATACCAGTAAAACTTTTAACTTCTCCAGCTCGAGCTTTTTTGTACAATTCTAAAATATATTTTTGTTATATAAATACAAAAAAAAATTATTGTATAAATGACTTACTTTTGGGATCACGAGATTCACAAACTTCTAATGGTGTATTGACATAAATTTCAAAAAATGGAAGTGATTCAGATTCATGAATTCGACGAGCTTCTTCTCGATCATTACGATATGGTGAAATAAATGATGAAAGGGTTATAACTCCCATATCGGCAAATAATTTTGATACTTCTGCAACACGACGAATATTTTCTGTTCTTTCATGACTTGAAAATCCAAGATTTTTGCATAAACCATGTCGAACATTATCACCATCAAGGCCATATGCAGGAATTCCTAACTGAAATTGTTTTTAGTGTATGATTTTTCTGTTGTTTTTGTTTATTAGAATTTTTTGCATCCCAGTATAATAGGTATTTATCAAAGTTATAACCCAAGAAAGATATTTTATGAATATTTTTTTTAAATGTAGGGTAGTGTTTGTTTTAATTTAATGTCACAAAAGTGACAAACCTGAGTAAGTGTTTTTTCAAGAGCAAAAGAAATTGTTGTTTTTCCAGCACCTGAGAGGCCTGTAAACCAAATAGTGCATCCTCGGAAACCTTTGTGCTGACCCAAGATAGCAGCACGTTGGTCACGTCCGACTTTATGTTGTTGAAACGTTACATTTGTTGCAGCATCAGCAAAAGACTGAAAAGGTGTTTCATTAAAATTTAGTGTTCAAAAAGATCAAAGTCTAAAAAAATTCATTAAACACACCAGACATTTGCTGATAAAAGAATCCATTTTTGTCGTTTTAGTTTTTAGGAAAAAAACGTCTGAACAGTGAATGAAAGGTTTTTGATAAATGACCTTTTTTATAATTTTGTAAAGCAAGAAAAACGTGAAATTTAATTGTTTTTATTTTTATGTATTGCAAAAGGAGACATCCGGTGTAATTAAATATTTTGACACCTCCTTTTATCGTATTTATAAAAATTGGGTCCAGGTGTGTTTACTTATTTGGAACAATGAAATAGAAGGTGAAAAAACAAACTCACAGGTAATCTCATCCGTTTCCTCGGTGTAAGATTTATAAAATTTTCATTCTCTGCTAAAGGTGTTGAAGACTGAACAAACATAATTGTATGAGTGCGGGTAAAACCTTTGTCAATAATTAAAAGGGGTTCAAGGGGAATAAGTGGTTCAACTTCTCCGGTGTAACAAGGTTCTAAAAGAATAAAAAATGTGTTTTTAAAAGAGTTTTTAAAAAAAAATTAAAAATTTGAGACAAAAATTGAAATAATACTTTCACGGATTAAGGTGGCGCGTAAAAATGTATCTCTTTAATCGTATACAAAAAAAACCTCCTGCTATGATTATTAATAAATTTCAGTTTTTGTTTAGAGAATTTCAACAAGGGATAACTAAAAAATAATAAAATGAACAAAAAAATTTAATTGCAAAACTGAGAATATCCCATGAAATTGTCAGATAAAATCATTAAATTTAAAACATGTTAATAGAAGAGATAAGAAAGTATTATCATCTAAAAACAATTGTTAAACGTACGTTTATTCTTTTTATCTAAAGTAATGCAAAAAAGAAATTAAGAACGGCACTCATCAAAGAAAATTTAATGCAAATGCATGTATTGGCTTTTAAAAAGAGGAAGCCAGATTCGTTCCGAGACCGTTGCATTCGACAGCTATGAGAAAAATGTTCAACGCTTAAACAAATGCTTTTTTTCTAGAAATTTTTCATCAATTTATATATTTTTTTAAAAGCATATTTTTGAATTTATAATTAAAAAAAGAATGTTTTATTGTTTGCATTTCAAAAAATTGCGCATATTTTCTATTTAACAAAAGCTTTTAGCAGAACGATAAAATGACGTACCGTTTATATTTAATTTTAGAGGTTGAAAAAGGTTTAAATTTTGATTTGAAGCTGTTTTTTCCATAATATAAATTGAATTTAAATTAAAACAACGACATTGAAAAATATAATGAAAAAAAGGAAATTGCAAAATAATAGATAAAATTTGACATACACTTAAGAGAGAGATTGCAATTAAGATATGAAAAAAATGGAGGTAAAAAGATGAGGAACAAAAAGAGAGAAAAAACGGAAAAGTATTAAAGAAATCACGTGAAATGAATGAATTCAGTTATGATTAAATGTGGGAAATAATTTAAATTTGGTGATTTTTCAGGAAAAATCGATAATTAAAGGAGGCGGACCCTTTGATCCATTTTTAAAAAAAAGTATTTCGAAATATTTCTTTTTTTTTCCAAACCATCGATATTCGTGATCAGGGTGACTCTTGAAACGAAAATGCAGCTTCCATTGTTTTTATTTTTTTAACAAAGGAAATATTTTTTCGTTTCAAGAGTCACCCTGATCACGAATATCGATGGTTTGGAAAAAAAAAGAAATATTTCGAAATCCTTTTTTTTTAAAAATGGATCAAAGGGTCCGCCTCCTTTAAACAAATTGTTGTGAGGACCATCGTTTGTTGCTTACTACTACGATTCCAAAATATCAGTAATACTTTTTTTGAAATAATCATAAAAAAGAAGTGGGATAATAGCGTCGTAATTTTAAGATTATCCTCCGCAAATTTTACCACATTTTATAATTACCATAATAACAGGAAAAAGGAAGCAACTTGAAGAACTTAATTCTGTCACAGGAAGGATGTATATTATTTTTTGAATTTTTCTGACATCTTTTATAACAATATTTTTCGCAATATAATATTAATAAAAAAACAGTAAAATAATTAATAACGCATGGAAAACAATGGGTGGCCTCATGTCTGACAGCCAAAACCCAGGTTTTTTTTATGGGTTTCGGTGATGCGCGCTGTAATAAGGCCAAAAGTTAATGCATTTACTTTTGAAATGCTTTGAATTACACATAATTGCTCGGGCGTCAATAAAAAATGATAAAAGTGAAATTCATTTCTTTGATAAAACAAAATTAATACAGTAATAGAAAACGGGTCCTTCATTTTGATTAATGTTGGGTCCTTTTTATTAAAAAAACAACTATAAAAAATATAATAATGTCTGACAGTTGCACTTTGTCTGATATAATTTTATTAATCGCTATCAAAACAGGAACAGAATGAAATAGAAAAAATCAAAAAAATTTATTTGACAAATGACAATTTTTGAATGATGCATTTTTTTACTGTTAAACGTTTTAAAGGTGCCTCCGCTTTTGTTATCTATTTGATGAGTTTCGCTATACCTAAAAAGGATGAATAACTTGTAAACACTAAGAATAAAAAATGTTTATATTTTTTGTACTTTTTTCACACCAAACTTGAGACATTTTTTGGTTGCCTAACTTATAATTTAATTTTAATGCCATTTTTGTAATATTTAAAACGTCTAAAATGAAACATTGAAACAACTACGGTATTTATTCACATAACATTTGATAAAAAATTTTAATGTTAACATGAGTTAAACGTTAAAAAGGTTGTGTTGTTGACAATGAGGTTGTCATAACGAAAGATCTCTCATTTCTCTTAATTTCAAGGAAATTGAAAATTCACTACAAAGTTTTAAAATTTCTACATTTAAATGAAAGTAGTTCTAACATGTAAATATTAAAAATAATGGATTATGAGTCGTTTTTTTACATGTTTTATATCAAACTAATGTATTTCTTCAATATTAGAAGGCGATTATTCGTTAAACAGCAATGAAAACCAAAAAATTGTTTTTTGATAGTAAACGAGAAGCGTCCATTTGAAAATCTTAATATGATGATTCTGGTTGAGCATGATTAAACTCGAACAAAATTTTTCGTGATTTGTCTTGTTAGCTTCAAAATAAATAACAAACGTTTTTCGAAATGTGATGTTCTCATTTTGCTCTAATGGCTATAAATCTTAATAAATGGTCAGAAAGAAAGCTATATTTTAAGAAATATTTTGCAAAAAAACCTGACATGCATGTAGAAAGATAAAACTTTTTTTATATGAGGAGCTGATGGAATATAAAACAAAATAAAAAATATCAAAATTTTGACATTTTTGAAAGCTTTTATTATAAAACGAATAGTTTTATAACTTATTCACAGAAAAAAATATTTGTATGATTTTATTAGATTTTTTCTAAAACTTACACACTTTGGTAGAGGACTTTATTAAACTTGATTGCCACAGCATTGTATTAAAACACCGAAACACAAGGATCAAACTCTGTAAACGGTTGAAAAGCATTGTTTCATTCAAATGTAACTTATAAAGTGTAACAGATTTTCTTTCGATTCAAATAAAAGATTTTTATTTGCTAACACATTTACATCATCTTTTTTAAAACAACAATTTAAAAAAAATAAAAACAACTTTCACGTAACCATCTATCAAAATATTGTTTCCGGTTAGTTAAAATGTTTCTAAATTTTTTAATGTTATGATGTCAAAGTTATGGGAAAAATTTGCATTTTTCAAATATTTCTCAGGTCCGGCGAATTTTCTCATGAATATGGTCAAGGACGCTGCAATTAATCCTTTTATAAAGTTTCCTTATTTGAATCAAATTTTTAATTGCTTTTTAACCGCTTTTTTAGACTTGAAATTTACAGCATTTTTAATTCTTTTTATTTTCCGCATTTTTGTTTTTATTGAGAGATAAATAAAGTTTTTATTAAACAATGAAACGCTATTATCAGTTAATTAGGTTGAATGTCTTTTTGAATCTTCTCAAACAAAAGATTAAAAAAAATGTCTATGGCTATCAAAAAAATTATAACTAAATTATTGGTAGAAAAATATAATGAAGTTTGTGCCCAAAGCTTTGGCAGCAACTTTACAGTAAGTCATACATTTTACATATTTCCAAATACCAATATAATATTTTTAAGATATCTTATCGCAATCAGCTCAAATTTATGTGGATAAAAGAAATTTAGGTTTAAAGTTAAATTTTTTTCTTTATCCCCTTAAAGGGGACCCCTTTATCTATTTTATGATGTTTACTGTCGTGACAACAAAAATGATAACCATATTTCATATTGTTTTTAAAAAATAATTTTTAAACTTTTGAAAAATCATAGTATGTGTTTTTGAAAACAAGTATTGTAGCATTTTTTGTAAATATTTTTATAAAATATCTTTGATCTCGGTCGGAAAACATTTGCTTTTGAAATTCATATGTTTTTCTTGTGCATAAGTTCAGTTTTTTTAAAACAAAGTTATCATTATCAAATTTCTTTTTCAGTTTTAAACAAATCAAAGAAAGCAAATAAAATTAGCATATTTCAAAAAACCTAATATCTTTAACCAGTGCTTAATTTTCAAATCATTGATGAACCCAAAGAAAAGAAAATTAAAACATTTATCAAAAAAGCTATTTATTGCAGCAATCAGTACGTAGCACCCAAAATCATTTTATAATGTTATAATTACAATTGTTTACCCGATTTGCCCAGGGGCTATGTTTATTATGTCCATTTTAAAGTAATTAAGAGTGTTTTTTAAAACAAATAAAAAAAATTGTTTTTTGCTTTTTGAGCATTAAAATAAAGGGTTACAAACGGAGAAAAAAAAGAATTTGTAAAAAACAAACGACATTTTAATTTTTGCCCTTTTTATGAACAAAAAAGTGATATTTGAGCGCAGTTTTTGCAGAAATAAAACATAAAAGAAAGAAATAGAAAGAAGATCAAAAAAGACTTCAAAGATGGCTTTAACAGGAGCTTATTAAAGCATCTTTCCATATATGGTCGAAGATCCATTATAAATATAAATAAATTTTTTGTTAAAATTGGCCTTGTACTGTGTTTGCCAAAAACATTCTTTGGGCATTGTCTTTTTTTTTCTTTCTTTCAATGTCAATGATCATTTTTTGAGTCAACCGGAAGAAATAAAACAAAAAAAACATAGCAGCAAAAAATATTACATTTTAATTTTTATAAGTTTATTATTTTTATTTCTTATTCACGTGGAAAACATTTTTCATAAAATTTAAGTTTAAAAACGATTATTTAAAAACCACATGACAAAAATATGTTGTAAACTGTCCTTTCCCTTCAAAATACATGTTCCTTATCAGTAATGACGGGAATAAAGAAAAAAGTTGTTGTTTAACAAATGAAATTTTTTTTCTCTATTACAAAGTTATTCCATAATTTTGAAGTGTAATGATAAAAAACACAAAGATCAAAATTGTCTGAACTTCTTCCTTCTTTTCTGTAAAATGAAGCAGGTTAAAGTTAACGAACTTTTATCATTTCAAATTCACGTGTTCAAATAAACTTGAATTTTTTGTTGTTGTTCTGATCTGGCAAAAAATAATCAGTTCTGCTCTAGCATTAACTTTTTTTGTTATTTTTCAATTTTTTTTGATATCACATTAAAGGTCAAACAAATACTTTTTTTTGTCTTTTTTTTGTTGTCTTCATGATCATCATGGACAACGGAAAGAGAGTTTACAATCGAGAATCACCAAAAGAAGTCATGATTGGCTGAATAACGACATAAAGAAATTAAATGTATACATTGAGAAAGAAAAGAAAGAACGTCTTCAGACGTTGAAGGCGACAACAACGTTGTTATTTGACTCCGCCTTTTTGACGCACGAATTTCAGCTCAAACCAAGAAAAAAAAAGAGCAGCGATCGGATGACGGAGGCGTCGTCGTCTCTCAAGGCTATCAATATAAAAGTATGACTACGAGCTTCACTTATCATCACTATTACATTGCAGAATTTTTTCTTACTTCTTCTGGTATCCACCACCACCAAAAAATATATATATATGTTACTGATGATAACGTCTTGAGGTTTTTGATCTTCTCTCTTTTATTGGGGATGGTTTTGTGACTAAAAAAGATTTTTTTTATCATTTTTTATCATTTTTATTTATTTTTTGGCGATAATAATGTTTGTGATCGATAAAATCATAAACAAAATGTTTATCAAAAATATTTTTAATTTAGTCAATGGGGATTTAAAAAATTAACGAAATATGGATTTGAAATATCTCCTTTTGTTTCAATATTAAATTCGGTTTTAAAACCTTAAAGTCCAAAAAACGAGATTAGAATAATCAAAAGCGTATCACTATTTAAAGATTTTGTTTATTATTTAGAGAACTTTTTTGTCTAATTTATGCAATAACAATAAACTCTCATCCAAAAAATTATTAAAGCAATTTTTAGTTTATGACTTTTTACCTATATTTTTTTGTTCCTTTTCCAAACCACATCAAATTCATATGAACTTTTTTTTCTCTCCCCAAATAGAACTAATCATGATAGGGTGGAGTTTAAGAATTATTCTTTTCAGAGAAAAAAAAAGTATTTAAGTTGGCGAGACTTTAATTTGTTCGGTGCATTCAATCTATACCCATAATCATATTCGGGTGCATGCGACCTTGCGATGATGCTATAGAGCGATAATAATAATATAAAAAGAAAAATCTCATGTGCCATCAAAATTATTTTCTTTTTCGTTTAGTTTTAACCAACCCTCCTGTAGTTTTCAAGGGTCAAATAGCAACAAAATAGATAAGTTTTTGTTTGTTTTACAATAGCATGAAAAAATTAGTGCCATTGTTTTTTTCTATTTTTTCTAGAAAAAAAAATTATAATTGCTCATCAAAAAAATCGTTTGAGTTCGGGTTCAACATGTTTTTTGCGCCTTTAATTAAAACTATATTTGTGTGGCCTTTTGAGTGCTCTGGAAAATTTGAAAAAAAAACTTTTTTCAGCTTTTCGGATATACCGTAGCTGCATTGAAAAAAAAGGGTTTAAAAGACAACATTTTTTTAAAATCAAAAATTACAATGAAATTTATGTTGTATTTCCAGCGTTCTAGATAAGATTGTAGTTAATTATTATCTCTTTCTGTTTGAAAAAATAAAAATAGAGATAAGAAAGAGAGACTTTGGTCAATGTCAAATAAATATGGACATTTTTTCTTAATTGCCTAATATTTTTTTCGACGACTTCCCTTAATTTTTCCCACCCCCTATTTCCGGCGATATTCATATTTTTGTTTGTAAAATTGAAATTTATATTTTTCATATTTTTTAAATATAATATTTTTTTCAGGATCACATTTTTAAACGCACCCTTTATTGGGGCAGCTTTTTTTCATCACTCTTTGTAATCGACCAATCCAAACTTTTTGGATTCACTTCTTCCCTTTTTTTCTACCAAATAAATAAATACAAACATGTTTGAAGCATTTTCTGGTGGTTTTTCTTTCATTAACATCCTTTCCATCCTTGCTTTCCTTACCACCGTTGGTCTCTTCCTTTGCGGAATGTAAGTTTATAAAATCATATGATTTCTTTAATTAAAAAAAGTTGACTTTGCAAAATCTATCAACTGATACCACAGATTTTTGAAAAAAAAAAAAAGAGTTTGCGGTAATAAATTTTAAAAGTAAAAAAATGAAATCAGCGTGATTTATCTCGTTTGATATCATTTCATCATTTATCTTTTTGATTAAAAAAAATGTTTTTTTATTATCACATCAATTAATTACCTATTAAACCACTTTTCTTTACAGACCGATTTGCCGACAAATCTGGAAGCGACAAGATACAAATGAAATTTCTGGTGCACCATTTATTATGGGTGTCCTTGGGTGAGTAAAATATTAACAAATAAATTTGATTAAAAACAATTAAAATTTTTAGTGGCACATGTTGGCTTACATATGGCTGGCTAAAAGGTGATGGAACTGTTATGTATGTAACAACGGCACAAGTGATATTGTATTCAACATATGTTGTCTTCTATTTCTTCATGACCAAAAAGAAGGTAGGGATTTTGTTTGCTTTTTTTTGTCACAATAACTTTTTATTTATTTAATACCCGAGTTGCTAATTTTTTTAAACTGCTTTTTTAATATTTTTGTTTTGCTCATTTCAGGGCTTTCTTTGTTGCATCCAAAAACAATCTTGGCTACAATTTATCCCCTTTTTTAGCTTTGGATTAGCATTAAAATCGTTGCTCTCGTTATCACATGTGCCGCACTTCTTGCCAGTGTTCACTTCTTTGGACATACAGTTTTTCATCCACTTGGATTTGTTTGTTTAACATTAAATATTGCTGATTTTGGAGCACCTTTGGCCGGATTAGTAAGTTTTATAAAATTGATATTGAAATAAATGATAAAAAAAATTAATTTTTTAGAAAGTTGTTCTTCGTCGTCGTGCAACTTCTACACTTCCACTTCCATTATGCATTGCAAACGCATTAGTTTCAACTGAATGGTTTGTATATGGTCTTCTTAAATCTGATTTCTATCTTATTGTAAGTTTAAAAGAAAATCACTTTTTGAGCAAATTTTAACCTTACTTTTTTTATAGATGCCAAATGGTATTGGATCATTTCTTGCAATTTCACAATTGTTCCTTTTTGTTATTCTTCCACGTAAACCTGGACAAACTGCACCAATTGTACGACTTGTTCGTTGCTTCGGTGGACGGGCTTCACGCGTAAAAGATATTGAAGCTGACGCCGTTGTACCCGTTGAAGCTGATGACACATGTAAAATTAGCAAACATCGCTGGTCAGATCGTATCGTTGCAAATGTTGCAAATGTTACCGGTGAAATTGAAAATGTCATTCATAAAGTACATCTTGGTGATCCATTTGCATATTCTGGCAAACTTAACAAAGATAATATAAGCAATGATAGTGTTACAATGACACCTGAATCTGCTGGAACTCCAGTTGAAAATAAACATATGGGATTTCCTGTAATCATTCAAAATGAAGAACAACTTCTTCAACTTGCAAATCAACTTGCTGAAAAGCTTGTTGCATTAAAAAATCCATCTGCTGCAGTCATCAACGAAGAAAATGACAAAGACAAAGTCAAACGATGCAAAAGTGTACCAGATTTAAGTAAATAATGGAATTCAACCCGTTCACACAAAAAAATCTGATAAGATTAAAAAATTATGGTTTAATCTTTATGCGGGTCAAACATTTTTATTTATCTTTCTATCTTTAATCTTTCAATATTGCTTTGGTAGAAAGCTATCAATACACATTTCTTAGTCCCTGTTCAAATTTTTTAAAAAGCTTTACAAACGTTAATCTCGACGTTGTCCGATTTTTTTTCTCTTTCTTTAATTTGTTTTAAATTTGACACACTTCTTTTTTTTAATGAAGTACGCAATAATCATTCTTTTTTTTATTTGTACATGTGGAAAAACTGATCGTTTCCAAAAAAATCCATTCATAGAGTCAGCCTATTTATTTAGGTCATGCTGCTTTCTATCATCTTTCATTCCCTTAAACTTCGGTATAAAATGTTTTTTGTTTAAATATTTAAGAATTAAGCCTATGTCCTTTTAAATTTAAAAAAGGACTTCAAAAAAACATCATTTTAGCACTTCAGTGCCCTATAAAAAAAACAAAATATATTCGCCGTTACCGGTGAAAAGCCAAATTAATTTACCATAAAAATATAAGTGCAAAAAAATAATAGAAACCTTTTTAGTATAAAGGTTTAAATATTTGATTAAGTTCTTTTTTCTTGATCTAATTAATTTTTGTTGGCCAGTAGCTCGTTTTCTTTTAATTATAATTATTGTCATCCAAAATTCTTTATTTGAATCATGTTGGCTTCTTCAACATTGTCAAATAAAATTGTTCATTTGAGTAATAAATTTTTAGCTTTTTTTTTGTTCAATCATTTTATGTTTGATCAATAAATTTTCTCTAAAAAAGCTTTAATCCTAAATATTTACCATCTTTTTTTTTCATTCAACAGTAGCCACAATGTGCTGATGTCAGACTGTAAAAAAAATATAAAATAGACCAAAATTTTTTATTGTAACATTCTTTTCATTAAAAAATAAATGTCTTTTAGTATTAGTTTAATTTCGTAACACCATTTCTTTTTCTTGTCATTTTTAATTATCTTTTATTGTTTTAACAATTTAAAAGGCATTTTTGTTTTTGGTCTAACTTTAAAATAAATTAATTTCTTTTAATAAATGTGTCACATTTGATAAAACAAAAAGGAAGAAAGAAAATGCAATGACGTGTAATGATAAAAAAAATGTTCATCATGAAAGTTCGGTAAATAAAATAATCAATCGTATATCATTTTAAAGAAATTTTCTTGTTATTAATTATAAGAAAAAGTAAATCACTTTTTTTTCTATTTCAACCGTGATCAAAAATATTTTTGAACCTTTTTTGACTTCTTTTTTTTGTTGATAAAAACACGTCTTTCACGTGAATAAGAAATATCAAAATTGGCATGAAATTATATGAAAAGAAATTTTTCGAAAGAATTAATCATACATCAGGTTTAAAACCATATCAAAAAATATTATTCCTGCCCACATGTGAAGAAATGATATCTCTAAAATTTTTTTAGGGGCAAAATACATTTTTTTAAGGGATGAAAATAATAATATAATACAAAGAAAAAAGATGATACCAATAAATGGCATCAGATGATGACGTTAATCCTGAGCACATGATTAATAACACTTTAAAATTTTTTAAAACAGGAATAAAAAAATAACAGGAAACAAAAGTAAAGCTTAAATCGCATATTTATTTTCAAAAAGTTTTTGTAAAATTTTTATACATTTTTAAAGAGATAGCGGAAACTTCTGGACTTTAATATAATTTTTCCAAAAATTAAATAAGAAGTCATGTTCCGATATTCTTCTGAAAAAAATTTTAATAAAGAAAAGATGGCGTCAAGTGAATCACTTCCATTGGATTTTTCTGTTTTAAATATAAAGCCTTCACCAATTGAAGAATTATCAGCAATGGGTCGACCAAGTGGCTTAAAACAACCGAAATCAACAGTTATTAAATCAATTGATGATCATCATGAAGAGCCAGAAAAGGAAAAAAAGAAGATCGAAATTGAAAAGAATAACCAAAATCGTATTGGAGCTGATTCGAGTAAAACTTTGTGTATCCAAAATTTAAAAGACATATTTGTTAAAATTTTAGGAACAGAATCTCATAAAGAAGTTTTAAGATTAAACCAGGAACGACGTGAAATTATTACTGAAAGTTATGCTTTAATGAAAAAAGGCAATGGCCCTAATAATGCTCTTGCAGTTTTTGTAAGGTAAATGAATTTTTAATTTTTAACTTAAATTAAAATAATTACTTATTAAATGCAAATATTTGCAGAATGTTTGCTGAAAATCCACATTACAAAAATATTTGGCCACAATTTCGTGGAATTCCTGATAGCTCTTTAATTTCTTCAGATCAATTGAAAAATCATGCAAAGGTATATTTTGGTGGAATGAATAATATTATTGAAAGTATGAATACTGGAGATGAATCAGAATTTCGAAATATGATTCGAAGAATGGCACGTTCACATGCAAAATTTTCTGTTCGAAAATCTCATATTATTGCAATGTTACCTGAATTTATTACAGTTTTAAAATCTTGTGGTGTTTCAATTACAGAAGAGATCAAAGATGCATGGTTTACACTCTTCGACGTCATTGGAAATTTACTTTCTCCAATTTCCGTTTCATAACTTGTTTATATTTTTTCATGTGAAATTCATTTTAATTTTTTTTTTGTTTATTGAACTGATGATCTGACAACCACTGACCGACTGAAAATAAGCGTAAAAACTAACAAAAAACAAATATACAGCAAAAATAAAAAAAGAGAGAGATAAAAAAATGGGTTTTTTAAACCATTGTTGAAGTAAGACATTCTTCCATATGCTTTTTAAATTCTGCAACTAAATGCTCTGTATCAATATGAAAATTTTGCCATGCTAATGGAACTGTTAATTCAGTAAATTGAAATTGGGGTACTGTAGCACCATTTTTAGGAGTTGAACTAAAATATCCGTATTAAATAATTTGAATACAATTTAAAAGAATAAACAAACGTTGAATTGCCATTTTGTGCAGCAATATTTGGATCTGAACTTTTTGCAGAGGTTAATTGTTTTACAGGTGTAAAGGCAGAAGTTTCAGAGAAAACTTGTGCATTCATTTTTACTGGTCCAGCAGGAGGTGAAAATGGTACATAGCTTAATGTTGTTGGAACTGGAGCATGTAATGGCCTTCCAGGTGATTGATGCAATGATGGTGGCGATGGTGTTCCAACACTATTTGGAGTTTTACATTCTTCAAGCAAATTTGAAAGATTAAAATTTATCCCTTGTTCGTGGCTTAATAAATTTTCTGGTAAAACAACATCAGAACCGGATGTCTCTGCCATAGATAAAATGTTGTCATTTTCAGATTGAGATTTACGATTTCTACGAGTTCTTCGACTTCGTGAAGATTTTGGTGTTCTTGCAAAATATTGAGTATTTGGTTCTTCCATTGTAGGATCATATGGTTCAGAGCCACGATGTAAAGATGAACATTCACCAGGAAGGGGCTTCTTTTCTGTTGCAGGAGTTTTTAAAACACTTTCAGATGTACTAAATGCAAGTTCAGCTGTTTCATTTAGTTTTAAAATTGTTTCATATTCTGATTCTTCATTGATTGAAATGTTATCATTTGATGTACTGCTTTCACCCTTTAAAAAAAGTTTTTTAACTACAGTAATTTATATCTTAAAATGAGTATACCTCTCGAGCAGAATATTCTTCATCTGGAACTTCATAAACTAATATTACAAGCTTTGAAGGATGTATTGGTTTTGGATGTATAATCTCTTGTTCAACTGGTGGAGGGGGTGGAGGTTGTGGTGATTCTGCAAAAAAATCGTTTTTTAACCTTTTGAGCAAAAAAAAATTTTTATTGCAAAAGTCAAAAAAGTGCTTACGCATGCTTGTAATCATTTTAAGAAATGATTCACCAGTGAAACTTTGCTTTGTCAAAGGGGAAGCTTGTGAATTTAAATGTAACGGTTTAAAGACTGCTTCTGATGATGACGGTGATGAAGTGTTAATTGTTAATGCTTCCATTGGAGATGAAGATGAGGGGTTTTCTATTTTTTGAGTTTCAGGAATTGAATTTGATGAAGAAGTTGGAGGCAAAGTTTTTCGTGGAACAACTGGCATAAAAGCACTTCGTTGTCCAATATTTATATTTGAAGCTTTTGGTGCACGATTTTGTTCAGATCTAACAAATTTTTGCAATTGTTTAATAAATGTTGCAATTGTAAAAAAGTTTGTTGGTTTAAGATCAAATCGAGCGCATGCTTCCCTATCCGTTTGATGAAGGGGTAAATCCCATACAGAAAACCATTGAATTCGTCTTAAAAAAATTAATAAATATTATTAATGCATACTCCATATGTGATAATTACCGTATCTCATATGGAGCTTCAGGTTTAAAATTAAAATCAATTTCAACATCTTTTACAATGAATAATTGTGTAGGAGTTTTTCCAACAACTCTTGAAATATAACAATGTGGATTAATTTTACCACTGATATCATATCCAACTTCTTCACGAACTTCTCGAATTGCACAATCTGCTTCACTTTCATCTTCATTTACTTTACCCTTTGGAAATCCCCAACTTCCTTTTAATGCATAATATCCTTGAACGAGTAAAACATAATTAAGAGATTTATCAAGTAGAATTGCGCCTTTAACAGGGATAGATTTTTTATAATCAACAAAATCAGTCATAATCTAAAACATAAAATTATTATTGAAATAAAAAAAGGCAATTATTATTACTTTATCAAATTCCTGTAGTCGAGGACGAAGATAATCAACGTATTTAAATATAACTCTCGCAAAGTTCTTAAAATCTTCTCGATGTTGTTTATTATTTACGTTACAAGCAGAAGAATCGTTGTAATTATCCAAGAAAAACCAAAATGCTAATTCAATTTCAAAACAAATTCGAATATTATCTTCTTTCTATAAAAGAGATATTGAAGGAGTTTAAAAAGGGTATGGGATAAAACTTACAAGATCATCAGGAAGTTGTATAATAAATCTTTCACATATATCTGCAAGGGTTTGTTCAGGTATATCTGTAAAATCTGGAGCAGCTTTGGATTCTGAAGTCCTCAAAGATTTTTTCTTTCCTCGTGCTCCTCGTCTCCGTTTTGACTAAAAATAAATAAGCATTTGAAAAAAAAACACAAAACAATAGATATTTTTTTATAGTTAAAACATACACCTTCAGCCAGCTGATTCTCTTCCATCGTTTAACCTCCTCTTTTATTTTTACGGAACTGACAGACGGGAATAAAAAAGAGTTGAGATGAACAAAAACACCTCTTTGCTTTTTGAATTAAACTTCCTGTCTCTCTCTCTCTCTACAACAACTTGGTTCAATTTTTATCCTTTTTTTAAAAGAATGTGATTTCCGCGTAAAACCATTAACAAAGCATTGATCTAACAACGAAAAAAAACCCAGCAAGTAAAAAAGAAATGTCACTTGTTCATACATGCCACACTTAAAGGATATAAGCTTTCTCTTCCTTAATGCAACTGAAAAAAATTGCATTGCACGTAATTCTTTTGCAAACAAAACATATAAAAAAAGAAGAGAATAAATGCAAGAAATATCAAAAAAAAGTTACAAAGGTCAAAAGCCAGAATTTGTCGTTTGAATTGTATGCAGTTTCTCATTACCTTTAAGGGGAATGGTAAAAACATTTATATATTGATAGAAAAAAACACATGGACAACTATGCATGCAATTAAAGATAAATGTTACAGTAATATTTACCAGAAAAACTTTTAAAAAATTTAAATTTAAATTTGCTTTTTATTATAATTTTGCTCTCAAATCTTCATTTTTTACTTTTTGACTAGAACAGAAAAATAACAAAGGCAAAGCTATCGATTATTTGAAAAAAAAGTTGAAAAAAAATATGAACACAAGATACCTTTTGGCAACGTTCTCCTTTCATTTTTGCTTGAGATTTTATACTCTGCATTTTTTTCATTTGAAACCAGAAAAACGTAATATGTCACAATTGTATGATAAAGATTGATTTCTTTGCTATTGTATTCTTTATCAGCAGTAAAAAATTCGACGTAAACTTTTGAATGAATTGTTTCAACGTTTCTGTTTTTTCAACATCTTTTTTTGTGCTTGAGAATTCTGGAGTCCTAAAACGAACATTTGTTCTTAAATTTTCTAATAATTTTTTTATCCACTATTATTTTTGCGTCGTATATAATTTTTCTTTAAAGCATGTGATTATACTACTTTAAAATTAATTTTTTTACACGGGTAATTTGTATTTTAATAAGTTCTTTAGGCTTGATTAATCAATTTAAAAATAAAATTTTGCTGATGACCATGGCTTGTTTTTTTTGCAAACTTGTTTTATGTTTTTTTCGGCCGTGAAATAAATTGTGTTTTTTGATCTATTTAGCGTTTGAATCATTTTTTAAAACTTGGATATGTACTTTTTCCTTTTGTCAATTTTTATATCGATTTTTTATTACATTTAAAGCATATTCCAGTTTGAACTTTTTTTAAATTTTTTTGTCAGCATTTCGATTTTTTTAAGACAACGTGTTATTGCAATATAATCATTTTTATTGTTGCTAAGGAAAACAAATGTTTCAGGTTCATCATTTTGTTTATATGTCTATATGAATTATATTTGTTAGAAAGCAGTATCTTAAACAAACTTAAATATTTAATTTGGGAACGGGTATTTTATTCAGAATACAATTGCTGTTATCATGGTTGCAGATGCAAATCGTGATGAAGCGCTATTATGCCTTCAAAAAGCAAAAGAAGCAATGCTTGCCAAAGATGAAGCCAAAATGAAACGTTTTATTGAAAAGGCAAGACGGTTAGATCCATCTTGTGATGTTAAAAGTGAGTATTTTATAAATCATTATTTATTTTGTAAATTATATTATTTCTTTTAGGTTTTCTTACAAATGGTGCCTATACTTCTAAACCAGAAAAAGCAGAGAAAACTCAACAAGAACGTAGCTATTCTCATGATGATCATTATGAAGAACCTGAAATGAGACATCGTGGTCGCTCCCGTCCTTCGCCTTCTAGAGCTTCAAATGCAAGTGCAGAAAATCCTTCAAGTTCACAAAAATCCCGTTCTCGTTCACGTAGTACAAGTGCTACAAGAAGAAAGCAACAAGAAGATGCATCTGAATCTGTTGAATATGCTGCAGATGAAGTTCAATCTGTTGAAAGGTTTGAAATTGTTAACAAAATTCTTTTTCATTTTTTTTTATTTTTTGTAGAATCCGCCATTGTAAAGATTACTATGAAATTCTTCAAGTTGAGAAGAATTGTTCTGAAATTCATTTAAAGAAAAAATATCGTGAATTGGCATTAAAATTGCATCCTGATAAATGTAAAGTTCCTGGCGCAACAGATGCATTCAAAGGTTTGTTTTTTTTACTATTTTTAATGAAATGATATATTAGTAATAATTTTTAGCCCTTGGAAATGCTTATGCTGTTTTATCTGATAGCAAAAAGCGTGCAGAATATGATCAATATGGTGCAGAAGGGGCACGAGTATCTCGTAGAAGAAATGATTTCTATGATTATGATGTTGGAAGAGGTTTTGAAGCTGAAATGTCACCAGAAGATATTTTTGAAATGTTTTTTGGCGGTGGATTTCCAACTGGTTCAGTTTATCGTCGTCGAACACATTTTCAGTATCGTCGTGAAGAACCCCAAGAACCTCAATCAATTCTTATGAATCTTTTTCATATTTTGCCTGTTATTGTTCTTCTTTTTGGTGGACTTTTTGTGCAATTCCTTGTCGGTGAACCGGCATATTCTCTTCAACGTGAAGGTGATTACATATATTTACGTCAAACACGAGATTTACGGGTTAATTATTATGTTAAAAGAAACTTTGAACAAGATAATCGTGGTAGAGTTAGTCAAATTGAAACTCATGTTGAAAATGAATATGTGAATCAATTGCGAATGAGATGTTATAAAGAAAAAAATAATCGTAAGTTTATTTTTTAAAAAATAATTACTGTAACTAATTATGAAAAATTATTAAGGCGAAACAATGTTATGGTCAGCAAAAATGCGAGGTGATAATTTGTTATGGCAAAAAGCACAGAATATGCCCCTTCCAAATTGTCAAAAGCTCCAAGAAGTTATGGCTTAATTATTATACAATTAAAAACATCACCGGTTTATTCCGAATAATTCCTTCTTGATTTTTTTTCTTTTTTATATTTTGTTGGTAGTGAGCACTGAATGATATTTACTTTTAATTTGCTCAGTGTTGTTTTTTTCTAATAGGAATGGCATCTACAACACTTTCTTTTGTTTTTGTTTTTTTATAAAGAGCTAACTTTCTATCAATAATAATTCATAAAAATAAATGTTTATATATGGAACGAATAAAGAAAAAGATTAATGAATAATTAAAGTAATACATTGAAAAAACACAAAAACGGTATTTTTTAATACTAAAGCTTTATAAAAGATACATTCATTTTATTAATATTTCTTTTTTCATTGTTTATTGGACACGTCCAGTTGAACCATTGAGGAAGACATGAGATTCGGTACCTCCATGGCCTATAAAATTTAGTTTTTATAATTTTTTCAAAGATTAAAAGTTAAAAACGTACCGTAACCTTTTGGTCCGAAAAGAGCACCATAGCAGCGATTACAATATGGCTTGCCATCGTGTTCACTGTGGGAACCAGCAGCAAGAGTTTTACCACATTTTTCATTATCACATTTAAGGCATGGACGATGCCAATCTTTTCCAAGAGAAGTGACACGTTCAGCTATAAATATTTTGAAATTGTTTTTATTGTAAAATTTTTAAACTTACCAAAATAAACGGGCTTTGTGCAACGAGGACAGGTGGGCATTTTAGTTAGAAGGTAGAATGTAACTGAAAAAAAAAGTCATGAAAAAGTAAGTCGATAGGTATTAGATAAAATACAAAAACTACAAAAATAAAGTAACACCTCGCCTAAAAGTCAAACATTGCGCGGAGAGTTGATTACTTTTTTTTCAATTTTTTGAGGGAGAACAATTCATTTGAACGTCTTCCGATTTTTGAGAAAATATTTAAAAAAAGATTAATTCGTCCTTGTCAAAATAGACAATTTCATTTTCTCTTGTATTTTTTTTTCAAAGTAGAAAAACGTTTACAATGAGGTTACAAAAAATAAAGAGGTACGGGTTTTTTTTATAAAGTTTGAATAAATGATTGGCCAAACATTATTCGTTTTTATTTTTTGCTTCTGTTGCAGCAAAAAAAAAGAACTTGACAAGTTCAAATTGTGGAAGACGAACGAGAAAAAAACAGCCAAAAGTTAAACCAAAAAAAAGAAGAAGAAAGTATTTTTAGGGTCCAAAAAAGGGGGGAATGCGTGTATCATCACGCGCCCCCTGCAATTTTCTCTTTTCAATTCTTCTTTTTTTTCCCATTCAACAATTGACCCTTTTTAAATTGATAACCATTAAGCCTATCTTCTTTTCTTTATAAAGGAATGAAAAAATTCTTCGATATATTTTTTTTCGCACAATAAATATTCTTCTTTCAAAAAATTCAGACACGCTTATCAATATTCAATGACTAAACAAAGGCGTTAATCATTCTTAAAATTCCCAGAATTCCATCATTGCGCAGTTTTTTTTCTACAAGAAACATTTTTCCGGAAATATGAGTGGAACAATAGAAAACAAACATAATCTAAAAAAGACATTGCATACAGAAAAAAAAATATGTGAGCACAGAAAAAAAAGGAAAAACTATCCGATTGAAGTCCAGTAGTTTTCATTATTTTGTTAAAATAGTTTTTTTTATATTTTTAATCCTCTCACATTTGTCATCATCATAAGAAGGATTTGAGAGGATAGAGGGAAAAAAGAGATCAATGGCTGAAGAAAAAAATATTAAAAAATAAAAACCATGTTTGGCTTGCCGCCAAACTTGTTACGAATGGATATCGTAAAGCGTAAACGATTTTAAGTGATTATTAGCTTCAATGATGTTGAAATAGAAAAAATGTGATCTTTGTAGCCTGAAAGTTTTTTTTCAGCGAAATATGAGAAATTAAATCGGTTTTTAAAGCAGCTACTGTTAATTTCAAAAAATGCAGTCAAATTTCTTTTAACAAAGGAAAAAAAGAAAATTTTGTAAAAGTAATCGGATCATTCTTGAACAAAAAAAACATTGGGCGGGAACATTTTGGTTTTATTTAACTAAAAAGGCTCAAACAGTTCTCTATTCAAGTTTTTACTTAACAAATTAATTGCTGCAATTTTGCAAAGTGAACGAAAAAATAGAAGAACCTTCTAAACACTTCCAAAATTTTAACTAGAAGATGTTGCCGATTTTTGACCTATTATATTGTAAAAATATAGTTTAAAAAGTATTTAATTATAGATTGGAAAAATGGGAAGTTTATGAAGGAAAAGAAATATAACAAAGGTGTCGCATCAATGCGCCTGGAGGAAAAATTTGGGGGAAGAAAGGGATGGGCTAGCTGTTGTTATTTTTTGGCGCGCAAAAAAAAAGACAAAAACTCTTCCTTATAAATTTTTAAAGGAAATAATGTCTAGTTGTTGCGACTCCCCACTCAATACAAGTATTTTTAAAAGTTTTTTTGGTTGAAGAAAACAAATTACGAAATCAAAGACAATAAAAGGAAGTAAGAAAGGCGCAGATGCTATTGCATAAATGAAGACGAAAAATATATGAAGCTTTAAACAAACTAAAGCAATAAAGCCTTTTTTGTTAGTTAGTTTTTATGTTTAAAAAGCATAAAATATGGGAATAGAAAAAAAATTCTGGCAAAAAAGGGAATTTGCAATGACAAAAAAAAAGACTGATGACAAAAATAAATTTTTTATGGCCCTTAGTCAGAAAAGAAAGCTGATCGGGCGGAGCTTTTATTCTTTTTTAAAAAAATTTTTGCACCCTTTTTTATTTATTTGTTTGTTTTAAAATTCTGTTTTTCTGCCGCCAAAAAAAGTAAGAAATTTTCAATGCCAATCAACCACCTTTCTTTTTCCATTAAGCATTTATATTCCGAAACTGAAACCTTTGTTTATTTGAATGATTAAAAAAAAGAGAGTGACAGGTTTTTGTCAGATTATGGTAGCCTAAATTTTAAAATGTTCTGTTTTACTTTCTGATTGCTTTTCAATCATTAATGACGCTTACTTTTTTCTTTGTATTGTGATTTTTTTGTTTGTTTGTGTGATACTGTAATAAACAATTAATTAAAATAATATATTTTTTATTTTTCAAACATTTTTTTATAAAACAATAAATGGGAAAGAGGCAGATGACAAAAAAGTGAACAAAAAAACTATTTAAAAAGAATAAAAATAATTTTAGAAGAAAGCGAATTTTTGAGCCAAGCAATTAGAAATAGAAGCAAAAAAATTTGTTAAAAATTAATTTTCCAAAAACTCTTTTTCTTTTGTGACAAAATTTTTTTATATGTGTAAAAACTTTTTGTTTTTTTTATCGTTGGCTGCTATTAACCCGTAAGCAAGGCATAAATTTTAAGAAAAAAGAAAGAAAATAATATACAGAAAAATGAAAGAATATTTTTTATAAAAAATTTCAAAACTCTAAAATAACCCGTTTGGGGAAGAAGAAAAAGACGAATAGAAGCATCTAAAAATGAATTTAAAACACCGTTTTGTTTTTTTTTTGAATAAATAAATATTATGGAAAATTTTTTATGCCATTTTTTTGTTAATAAAATCGGCTATTTGAATTTGACATAAGACGAGATTTTGAATTATAATTATCAAGTGAACCATTATTTATTAAGGTTGTATCAGGTACAACATCCATTGTTTCAAGCATTTTTTGAAAACGTTCTGGTAATTGTTCATGTAAAGCATATTCATTCTTTGATAATTCTTCAAAAATCATATCACGATTTGAGTTAACATACACGTATAATTCATTGAGAGCAGAAGAATAAAGTAAAAAGTTTCGTTGATGAGTTTGAGATTCTTGAAGGAGGAAAGAGTTCATATCAGCTTCTGGGATTCTTGGTAATTTTGCGACATCTTCATAAAAGCTAAAAAAAGATGATTACGGTAATTTGAATTTTTTTTTGTTGATTTTGAAAAACTTACTTATGAACAATATGTTTATATTTGTCAATATCATTGGCAAAAAGAAGTTTACTACTTGGAGAATCTTTTGTTAAATGAAGTTCTTGAGTTGAACATGCATCCATTAATGTTTGAGCGACAACATTTAGCGATCCTTCAATTTTTGTTGGCTTTGGAATATCAAAAATAAAATCAGGATTTTTTATTAGATTAACCCAAAATCTTAATGGTAATGCATTACTCTTCCATGCATGTGAAACATCTTCATCAATAATATTATGTTCTCTTGCTTGATCATCCAAAAAATCAAACATATATTTTACACATGCTGGTAGTCGAACAGATCGATTACTTGTTGAAAAAATAACTTCAAAAAGATTTTCAATAAATTTTTGTAAAATTCCTTTCATATGTAAAAGTCGAGTTAAATAAATTTCTGACATCATCTTTTCTTGTGTATCATGTTCAGCTTGTTGTCGAACAAGATGAAATACCCGCATTGTATCTTTGCTATGGCCATTTGATGAATGGGTACCAAATGGACGAGTTAATGTTGGACTATTATTAAAACTTGATGAAGATTTATCTGATCGATCACTTAACAATGAAAGATTATATGATGATGAATTTGCTTGTCGTGGAATTAATGCTAGCATAGCTTTGTTATCAACTTTATAATGTGCTAATGTATTATGCTTCCAATAACCATTATCATGTCGAGAAGTTTGATCAAGATCAAGTAATAATTTTCTATTACCATTTGGTAGCCTCCATTCAAGATCAACATCACTAACAGTTGGACGACCAGAAAATGGAATTGTTCGATATTTTGCATCAATACATTTTTCTTTTACTTGTGTAATTGAATCACAATCAAGTACTGTAACCTGTGTATCACAAATAACTCCAGTTCCTTCTGATACAACAAAAACAGTTAATTCACGGCATTGAACAGTTGAACGAAGGAGTTTTTCTTCTGACAATGAATACCGTGCTTCAAGGGTAATAGCATCTTGTGGACCCTTTTCAGTTTGTTGTTTTGTTGCCCAATAAAATTGATATAATTGTTCACCCGCTGTTCCAGTTAAATATCGATACATTAAAAATGAAAACCAAACAGATAACATTCTTTCTGCAACACTTTCTGCTCGACGGAAAAGAATTTTTGGTTGAAAACGAGCTTCCAAATTACGTTTAATTAAATCTTTAAGAAGTTGTTTAAGAATTTCTGTACAGTAATCCATTCGTTCCTAAAAAAAGAGATTATTGTAAGCTATAGTGAAACATATTTTGACACAAACCTGTAAAATCACCATAAGCAATGAACCAACATAAACTCGATCCTTTTGTAATAAATATTTGTTTTCATCAATTGTTCGAACGAATGATAATAAGAATGTTCGATTTTGTACTAATACATATAATTGTTTTAAACCACTTTCAACTTGATGAGCGCGTTCTTGATCAACTTCTAAATCTCGTAATACTGGATGATTGTTAAAGGAATGTGGAAAAAGAATTCGAGCCGAATAATCATGATAAGATAAAAATGGAATAAATGATGTTCCTTCTGGCAATGAACCCGCAATGGCATTAAGATTTGTTTGAAGTTCATGAAATGCTTCTTTACATTCTTGTGCAACTTTCATTTCAATTGATGTCATTTGATGTTTGAGTGTACGAAGTTGACGATTATGTGAGCTATTCTTTCGTCGATAAAGGATAAATACAATTAACAAAAGGAATAGACTTATAATAGCAATGGAAGCAGCAAGGATTAAATAATTTGAAGCACCAATTCCAGCATCTGCAGAAACGATACCAACATTTTCACTAAAATAAATTAGAATTGACACATTTACGAAGTTTTTTGTTAATGCTTACATTTTATTACCAATTTCAACCAAAACATCAAGATCATCTCTATCAGCAAAAACTTCATCAATTTCAGGGCTTAATTGACATGTTAAAGTAAATTCCGCCAAAGCAGTAACATCACAAGGTGTACCACCAACTCGAACTCTTACATCCCGAACTAATGCAGCAGAAGTTAAATTCTCTCCTTTAATAACCAAATCCGCTCCAGCTTGTGCAGTTTGAACTTTACCAAAATGTAAAATTTTTGGATCTGGAAAAACTTTCAATTTATTACTGTCATCCTCTTCATCTTCTCCAAAATATTCGATATAATATTTTTCATCACTATCTAAACTGAATCCATATCGAAGAAGTAGCGGTTTTTCATTTGAGAATCTTGTATGTTGTTTAATAGCAATTGGGGGAGTTGTACAAATCATCATCATTCCACCACTTTTTACATCACAAATATCACCATATTGTAATTCATCTTCATATTCAGCAACCATTCGAGGACGTTGAAGTAGATTAAAATCTTTTCCATAAACTTCTGTTAAAATTCCACCAGAAACAATTGAAGCTGAACGTTCAACGCGCGTTACAACTGGATTCTCTCTAAAAAATTTATAGAAATATTATTTTTTATTTCTTATAAATTTATTAGCTTACTTGAATTCAAAACTAATTTTACTTGGTAATGAAAATGCTGCGCCATCAACTGTTAAAGCAATATTTTCTTTGTATCCTGGATAATCAGCTTTTTCGGTTCGACAAATTAATTCATGTTCTGTTCTTTCACGAACTCGACAATTTACAGTACCAATTTTAACAACAGCATCTCGGCCGCTATCCAAATTATGCCCAGAAATTGTAATATCCGTTCCACCATTAATTGGCCCCCGAACAGGTCGAAATTTAACTAATTCAGGATTAATAAATCGAAATTCTGTTACAGCTGCATGAGCATAATCTGCAGTCTTTTCTCCGCCATTTATTCGAACAATAACATGTCCATCTTGAGGTGTTGAAACTCTTCCAGTTGTACAAATAATTGATTCAGCTTGCCGATATTCATTTCTATCAACTTCACATCTTTGATTTGCAACATTTACTTGTACATTTGATGCATCCAATCCCAAATTTACTCCAGTAATATTTAAACGTGTTCCACCATTCAATGGACCTTTTCGAGGCCAAAAATCAAGAATTTGAGGATTTTTACATCGAACACTTGGAGATAAAATTGTAAGGAAATCTGATGCACATGCAGCCCGGAATGTACATTTATTTGTTTGTTCACACCATCCACATTCATAATCTCTTGATAAAGTTAAACATTTTCCACAATTATCTGCTAATCTTTCGCACATATAAACGATAACTTTAATTTTATATGGATTATCAAGAGCCCGATAATGTGCAAGTTCTGTTCCAGGTCGAGAAGTTCGAGGCTTTTCTTCTTTTGCCCATAAAATTGAAAGATCAATTGGAAGAGTTGAATCAAGGATTGAAGACCCTTCAAAGTTATCAAATTTAAATTCCAAACATCTAAAAGTTAAATTATTTTTTTAAAAAAATTAAACTTTATTCTTTCTTTCTTACTCAATATTATTTCTTCTTCGTACAGCATTAACAGTTTTAATAAATCCTCCGCTGTATGTGTAATTGCATTTAAAATGTTGCATTGTTGCATCATCCAAATTTGCGGCAGTAACAGAAATTTGACGATTTTTTCCTAATCCAATATAAAAATTGCTATGATTTCGATGATCAAATAATGGACAACTTTCAGGGCCACGACGTGAGGCTGGTTCTTTTATCTAAATTAAAAAGGATTAATATTTTGAAAGGGTATACTGTAAACAAACCTTTGAAACTACCATAACATCCCCCAAACAAACATCTTCAGAATTTGCAACACATTTATCATTTTTAATACACCAATCACATGGAAATTGTGATGATGCACATTCATGACAAGTTTTATGTTGTTGACAATCAAAAAATGTAAAATTTGTAGATATTAAAGTTGCACGTCTATCAACAATTGAAAGGACAGCTTGCACACTTGAAGATTGAGAATCTAAGATTCCTGCTTCAATAAGACTTGAAAATGTTGGAGTTGCACATCTGAATGTTCCATCTGTAACATTTTCAGCTTTTTTTCTTTGTCTTTGTACATTTTCAATATCAAAAACGCATTCCAAACTTGGACTGCTTGCAATATTTTGTGTTGAAATTGTAAGATTTCTTGAAACAGCAATATACTGTTGATTTGGAGAAATTGATAAAATACTTGGACAACTTCGACTATCCTGATAAGTAATATATTGTTTAAATCCATCAATCAGCGTAACATCTTCCGGACATTCATTATCCCGTGAACAAGTATTTGATTTTAAACACCATCCACAAAATGGATTTTCTTGTTGAACACAATCAATACAATTATCAACTTTATCACAATGATCAACTTTAATCTTATAAACAGCATATTTTGATAATAAAAATAATGTTGGAGTATTTATTGATGACGCATGACTCATAACAAATTTTTTATCTTGTAAAATTGGTGATCCATCATCCGTTAATTGAATAGTTTTAAAAATTTTTGACGCTGTTGAATTAATGATTAAAGCTTTATGAAGGGATCCCGTGCTTGTGCCAATAAATCCAACATTTGTACCTTTAACACCATGAACATAAATTGATGTAAAAAATTCTTTTTCACGATGAATAAATGTTGTTGCTTCAACAGGAAATTCTGAGCCAAAGACATGAGGATTTACTTCATTTCCACATTCAAAATTTGTTAAAGCATTTAATGTGCAATCTCTTACACCACTTGGATGATAATCAAATCCTCGAATTCCTTTTCCTGCATTACAATATCTATGGGCATTTGTAAATTGTTTTGAAACATCTTCCATATTAAAAACACAAATTCCAGATGTTGAATAATCAGTAAATTCATGATGAAATTTATCAGTAAATACTGCAAAAATCAGTTGAATGTTATCAATTCTAAAAAAGTATTATTTAAGATTTTTTTTTAAAAATACGGTAATGAACATACGTGCTTCCATGAAATTCTTCTGCAAGATAATATTGTGGATTTCCAACATATGCATCATGAACATATGACAGCACTTCACCACTTGGAGTTTTACAATTTAATGGAATTTCTGAATAACTATAAAATGTTGGATCATCTTTACATATTCTTGCAAGTTTTGAAGGCGAATTTGCATGATTTTGACGAATAACAAAATACACATATTTTTCATAATCAAATGCAGTAACATAATCAATTTGATTAACAGCTTGTGACTTTGCATTTGTAAAAGATAAATATAAACCTTGAAAGGCATTACTCAATAAATTAAGTTGATCACCCTTTTTTAAATCATAACCCGCAACCAAATATTGTGTATCTTCACGAACTGTTGGAGTAATTCCAAGAAAAAGTGTTTGCTTATTCAATTCTTTATTTTCACAAATATCTGATCCACATGTCATTGTTACAAATGCAGTTACTTGTCCATCAGATCCAGAAGGAACCAATTTTCGATTTGATTCTTCAACAATATTTGAAATATTTCCAAGTATCCTTCGACGGCATATTCCACGTTTTACACTACTACATTCAATTAATTCATGCTCTATTTTATCAATTGCCAAAGCTTTAACATAAACATTTGGATCACAATTTGCTGAAAAAAATTCGAACGTTTATTTATTGGTTATTTCATTTTCTTTTAATCTGTTAATCCTTTTCCGATATATAATTTTCAAAAAAAAGCTGATTTTCTTGCAGTTTTAAACCAGTCTTTATTATAATACTTTATACACTCTAATCGGAAGCTTCTAATTTTTCGATGCCTGCTTTGCTTATTGTTTTTTTTATTTCTTGTTTGCATTAATTTGGTTCATTTACTTTAGCAACACACATACAGGTCAGTTCTCTCAAAAAAAGAGAAACTTTCTTTTATTCCTTTTTTTTGACCACTTGTGTTAAAAAGTCGCATCACTAATCTCATTTACTTATTTTGGCAGGGCATCTGTTTGAGTTAGTTGCATTTACGGTAAAAAGATGGGGATGAAGAGAGAAACAATAAATAATACGCAAAAAAAAGAAAAAAATTGCATTCTTCAATTTATTTATTTTTTATATTTTTTTTCCTGGTAAGGGAATATAATCACAATGACTCATTAGCATATTTTTATATTATTTTCTAATTCACATTCCTTTTCAATATAAAAGAAAATTGCTTGCGTTTCCTCTTTTTTTTCCATTCATTTTTTTTCTCACAATAACTCAAATATATATAACGCAAATGTGCCAATTTTGTTTGAATCAAAATCATAAAATGTAAATTTAAAGTCAAAAATGAAAGAGAAATAAAAGCGTCTTTAAAAAAAACACAAAAAAGCAGCCATTTTTGTCTGAGTCTATTTTTATGCGAAAAAAAATCAACCGGAAAAGGCTTGCTCCTTTTCCGGCATGCAATCCCAAAAAAGAAAAAAAAAGAAATTGCTTGATTATCCTTTTTTTATTCATTCATTCAAACATCATTGAACTTTTTTTAGGTCTTCAAATTCGGATAAAAAAATAAGAGTTCTGTTTTGCAAAATAAAAATAAATGACGATAAAAAATTTGCATATACAGTGCATATTATTGACCGATTTCAAAGGTAATTCAGCCGACAAAAAAGAAGAATTTAGTGCGCATTCTACGCGTTGATCCTCTTCAGGGGTGAGTGCTCCTGCTGCTTTTTATATTTTTTTGAGAATAAATATATCCTTTTCTCTCTCAATCCTCAGCTTTTTGTTGAATAAAAAGCCCAATTACAGCGGAACTGTCGGCACACAGAGAATAAAACAAAGACAAACTATTTGGACAAAAAACATGAATCTTTTTTTTTTCTTCCTCTGAAACAGCTGCGCTTCTCTTTTTTTTGTAAAGCTTTGACAAAAGAGTTGGCAATTTAGGAGCAACTGTTGTTGTTTGTCTCTCGATCGCGCAGGAGTAAATCGAAAGAATGGCGCAAATTATTCTCGCTTCAAAAAATCTCTAAATTAGAAAAAAACTTTTTTTGGGAGTATTGTTTTTGAAGAAAAAAAAACAACAAAAATTTGATTGTCGAACACACCAGAAACAGAAGGGGGGAATAAAAAAAGAGAAGATGAAATGACCTTTGTAAAATTGCATTTTTTATGACATAGTTTTTTGATTGTAAAAAAAATATTGCTGCGATATACTTACGTCCTTTACATTCATCTCGTAAGAAAACATCTTCTTTTGTTTCTGTTAAAGAAGTTGGAACATCATAGAGGTGATTGACCGCTCCGACAATTAATCGATTTGTATTGTCATCATATACCTTGAAAAAAAGAAGTTGTTTACAAAAAAAATTTTATTTAAAAAAGATGTTACCATTTTTTGTAATTGAACTTTTTTTCCTTCATGCATTGGAGAAAATGGTATACTTCCAATTCCATTATCATCAAATTCTCTGACCATTATCCTTGGTAAAGGGGGTAACGGAGCAGGCGTTGACATAACTGTGGTAAAACAATTAAATAATAATACAATTAATAAAAAATGTGTTGAAAACATAATTTTTCTTGAAATTCTATCGGGTGGAATTGTCTGCTTTTGTTCATGAAAATTTAAAGTTTCTGGGATTATTGTTGATGTTGCAATTAATGATTCATGGTAGTTAACTTCTATATCCGAACATGAACATAATTTACAGCAATGATTTTCAAATTCATCGTTAATCGTAATAAAGACATCGGCGTCAACCGCCGAAGTTGACGGTCGATTGCCATGCATTGAACAATTAATCAAAAAAATTTGAATAATAATTTAAATACAATTTTTCTTGAATATTATGATCCCGTGTAACAAAAGAAAATAAAATATTTTACAGCTTTTCTTTCCTTGATCTATTATTGCTGCTGCTGATTTTTTACATTGAAAATAAAAAAAAACTTTTTTTTCTCTCTTGTTATTGGAAAGGTCAAGTGATTTGAAAAAAAAGAAATCGTGTAAAAAAACAATGTCGGCAGCTTCAAAAAATATATATGCTTATGAAAAAAAATACCAGCCTAAAAAAATAAAATAAAAGTAATATAATTTTTTTTGTTCAAAAATAAATTCTTTAACACGGATATTTGCAAACAACGAAGAAAAAAATCCGATCAAATATTGGTTAAAAGCGTTAAAAAATTAAACGTTTTTCAATTCTTTTTTTTTTTGAGAATACAAGGGGGGATATTAGATAGACGTAAGGATAAAAACGATTGTACAGAAAAGAACAAAACAAAGATGAAAATTGAAAAAGGCAATTTTTTTTGTTGATGATAACTAAAAAAGAAACAACAAAACGCCGCGATTTCACACTTGAAAAGTCATTGAAAGAATTGAGGGACTGTCGCGCTTCAAAAAGCTTCCTCATCGTTTTTTTTTTCAATTTATTAAAAGCTGTAGCGCATCCTCCTTCTCTTAGTTAAGGGAAGATTGTTTGTTGCAAAAATAAATAAGCGAAAAAAAAACGATAATGATTTTGTTTTTTTTTATCCTTTCCTTATACTTTTCATTTTTCTTATATGCACATAAAAAGTAGCTTCTTCCTTAGTTTCAAGAAGATTTAAAGTCCCAAACAAGCTTATTCAAAAAGCACTCACTCACAATGTATCAGTTTCGATACTCCTGATATCTCTCTCTCTTTTCACTCTCTTTTTCATTTCATTTTTTTTCTCGGACAACAAAAAAAATAAAATGGTACTAAGGGCATGAGTGCGCAAACTCTGAATGACAAACTAGTTAAAGTTAGTCCGATGATGAACGGGAGACTAAGTCGAAACTTTTGAATGAGAGAAAAAAAAAGTTGGGAATAAAAAGCGATTGAAAAAAGATATTTTCAGAAAAAAATAAACTTTCAATATAAAAAATATGGATGCCCGTATTAGTCATCCAACAACTTGAAAGAAAGAAAGTATGCTTTACTCCATTTTTTATTGATAAGAATGAAAAAAAAGACTCCTACGTTTTTAATTGATTGATTTTTTTGGATGCCAATAGGAGCTATTTATTCTTTTTTTAGATCAGTGTTAAAGATTAGATGTAAAAAAAGTAGAGGAGTAAAAAAAAGCAAGAAAAATAGTTTCGTTGTATTTTTCAAGTTTTTTCGTGATTGAAAAATACAACGAAATCATCCATAACACTTTTCCCATACCAAAAATAAAAAAATCTATGCAACAATAAGTGTAAAAAAAGGTTTGCTTTAAAGGGATTTTATCTTAATAAATGACCATATAAAGACGACAGTTATTTTAAGTGTTTGACCAGCTACCTGTGCATTCAGTTAGGTGCGCATCACTATAGAAGCTCTATTCCCTCTTCTCTTCATTCTCCCTTTCCCTTTCACTCTTCTTTCAATGGCAAAAAAAGCTGGACGCACCAAGATTTTTGGGCAAAAAAATACCGCCCTAAATTATGCGCACCGGCAATCGATGACAGCGACCTCGTATCGGCGTTCTTCTCCCTTCTTCTTCTTTTTTTGTGCCTCCCTTTTTGGTAGCTTTACAGCTGAAATCAAGCTAAAAAGAAGTAACACGAATTTTCCCCTTTGTTTTGGTTTCTCACAGATAATACTGCTTAAAAACGCCGTCCGTTTCGCTTCATCAAGCCGCTTTAAATCAAATATGCGTAAATCTGGCGGTAAGAAAGAGAGAAAAGAGAGAATGTGATTTCTTACCATGAAATGAATAAAAAAAACATGACATCGATATACATATATATATAAGACAGGGAAAGAAAAATGGATAAAAATGAAATGGCGCAATAGATCAGTGTAGATGAAAAAAGATATATGAAAAACGTTAAAAAATCCGGTTCATGGCTAACTTTGTGGTTTTTTAATGCCAAAAAAATTATGGGAAAAAATGAAGATTTCTTTCAATTTGTAAAAAAAACGGAAGCCAACAAAAAATGATTTGGCCTTTAAAAAAAAGGGGTATACATTCATTCTTCCGCAATAATGATAAGTTTATATAATGATTATTGACAACAAAAAAATAAGAGAGAGAAAATGGAATTCGTAATTACAGTCTTTAAAAATGTAGAAAAGTGAAAAAAGAAAGAAGAAACGGTATAAATTTGATCGAACAAATCATAAATGCCTGTTTTAAAGAAGAAAAATGCATATTGAGAAAAAAAAATGACTGATTTCCCATGAACCAAAAAGAATAGACCGACGATAAAAAAGAAAGAAAAAAAACACTATTCCCAAAGCGGCGCAATCAGCTTTAAAAATCAACAATGCAATTGGAAGTCAGTATTTTTTTAGAATTTATAAAAAAATAAACCAAATAAAGAATGAGAAGAAAAGTGGATTCTTTTTGATGACATAAAGTCACGCAATTGTATCAACTAACATAAAAAGAAATTAAATCGCAACTTTTGCTGCTGCTGCCTTTTTTTCTCCTCCTTCCGGAAACAAAATTTTTTGCCTTTGAACATGAGCTTTATCAAAAGCAAAAAAGAAACTTTTCTAAATTTTTATTCAGTCTTCAACTTTTAACAAAGTATGTCCTTTATTGGAAGAATAAAGAAGCAACAAAGAAGAATGAAGAAGTCTGTCAACAGCAGAAAGCTTTTTTACACTCTACAATTGGACTTAAATTTAAGGAGGCGATTGGTGATGCTTCGCTTTAAGCATGTATATTTTTTTTGTTGCTTCAACAAATCGTCATAGACTTTTTTCATTTAATCGAGCATCATAAAAATTACATGTTGATGAAATCTTTTGTTATTATTTAAAGCAAAACAGAAGATTTTTGTCTCCCCTATAAAGGAATTTTTAAAAAGCAAACATTTTTTCGATGATTGAGAAAGCTTTAAAAAAATCGTCCAAAAAATCTCACTATTTTCAATCATATAATAGAGAAAGTCTGATTTTGCAAGGCCGTCAAAATAGTTCAAAGGAGAAAAATATAAATTAAAAGGAATTTTTTAAAAACGGAAAAAAACAAAACAAGACGGAAGATGAAATCAATTGAATCAAAAAAAAACTTTGGGGAGAAGAAAAAAAGTTGAAAATAAAGATGATTGCGCGGCAGAAGTCATTTTTTAAGACCGTAGAAATTGGAATTTTAAAAAAAATCAAAATCTTCTTCCGGTCATGAATCAGAAAGAAACACCTGGGGTCATTTTTTTGCATTTGCAAATATAGAAAAAGGGGAATACTGTGATAACTGCATTAAAAAAAGGAAAAGTAGCACACCCTTTTTTTACAACATTTATTTACAGCATTGATGGAAATTTTGACGTAAGGCAAGTAATTTCCTTTTTTTGGTAGATGAAGTAATTAGAGGCTGCTATTTTTTTAATAGTGGAAAAAAATGCAAATATAATTTTCAAAGAAAAAAATCCACAATATAGCCAAAAATATATATAGCCGTTTAACAATGTTTTTTTTAAATATGAAGAAAAGAGAGAGGAAATGCAAAAAGGGGGGATTGCAATAATAGCTACCAAGGGGCTACTCTCAAAAATTTTTTGGCTGCTCCTGCTGCCCTTTTCTCTCTTTTAAACGCATATATGAAAAAAAAGACAACCGGTGAAATTAAGCTTTAAAAAGAACTTGACGACCACCTCAAATGATAGCTATAAATCCTTTTTTTCTAGTATAAAATGACACGTTTTTTTGTTGTCTATTTTACAAGCAACTGTTATAAACTACTTTTTTTAATCTCCAACTTTTTTTAAAGATAAAAAAACCCATTTGCAAAAAAAAAGAGAGAAAAAAGATAAAAAATTTAATTTGAAAAAAAAGGTTTAAAAAAGAAAGTTAAAAATTAACCAAAAAAATGTGGTAAATGGCGCTCAAAAATAAAAAATGACATGATCTTTTGTTATATGAAAAAAAAATTTTTTTTCAAGGGGTTATGGACTTCAATGAGGGGGACTTCATTGACTTTCACATCGCGCAACGTTTAACCGTAAAAACAGCGTTAGATTCAACGGGGAATTAAGGTCAAATAACGTTATCGTTTCTGTTCGTCCCTTTTTGAGTTTAATTTTTTTCGTCGCCGCATCTTCTTTTTATTTTTTTCTCGTTGGCGCCGTCAATTCACTCAAATTAAAATTACAAAAGAAAGGGAGAGAGAGAGAGGGAAAGTGCGTGTGGTTTCATTGATGGTAATATTGTGGGGGCTTCTGTCGTCTCCATATACTTTTTATTTTTCCTTCAAATTTGCGTGTTCATGTGAACATAAACACAATTGAATGGGTCATTGAATTTAGAGTCCTCAAAAAAAATTATAAAAAATAAATCAAAGAAAACTAACTCAAGAAGCAAAATAAATGAATGACATATATGGAAGGAAAAAGAAAGGAAAGAAGGCTAAGTAGATGACAGTTAATCAACACATATTACTGTCTTTTTTGAAAACGATTTTTAGTCAAAAACTAAAACCTTTTTTGGAAAAGAAAAATCAAGGTTAAAAATGAAAAAAAAATTTTTTTGTGAAAGTTTAAACTTGAAAAATAGGGGTAATGAAATTTTGTGCTATCATGGGAAAAAAATCATTATTGTAAATAATGAACCAAAAAGTGAATAAAAAAAGTTTAAAAAATGGAACGTGCCGATAACGTTTAAAAAAAAAGTAATTTATGAGGGTTAGAACGGTCCCCATTAAAAAGAGAAGAAAAATTGCGGTAACCGATAGAAATCTTCAGTGTCAATAAAATGAAGAAGAATGTGACGATCAAAATATATTAAAAAACATCTTATCAAAAATTTTGCCAAATAGATGAAAAGGAATGCGAAAAAAGAATTAGCATTTAAAGTGAGCATTAAAAACGAAATTCTTTTAACACCTGCAAAAAACTACAGAAAAAAACTTTAAAAATAAAAGTGTTAAAAAAGATTTCAGAAAAAAAGGCAAATATGTTTGGCTTAAAAAAGAATAGAAAAAAATATAAACGCATCAACCGAGGTCATTGATGGGGATCACGTTTTTTTTAGTGGACGACGCCGTTAATGGCGGGATATTTAAGTCATAACTCTCTTTTCATCTGCCAAATACTTTTCTGCAGTAAAATAGCTAAACCTGTCGTTGAATAATAAAAAAAGAAGAATTTATTTTAAACCTGCTTTAAGGCAGTAAATATATCGCAGTTGGTGGTCTTTTTGTCAATCAAAAATATAACAAAAGCAATAGATAGAATTGCGCATAAATTCTAAAACATACTTCCACCTTTAAATTCTTTTTTAAAACTGTATCATTTTTCAGCATTCCTCTCTTTTTTTTGCCTATAGCAATGCCTTTTTTAAAAGCACAAAAAATATTATTATTATATTTATAAACAATTAAAGAAAAAAACGTTCCCTCTCACATTTAAATAAAAACGATTTTTAAGGGGGTCAGTTTTAAGGAAGAAACTAACAAAAAAAATGATGGAAAAAAATGCGCAATTAAATTCTGTTTTTTTCCGTTTCACTAAGATCAGTATTACTATTTTGAGCATGTGATCTCATAAATCCACATAGAAAAAAAAGAAAGGAGGGAAAGTTTTAGTTATTTGCGCAAAAGTAAAGCCGAAAAAATATAAAAAGAAGTTTCAAGACTTGAATCAGTAATTAAGCATTTTCTGACAAGAAAATATTTTTAGTAATAGATATTTAAAATGTAAATTAAAGTTTAATATTGCACCGAAAAAAAAAATAATATAGCTGCTGCGGCTAATCCATTTTTCTTTGTCGGCAAAACACTATTTAAATTTGTTTTTCACAAATTTTTACAAAAATACTAATTTTAGATTTGAAAAAAAATATAAATCAGTTTATTTCAGAATTGAGAAGGAAATCTACAAATAAATATTTGGTCATGGTTGGCAGTGCCTTGCAATATTTTTTCGTCAATTAAGTCTATTTAAAAGTCAATTCAAACTAAATCTGCGCCAAGATTTGTGAGGGGACGTCCAACAGAGAAAATTTTAAGCAGCTTGTCCATTTTTAGAGGAGAAAAAACTGGAGGGAGGACAGAAAAGTAGTAGCCAATGGCAAACAATTAAATTTGTCTATTTACAAGTTTAAGGAAGAAAAAAAAATATGTAAATCATTTGTAAACAGTCTTTTATTATTCAATTGTTGCCCCTTTTTTATACAAGAATAGACCGGTGCTTATGGTCAACAAAGCTTCAAAGGAAAAAAAAATAAAACAGAAAAAAAAATAAGCTCGGGTTAGCGAATAAAAAATAACTAAAATAAATACCAGATTAAAATCGTTAATAAAAATTTTTCAATGAATGAATGAAAAGAAAAAAAAAACATTTCATGTGTACAGGTTATCGGAAAATTGCTAAATTTTGATTATTTTTAGCGATAATTAACAACCGTATAAAGAATGAATAAAAGAAAATAAATTTCACATTAATAAAAATAAATGAGTATATTTAAACGAGGAAAGCAAAGATGGTGATGAAATCAGAACGACTACATTTGGAATGTCAAAAAAAGGGAAAAAGAAGCGATAATCACGTTAAACGAAGAAATTAGAAAAAATAGTCTTTTTTTGATTGGGAGTTTTCGCTGATGACGAACGCCGTTTTTGTTGAACAGTTTCAAAAAAAAAATATAAACACTTCATAAAATATACAAAATTATCAAAAATTTGACCTCGAAATCAATCAAAATCAGAATGATCATTTCCAAAAAAGTCAATCATTTTTAAGTTAAAATTAAATAAAATTGCTTTAAAAAAAGGAACCAGCTGTCAAAAAGCAACCGAGAAAAAATTTGCGCACTATTGCCACCTGCTCGTCTTTCCTCCTTCGTTATTTTCTTCTTCTTTTTTTTTTGCGCTTCTTACCAAAATGAAACAAAAACGACAAATGACCATAAGGAAATAACACGAATGAAGAAGAAGGAAAAAATGAGGAGGAAAAAAAAAAGTTTTTTTGTCTCAAGAAAAAGCAAGATGAAGAAAGAAAAAAAGCGTTGAAATATGGCATATATCTGCAACATTTTCTCCCTCCTATTTTTTTTCTGCTGTCATCAATAGTATTTTTACAATGCGCGGTGTTCTTTTTACATTATGATTGGCCTTGAAAAAAAAGTTTTTAGAATGAACCTCACTTGCGCGGTCACCCGCAGCTCCAAGAAAATAGAAGCCATCTTTTTTCTCCCTCCCTTAAAGGTAGATCGATTCATGTTTCAGTTTTAAACACAAAAAATAAAAAAGTTATACTTTTTCTTTCTTTTTTTTTTGAACGCCAATAACACCGCGCATGCAAACCAATTTTCCAATTATCGCCTTTTAACGTTTAAAAAAATAAAGTTTTTTTTTTCTTTCGCTGCTATTTAGATTGAACAACACCTCAAAAAAGATGGAAAAACTTTCTTTTCACTTTTTTAAACTGGAAAGAGAAAAATATAAAAAATGGAGTAATGAAAACTGAAGCTGACACGATTTTCAGTAATTACCAGAATAATACGCGTTTTAAACAACTTTTTTAAAGATGGAAAAAAGTTAACACGCAAAATTTTGATTAAGTTAATATTTAAAAAAAAAAAAGATTTATAAAAACAGAAGACAGCTGCTGTTGCTGTTGTTCCTTCGATCTTTAAGCAGTATTTGACCCTTTCTTTAGTAATGCTTAGATTTTGCGCAATTTTTGGAATTTTTTTTAGTTTTGGAAGGTGCTAAACGATCCCTCCGATTAGCTATTTAAGGGGGGCAACCGTGTGTGTATTTAGTGAGGTTGTAGAAGCTGTCGCCCATTTATTTCTTCTTTTTCTTAAATATTTTTTTCCCATATTCTCTTTTATCTTTCAACAACAAGAAGCCTCCGCAGCAGCAGCATTTTAGAAAAAAAGCAAAAATTCTTTCTTTTTGCGCGCAAGAAAAAAATATAAATAAAGAAAAACGTTCAAGGGTTGCTTGACCCATTGCGTTAAACACATACTTCTTTTAATGTTTTTATACAAAGTTAAAAAACTACCAGTGCTGCTTTAGGCCATTTTTAGCTTCTTCGAACTTTTAAACGAAGAATACATGTACTGAAAAAATAAAAACAAATGAATGTCGTATGTTTTTAACCTCTCTGTTAAGAGGAGAAAGGATGTTACATCAACATCAAAAAAAAGCAGAAGAAACTTTTACACACTTAAAAAATGTTGCCTTTGCTTTTAAAAAATCAACATCGATAAGAGCTAAAAACAGACAACAATCAATAGATATATGTGGAAAGAAAAAAAGTGTGAAGAAAGGTTATAATGATAGATGTAAAAAAATAGTTTTTATTAATGCAAAAATCTTGGCTTTTATTTTTAATTCCATGCTTTCTCAATAGACAGACATTCAGCAAGAGAAAAAAAGTTCACAAATTCAAAACAAAAAATCAACAAAGGAAAATTTCAAAATGTCCAAATGGCGCCAAAAATGAGTAAAACAATTTTTCTTTGTTAAATTTGACTTTTACCTGACTCATTGAATTTTTTTTTGGCAAAAACCGAAAGAAATACGATCACTTTTTGAACAAAAAAGGTTGTGTTTTTTTTTTGAATTATATTCAAGAGTTCAGTGTCATAGATTTACAATGTTTAATGCAAAAAATATATAAAGTAAACGTGCTTGAATTTGAAGAAGAGTTGACACAAGAAATTGGATGCCAAAGAAGGAATAAGGGGGAGTTTAAAGAAAGAAGAAGAATTAGAAAGAAATACATACATATCAATAAAAAGAAGAAGAAATCGAAATAGCTAATTTGAGAAGAACTTTTTTTTATTTGATGCTGGTCAAAAACACCCAATTCGTCGAGTTGACACCCGACACGCATATTTTAGAAGAAAGAAAGAAAATCTATGCTAGAGTTGCCGATTTGTTTTGGGATAGTGGTGAAAAAATTTCATCTTTTTTTCTCTATCTGCAAAAATTGTAATCGTGAAGAAGAAGCTTTTTTTGTTCATTGTAATTTTTTAAGTGATTGCAAAAAAAAAGACTTTTTTATAAAATGTTTAAGAATTGGAAAAAAAAGCTTTTGTTTATGTTCCACGTTTATGCGCAATCTCATATAAAAAAATATTGAAGAAAAAAACGAAGCGAAAGACAATAATCAAATAAAAGGAAAGTGATTTACGACTCGTAAAAATTGTTATAATCAAGAATTGAAGATGAAAAAAATAAAAATAAAAAAGTGAAAATGTTTTTAACTCTTGAAGCAGTTAGTAGCAGGAGAAGAAGCTTTAAGGATGTTGCCGCTTAAAAACAAAGGATGCATTTTCATTGTTAAATAAAAGAGGTGAAGACACTCTTTAAAAACAAAAAAGAAAGAACCGAAAGATTTGCTTCTTTTAAAAAAGTGTCAACAGTGAAAAGTAGCAGCACCCAATAATTTTGCTTTTAAATTTAAGTACCGCCATTTTTAAAACACTCCTTTCTTAGCACATTTTTATTTTTTTAACTTAAAGAAATATGCTAATTTTTTTTGTCACACAGAAAAAAAAATGCCAAAAACAAATAATATTTAAAAGCTAACAAGTTTATAATAAAGATAAAAGAAGGACACGAAGAAAGCAGCCAACGAAGAAAAAAGAAAAGGAAAAACATAAGTTTTGTTGATGGTGGTTTTTTTTTGCTTGTATGACAGATAATCTACATTAAAAAGACAACATTCCGATGCCATTTTTGTTGTGTCTTCAAGACTTGAAGAAGAAGAAGAAAAAAGGCATTATGTTTGTCGCCGAAAATAGAAGAAGACGAAGAAAGGCAGCAAAAGCTCTTCTTCTCATGGGACCACACTCAGCGCCCTTTTAAAAGCGGCTACTACTTTTTAAAGAGGTTCAAAGTTGTTGCAAAAAGAAATGCCCCAATAAATTCCTATCAATTTTTAACATATATGTATTTATATATTTGCAAATAATTTTTGTATTATCTGTGAATGAATTAAAAGTAGAAGAGATATACTGTAGAAGTTAAAAAATTTAAGTGGATTATTACAGTATTATACTTACAGCTATGACATTAAATAAAGTTTCGTTGTTTTTTCACTCTTTGTTGCATTTCCGTTTCTACGGTAATTTCCAGGCAAAATTGTTTATGAGAAATATATGCTTTTAAAAGTAATGAATCATTAGAAAAAATGTTTTTGATGCTATCACTGAGTAATCACTTGTACATTTCTCTTTAACTTCATAATGTTAATTAATTTTTTTCATTAAAGTTCAAAAACAAATGAATATAAAAGAAAGTAAAAAATGAGGTTGTGATTTAATCAAATGAATGTATCGTTTGTAGTGGTCAAATAAAAATTAATGCTTTTGCAGTTTAAATGCGAATGAAGAATTAATTGCACAACAAATCTAATCAAAGTAATGTTATGTCTCATATTGATAAGAAAGAAAGGAGAGAAAAAAGAAAAATGATGATTGTTGACAAATATGGGAGAAACAGCCAATTTTAAGCGTGAGATCGATTTTTAACGATAACGGGGACATTGTGAAAAGGTGTGTATTGAGGAAACGCCTGCTTTTTGACATTCCATATTTTTTTTTATTCATTCCATTGCTTTTTCTTTTTTCGACAAAAAAATTTAATTTTTGTATACAAAAAATATAATTCATAATGGTAAGCTTTAAAAAATGAATGATTTTTGATTTCTAATTAATACTTTTGCAGGTTTTACCACGATACGACGGGAATACATTGAGACCGTTGAGACCTGTTGGAGATCCAGGTGTTTCAATATTTCCACGTCTGAGTCTTCCAGGTGATGGTCATTTACATGTAAGATATTTTTAAAAATATACTTTTTTTAATAATTGCTTTAATTATTATTAGGAAATGAATTTGTTAAATCGTTCAACGGGCTTAAATCCAGCTTTTCAACCACCTGGAACATACGGGCATCAAACAGGACAAATTCATCAAGGCTTATTACCTGGAGGCATCACTGCAGCAGATGATGCGGATCCAGATTGGGAATCAATTCTTCATAATATTCAAGAAATTGGAATTCACCGATTTTTAACTTTAATTAAAAAAGTTCCTGCAATTGGATTATTGTTGATTTCACTTTGGATTGTTTGGGGTCGAGGATTTAATACAGTTTTGGAAGACGTTGAAAAAAATATGGGAATTGTCGGACTTGTTTGCGGCGGTATTACTGCTGTTGGAGTTACAGTAACGGCACAACATCATTCAAACAATAAAAATTCAGCAAAATATCAAACTTGGCGAAGAATTATTGTTTGTTCATTAAATTTTCTTTGCTCAATTGCTGTCATTGTTTTTGGAATTATTTCTCTCAGTGATTTACATAGCAAGGTTTGAAATTCAAAATGCTTTTTTTAAAATAAAAGATATTTTTTAGCCAGAAGCAAAAAATTTTGCATACCCAGGCATGACTGTAAATGAGAGAACCGCACATGCTGGAGCTCTTACCGGTGTTGGACTTTTAATTGCAATTTTTTCACTTTTATCTTTGGCTTTTGGAATTTCGGCTTTGATGAAAGTAAATAAAGCTGAACATAAAGTAAAAGAAGCAAAAAGGCGTCAAAGATCTGTAGAATATCTTAATCCTGCATATGGAGCTGTTGAAGCATGGTAAAATTGAATAATTTTTTAAACATTTATTGCTTTATTTTTTTAAAAAGGTTTTTTTTCACAAATTTAACACTTTATAAAAAATTTTTAATAAAAGAATAACATTAATTTAAAAATTCTATTACACTTCTAAAATTTTACCATTCAATTATGCCTGGAACATATTTGTCAACCAAAAATTGATAATTTGATTTTTTAATAAAAAAAAGTTTCTGTGAAAATACGTTAATGGGAATTAAAGGGAAAGAAGCATAACGTTCATAGCATGTTTGCGATATTAAACAATTGAAAAGTTTTTAGAGCTCTTTGTTTTAAAAAACTGTATAAATAAAAAACGTTTTAAAATTTTGGGTAACAAAGTGTTAAGTGTCCGTTCCGCTATCTTTTTTTGCTAGTTTTTGAAAGTTCTTTCTTTTTTGTTATCATAAAATTGGTGATATATGTTTTCGCGCTGTATTTTATCAAAAAAGAATTATGTAGCTTTTTTATTAACTAAACTAAGTTTTGTTTTATCATGAACATTTTTACAGTTTCTTTTTTTCGTCTGCTCGTGTGCAATAGAATAAAAGAGGCAAAAACAAATCCCAAAAAGTTTTCCCTCCCATTATAAATCAATGATATAAAAAATAATGTTTTCTTTAAAAATAACGACTCAAATCTAAAAAGGAGTAAAAAATTAATATTATCCCTATGAAAAATTCCTAGAAGGTATTAGTTAAAAGATAGATATCCCAGAAAACTCTTCTTCACAGCTCCTACTTTAATCATGGGAAAAACAATGTTAGAAAAAAACTTGCTAAATCTTGGTTTTAGTTCTTTTGGAGCGTATTCTGTTCACCTAGACCAAAGCAGGTTGCTTGGAATTTTTTATATGAAATTATTGCATCTTCAATTTTTATTACATCTTTTGAAAATCGAATATTAAATATTCAAATGAATCAGCTTTAAAGCAAAATTTAAATCCCAGTTGTTTGCAAGTTTGATAAAGCTTTAATTTTGTTTTAAATGAAGCATTAAATAAAATGTAACATAATATTGTTGAAGGAATTGAAAATGACTGATAATAAATATTTTTAAACTTTTTTGGACGTTCAATAGGAAAAAGCATGACTTTAAAAACAATTATTTTGCTAGTAAAGAAATGATTGAAACTAATTAAATATAAAATATTTTTTAATTATCAGGAAAATAGATTGATTTAGCATTTATTGTAAGCTTTTCGTTTTTTGCCTTAAAGCGACTTTGTAAAAATGTTGTGATATTATGTTCCTCAATGATAAACGTTAGTTAAATAATTTATTACAATTTAATAAGAATTAATACTGAAAGATACAAGTACAACAATGCTTTCACCAACTTTTTATGACAAACTTGATCCAAAATATCGTGAAAGGCTTCTACAGCTTGAAGAAACTCTAAAACTTGCAGAAGAACAAGAAACGGATAATAATATTTGTCTTAATTTATTCGTTAATTTTTTGAATCAATTTATTATGCCCAAAGAACTTTGGGATAAACTGTTTGAGTAACTTTTATTTTTAAAATTTTTCAAATTAAATCTAATCTATTTTCAGCTTAATACACAATTTATCTCAATTTCCTAATCATAAAAATACGTTTTTTTATCAGTTTTATTTTAAAAAGCCTGACATCGAAGGGATGGAATGTAATAAGCAAAAGGTGTATGTTTACGAGTTTTTTAACGAATTATCTTGTGATGTTAAAAAATTTTGTTATCCACATAAAGATTTACAGAAGACGTTTGAAGACTATCAACAGTGTTATGCTTGTAAGTTGTTTCATGATGTTAAAAAATCTTTATACATTGATTTTGTTGCAGATTCTTTTATACCAAAATCAATTATTGAAAAAGTTGAAAGAATGAAATTTTTATATTGCAAAATCAAAACTGTTGAAAAAAATGTCGAAGAATGGATAAAAGCTTTATTAGAAGTTGATGATGAAGAATTTTTTGAAGATAATATTGAATATCGAATTGGAAGTGATTTAACAAATAAAAAGTTATGGAAAATGTATATTGAATATCTTAAAGAGAAAAATAATAAAAAACAGGTATAAAAATACTTAAATAATCTTTAATTAATTAAATATTTGCAGAAACTTTTACAAACGTATTCAAAATATTGCCGATTCTTTTTGGATGATTCTGAAATGTTGAAAGAATATCGTAAAACTGCTGGAAATCAAAAAGTCTCTGTTCCATGGAAGAATCCATTTGATTTTGAAATTTTTGACGCAACATATTTTGAAAAACTGGAAGAAAAAGAAATTCAATACCAACCTACTGAAAAATCACCATTAATGTTCCATTTTAATGCTGAAAATGCTTCAACTCAAAGATTTCCATTTAAACCAAATTTAATGAATTACATTTTAAAAAATGCCAATGCTTATATTTTACATAATCTTTTTAAATCTTGCAAATGGTTTTATTTAAAGAATCCTGTACTAATTTGTTATACATTACAACCAACTTATCAAAAAATGAACCATTTGAATAGAATTCAGATTACAGAACAATCCATTTCAATTCCTGATTGTTTTTCACTGCCTAAAACATTGGAAAATATTTTTATTACAACAAGTTTAGCATTGTCGGCAAAAAGATTTCCTAATATTCTTCCATTGATTTATCGCTGCACGGTAAAATATATTGCATTAACAGATCTGATTTTGAGTGCTGAAGAACTTAATATTCTAATTGGTCATGGAAATGTTTTGGATCTATATTTTTGGGAAATTAAAGATTCAAGTGATAATTATTTGATCGTAGAAAATTTATTGAAGATGGTTCCGAAGATTAAAAATTTCTCGTAAGACAGTTTTTATTTGAGCTGAAAAATTGTAGAACTATTTTTTAGTATTTATGGAGTTCAATCTACTCCAGAATCATCAAAAATAATTTGTGAATTACATTTTGAAAATAAACTTGAATGGTTTAGTTTAACTGGTATCAAAAATACCGTCTTTGAACCAAAATATTTTACTCATTTTATCAAAGTAATTTAATTTTTTTGTCAGCTTCTTTTTTTAAATTAAAATTTATTTAGAAAAATATTTGGTCAAATGGTGAACTGGAATTTGAGTTTACTCGATCTGATGAAAGAGCAGCTTCTGTAAAAAACTTTAAAGAAACTATTAATGCTTTTATTGAAGAAAATTGGAAGAATGAAAAACACAAACCAAAATTTGTTGTACATGAGTTATTAGAATAATATCTTTATCAATTTTATTTATTATTTGTTGATGAAAAGCAATTCAATAAATTTGTTTAAGTTTACAATTTTAAAAAATATGAAAAAAATTTCTCATCATTATTTTCATTTATTTCACCTGGGATTGTTTTTTTCTTTCTTAATGTTTAATGCGTATCCTGTTCACCTGAAACAAAGCAACCAAACAAAGATTTTCCTTTTTTTCTTCTTTAGAAAAAAAAGAATTTCCTCTAAAGGGTTGTTTTTGCACTCAACAAAAGTGCCAAAAAAATGGTCTAGGTGATCAATAATCGAGAAACAAAATAATCAAAGTTCTGCTGTTGATGACCCACTTAAACAGGACTTGGAGAATAAACTGGCTGAAACTTTTTTGAATGCCCTTGATAGTAATCATAGTAATTCATATGGACTTTTACGGTTGGATTACTCGTTCACAGATGAACCCATTAATTGTCTGAATGTTAAATATGTTACTTTTTCTCATTGATATTACTTTTTCATTTTTTCTCAAAGGTTATTTTGAGCCACGTGTCGTAAAATGGGCAGAAAAGTATAGTTATCCAAAAAAAATTGTTTTTATCATTAATATTTTTGATGAATTTCATATAAAGTTTTTATAAATGCAAATGTTCAATTTTTTAACAATAAAAATGATGGTTTGCCGCAATTAACAAATTTCTACTATACATTTTCGTATCCCTTTAATAAAAAATGCTGATATTTGTTTTTTTAATAAAACTTATTAAAAACTCGCAAAAACTCTAATTTTTAAAAATTATGCCTCTATAGTCTGAAAGTCATTGTTCCGCTTCATTTTTAATTAACAAATTCTAATGATACTTTCATAGTTTTTTTCCAAACTGAAGGGACAGCTCAGAAAAAAATGAAATGAAAAGATTTTGTAATGAATGCGCCGATGAAACCTATGAACATCTTGAAGTTAAACTTCGTTTGGATGATGATAAAAATTTGCTAAGTGAAGCGAATTGACGGGAGTGCCAGAAAATTTATACGGATAATCTGTGCAGATGTTTTATCGACGGTTGGAATTTCACTAACAACTTCATAAATAACAGAATCGCAACCACAACATTCCCCTGAAGAATCACATCCAATGGTTTATATGTTTTGTAAAAATTTTAGGCTTAGGCTTAATTGCTATTCTTGTAATGGGTTTTATTGTGTAATTTTACTTGTAACAACTTTTATTGTTTTAGATTTTACGTTTACAAATAATGTAAATAGACCATTAAAACCTGGTCCATCATCCGTTGATGAAATAAAATCAAAACTTACAATATCCAATGCAAATTTAATGACTCTTGAAACACCAACAACTCAAAACTTGAAATTAGCAAAAGTTGAACCAAAAATGAAATGCGTAAAAACTATTGTTTATTAACAATATTTTATGAGATTTTTTCTTAAGCTCAAATTCTCAGTTTTTGAATGAATATTATCATTTTAAGTTTTTTGATAATTTTTCTCATTTTCATGTAATCTTTTTGGTAATTTCAAAAACTTGTGTATATTTTCGACTATCGTAAATATCCAACCTTGTCTAATTTAACAACCCCATTTTGTTATACAAATAGTAAAATTTTAACGAAATTTGTGGGAACGAAATTCCCATATTTAAAAAAAATAAATATGGGAATTTCCGATTTGCTTCTTCCCATTTTTTAAGGCATTGGTAGGGAAAAAAATGAAAGTTGTCTACCAAAAAAAAGAGAAATGGGTCAAAATCTGCGCAAATTATCAAAAATGATGTAAAAAATTAGAAAAAACTTGCCCAGCACATTCCATAACCAGTATTAACAGCAACAACCTGCCACTTGTTTTCATATTGATAGCTGTCATGTTCTTGACGAGCAAAACAAATCTAAAAAGCATAAAAAAGCATATTAAATCTTCAATATAAAAACCAACTTCAACTCCAACAACTTGAAGAAATTCACAATATTTTGGGAAAAAGATTTTACTGAGCAAAGGATGTTCGGAACAGAATTCATTTTCTTCACCATGACGGCTATAGACCCGTTTAGGAATTCTGACATAATCTCGGCACTGAAATTTATATATTAAAGAGTACTACTAATAACTATTTAAACTTACCAAACACAATTTGCTTTCCTTCTCATTAATAGGACAATGATATGATTGAATCCATGTTGGAACAGGCTTTGGATCAGCATTATATTCATGAATGGAGCAGCACTTGTTAACGATTTTTGGATTTAAAGTGCATTTATACCAGCTGCCAATTTCAAGCTTTTTATATCTGCTCTTCTATAAATGAAGATATGGTTTAAAGGCAATATAAAATTAAAAAAGAGAACTTACTTCAACTTCAACGCTACCATTCCATGTTGTTAAGCAATCAAGACGATGAGAACAAAGTGCATATGTTTGAGATAAAAGTCGTTGAGTAGTATTAGCTGGGCGAAAATCCAAGTATTCTTTGATATATGGTTCAGCATTATATTCAAAAGAATCGTGATTTGATTGATCAGCACAGAAAAACCAGAGGATTGTTGGATCATTATGACTTTGAAGCAGATCTACTTTAACAAATTCACGACTAAAAAGTGTTCAATAAATGCATTAAACAAAAATGATAGATACTTACGGAACAATATACATAACTTCTTTGTATTCCATTCTAGTATATGCACCAATTCGAGGAAACCATGTTGAAGATCCAGTTTCACCAGCTTCATATCCATTTGGTTGATTACTAACAGGAACAGGAAGCTAAAAAGTGTTAATATATTATGTAATACAGCAAAAAAGTATATAAAACATACAGCAAAATCAAAATGTCGGAAGGTATATCGGCCTTGATCAATGACAAAACGCCAATAGCGAACTTTTTGTTTACCACCTTTGTTAGGAACCAATTCTTCAAAATCTTCCTGCCAAGCATATGCACCAATCTGAAAAAAATGTGATTATATTGCGTATAAGAAAAAAGATTATAGAGGGATATCTGAAGACAAGTCAATTCCAACAACGGAAACAACGGCCGCCGAGGAAATTAATAACCACAAAGATTTTCGGAATCTATACAAAAAGCAAGAAATAAAACTTACTGGCATTTCCATATCGACAAATTCATATTCGAGTGCATTGATTCTTCGAAGAAGTGTTCCTTCTTTAGTTCGAGCCATTACAATAGAATGATTGTGACGAATTTTATTGGCAGTTCGCGCTTCGCCATTTTCCATCATCATCATCTTTATTTAGCTTGTTACAACAGTTAACTTTTATTAAACTTGTTATTTTAAAGAGAGTAATTGAGTATTTTTTAAAAAAATATCAAACAAAAAAGTAGATCGAAATAATTTTTAAAGATCGCAAAAAAATTTTTGTTTTTCCAATCCCAATTTTGCAATCAATCGTTGCGAGATTCTTTCTTTGTTTGATCGATGTTGTTTTTTTTTGTTTGTGAAAAATGTCTGTGAAAAAAATAGCCGCAATTTTATGCTTATTGTTTGTCATTTTTAAAACTTTATTTTTGCGTATTTTTTCCGTATGTTAACTTCTTTTCCCGTTTTGAAAGTCAACACGATATAAAAGGCTAACAAAAAAATTGGAGCTGCTGCATATATTTTTTTGTCAATCTCATTCATCTAAAGTTTTTGACTCTATTATTATTATTATTATCGATCACAAGAATTAGATTCTATTATAAAGTATCCAAAAACAATTGTAAAAATATAAAACTTTATTATCAGTAATGCATAATCAAACATACAAATATAAATCAGTTGCTGATACAATTATTCTTCAATTTTTGCCTTTGACATAATTTTCATAACTCTCATAAAATGGTGCAATTTCTTCAAGCTTGACAATCTTTTTATTTTCAGTTAATCCGATAAGAACACGATGCATATAGATGTATCTAAAAAATGCCATTATATCTATCTGCATGAAAGTGTTTTTTTAAATTCTTACTGCACATCAGTTGGACATGAACCATGACGATATTGTCACAATTTTTTTACAACATCTGCCAAAACAAATCGATCGCCAGCATATAATATTTTATTAGCTGTTTCAAGTTTTTTAAACATTTATTGCTTTATTTTTTTAAAAAGGTTTTTTTTCACAAATTTAACACTTTATAAAAATTTTTTAACAAAAGAATTAACATTAATTTAAAAATTCTATTACACTTCTAAAATTTTACCATTCAATTATGCCTGGAACATATTTGTCAGCCAAAAATTGATAATATGGTCTAATTTTTTCTAAATCTGGGCGTTCATCAGCTTTTGAATATAAATCGCAAGCACTAAAAATCAATAAAAAAAATTGCTAATTAAAAATATAATATAAACTTTAATTCATAAATATTTTTAAGCATTTTTCTATCGTATTCATTTTCAAAATAAAGATATTCTCGACTGGAATGATATGGATAAAATGAATGAAATCGAATTGCATAAAGAGCTTCTTCAGGGATTGTACAAGTTGGGTGATGTTTTAATACTTGATACATGTATTCATCATGTGACCAAGTCATCAAAAGTTTGTCCAATCCGCAATTTTTATTATAAATTCCAAATTTTGTTTGATAAACTGGATCATTTAAATTTGGATTTCCTTCAAAACTTTTTAATCCATAAACAATTGATTTAGCTGGTGCACATCCAACAGGATATGTATCACCTGTTACAGCATATTGTACTTCTCCCCAAACACTCATAACTTTTCCTAAATCATGAATAAGTCCAGTTAAATGTAACCATGGCCGTTCAGGATAAGCTTCCCGCATTCGTTCAGCTGTTTGATATGCATGAATAATATTTGCATCGTTTTCTACCTAAAAAGATACCTTATCCATTTTTCGAAATCAAATGATAACAAACGTCTGGATCACTTTCATCAACTAATTGTGATAAAAGATGTACGCAATCCAAAAGGGATAATTTTGCATGATTAAATGCGAGCCATTTTTTATGCTGAAATAAAAATTTTAATTTTGAAAAAAAAAACTAAAAATCACACAGACCATACTTTTAACAAAATCAACCGTTTGAAATTTATGTTGATTATAATAATGTTGTTTTACGCGAGCTTGTAACTGAGTTTTAGGAATGTTTTCGTAAATACGAAATTGAGGCTGCTGCAATTCTTTTTCGACTGGGAGCTTCATATTTTTTTAACAAGACAATTTCAATTTCTTTGGGGCAACAAAGATTTTGTAGACAAAAATTATTAAAAAAAGTGCAGACTGAACATTTTCTTTGAAACTTGTCTGAGAAAAGAACGGGTTATCATTGAATAATATATTTGAAACATAAATAAATGGTCATCAGTTTTAAAGGTCATAAATACAAGTGTTTCTTTTCACTCTTTTAAAGTTTGTAAATTTAACTATAAACTATCTTTACATTTAAAATGACGTTGCAGCGTTTTTTAACCTACGATAACAAAAAGAAAAAGCAGTTGCATTATCCCTTCAGCATAATTAATATGTTTTTTTAAAGAAAGGAAGCGGCAATTAAAATAAAAAAATTTGCAAAATCTTTTTTTCTTAGTCAGAATATAGTACTTTCGATACTGAATAAAAAGAAAATAAAAACAAAAAATTAAAAAAATTATTCCAAAGCCCCAAAAATGGCCTTCGAAACTTTTCGTCAAAAAAAACCAACGCAAAAATTTTTTTTATTCCTTTTTTGCGAAGAAAAAATAATGAAAATTTTGACTGATTGTTTTCTAACGCATTGTTTTCTTTTTTCCTTTGTTTTAGCTATATTCAGTCAAATTTTAGCTCTGCAATTACTGTAACTTTTTCGGAGTGCTTTGGGGTACTTTATGATTTTGCTGTGAATGTATTTTTTGAAGGCCAATCGAATGATACTAAGCTTGCTAGTGAGATCGAGTGAGATGAGGGTCTTCTTCTTATAACAAAAACAAAATTGGGCATTTTCGATACTTTTCTTTAGAAAAATTTAGTCTGAAAGTTACATATTCGGAATCAGCGTAAAATACTGAGTCTACTAAGTTAGATTATTATTAGGATGGAACAAAAAATTTTATTTTTCCAACTGTAACGAAGAAAAAAGGAAAAAAAGTGTAAGAAAAAAACTTGGCAGTCGGTTCCAGTTAAAAGCAATATTATTTTTCAATAATAGGAGAATTTTGATTTTTCGAATTTTGTAAAAGTATTTTTAATGTTCTTTTAATTCGAAACACTAAGCATTTATTAGTGCCGTTACCACTAATTTTTTTTAGAAAAGGTGTTTTTTAATGTTTTTTCTTTGCATTTTGGTTACCCTCAATTTTACCATATACACATTTATGACTGCAATTAAAGCTGTCAAAGCATTTTACGTAGAGTTGTATAAATTTGTTGGTGAATATGATAACTTTTGTTAGTAAAAATTTATTGCAAAATATAACATCAAAAATAATATTTCTCACATACAACAAAAAATAATTTAAAACAATTTCGCAAAAACCAATACAAAAATAGAAGAAGAAAAGAGAAAGCATGAGATAAAGGTAAATGCTTTTGCATACATATATAAATCCGGCGATATCGCACAGATCTTGCGAAATAACGTAATGACCAGAATAATCACCGAAACAAAAAAAGTGAATGAAACATAAAAATAAGAAGCAAGAGAACAGGCAAACCAATATAAAAGAAAATACAACAAACAAGAGAAAAAATTCGTTTTTAAATGCAAAGTTTATGAAAAATATAGCATTGCTACAAAGCTAAAAAGAAATAATTTGAATGTTTTTTTTTGAGAACGTAAAAAAAGGGATTAGTAAAGAATAGTAAAAAATTAGGCACTTCCATTATTGAGATGAACATTTGGCATATAATCACGAGCCATAAGACATGCAAATACAGTCATAACCATTTTTTGATTGACTTCTGTAATATCTTCAGGAAGTGCATAAATAATTGCACCAATTTTACGACCAGAAGTAATTGCATATTTTGCATTATCAAATCTTTCCTAAAAAAGAGAATAATTAATACAATAAATGTACAAAATAAAATAATCAACATACTTGATCAGTTCCACCTCTTTGTACAACGTCATAGTTGATAACACCAGGTTTAATAGCATCAATTAAATCCAAAACAACAATAGCGTCAGCGATAACCGGATCTTGAAAGCTTCGAATGGATGTTGATTTTCCAGCAGATTGTAGCTTTTCATTAACCCAACGAACAATTTCTTTATCAGTAGCAAGATTACCATTATCTGTGCAACGAGCTAATACAGCTAAAGTATACGCACGCATAAGTTGCCAAACAAGAGCTAAAACAAACGACAAGAAATTATTAATAAGCTTAGAATAATTTTGACATACCAAGTGTTAAAGTACGATTTCCATCGTAAATATCTTTTCCTTGAATTCCAACTAAAGAAAATTTAAGATCTCTTCCAAGTTCAATTGCATAATTACAATTTTGAATTTGATCCATCATTCCTTGAAGTTTACGGAATTGTTGTACAACACGTTTCCAATTAACAACATCTTTTTTAATTTCTTCGTATAACTTAAAAGAATACATTAGTTTAAATCAAAATGCAATATAAAAGATTTACTTGGAAAATGATTAAACCATTTTGTAAATCAGTAAAAAGATATCCAACATGTGGTTTAACTCCTAAACTATTCATCCAATTACGATATGTTTTTTCTTCACGAGTTTCTTCAACAATATCTTCTTCAGGTAATTCATCTGCCCCTGGTTCAGGTAATGCAGGATATTTGTTAAAGAGATTTGCAACAAATGCCAAATTTAATTTATATGTTCCGTGTGCAACATCATTTGGTGTAACAAATGCTCGACAATCAATTTTTGCTGCTTCATTTAACATTGAAGTTGCCCGTTTAACATTCCCTTCTTGATTCAATGGAGATAATGATAATCCAGCTTCACGTGGAGCAATTTGATTAAGTAAATGTGTATAGATTGTTGAATCAATAATATCAGAAGTAAAATTATTCATTCGACGATCAGTATTTGCCTAAGAAGAAAATTACTGTAACAGAGATTTGGTGGCCAAAAAGCTTACATTTGCCAAATGATAATTAACCCATCGAATAAGAATTTGTTCAGGTGAAAGCCGACGAAGTTCATCCAATGTTTCTCCTTCATTCAATAATCTAAACATTCCAGGTACTTGCTCCAAATTAATTTGACTAAAAAGTCCAACACGAATAATTTGCCAAATGATTCCAAGAACAAGATGTGGCTTTCCTTTACTAATATCATCTGCATCAATATTTACTAAGTTACAACCAATTGCAGAGCAACTTGTTAATGCCAAAACTAAATTTTCCAATTTTGTATAAGTATTAAGATTCTTTTTATTGATTGCCCGTTCATCAATCGTATCTGGTTGAGCAACATTGATAAGTTTACAAATGATAAGACCATCTTGAACTTTTTTATATAAATCTCCGTTATCTTGTTCAACAGGAAGCAAACGCTTCAAATCAGGATCTCCACCAAGTTTATCGTTAATCCAACTTGAAAACGCAATTTCTTCCTACAATGTTCACTCTGTAAAAATTATAACAAAATGCATAAAACGTACAGCAATTCGAATAGTATGAACAATTTCATCAGCCCCATGTTCAGCAATTCCTTGAACTTGATATGCATCATTTACCCGAACAATTCCTTTTTTCCATTGATTAACATGGGCTGATTTTTCTTCTGCTAAGCTTGAATAAATTTCATTTAATTGCGCGACTGTCACTTTATCACTATCACCAAATCGTGCCAATAATTCTCGTAACTGATAACCAGGTACATCAAATCCAATAGTTTTTAATGCTTCACTAACATCTTTTCGTGAAATATATCCGTTGCCACTTTGATCTATCTTAAAAAAGATTAATTTAAGATAAAGTTTGTCTCATGAAAGTTAAAAGTGGCACAAACAGCCAAAATACGTAGGATCAAATTTTTATTGCTTACCGTATCAAACTTTTCATGTAAATCATTAATCAGTTCTGGATTCATCATAAAAATCAGTTCAAGTGCTATTTAATTAAGTTGACTTGTTGTCCACAAAAAAATGAAGTAATAGGGTCTTGTATTTTTAGTAACACCTAAAAAAAGTAAACAACCAATGTAAACTTTCTAGAAACACAACAAAAAAATTGTGAGAGAGAATAAAAGCAACAACGATCGATTATCAAACAACAAAAAAAATGATAACAATAAAAAATGATAGAAAATTCAGCAACGACAAGCAATGTGATGCAACACTGATAAAAAAAAGAAGAAAAAATTATACATTGAATTGACTCGCTCGCTCACATTCAGCTTTTTCGCTTTTTACGGGAATAAAAAGAATTATGCTAGGAATTTTGCAAGAACGAAAAAATGGGAAGATTGTATTGCGTGGTTTTTAAAATAAAAATATAAAAGAGAATCAAAAAGCAAAAAAAGGATGATTACTATTTCAGCGGTAAAAAACTATACAAAAAAAACAACGACAAAGATCAAAAGCCCTGACGATGATTCATCAAACTTTGCTTCCTCCATTTAGTGGTTTAATTTTGAAAGAACATAATGTTTTTCTTTTTTTGAAAAGTGTTAATCAGACATAAATGAAAAGATCAATTATCAGAAGAATTCATCTATAAATGACTCACTCATTTCCGGAACTCCTTAAATCAAAAGAAGAAGGGATAAGCTTGAGAATGAGTAATGTTTACGTATTTTTTTTACAGAAAATCCATAATATTTTTCGCTTTTCTTAAAACTTGTAACGATAATCGATCTATTGTATCCCACTCCCTTATGTAAGAGGAAAAAAGAAATGGTTGTTTATTTGAGAATATTTGTTTGTCATAAAATATTATAAAAAAATTTAGTGGAACCGTTTTTTTGCATTCAAAAAATTATAAATATTTTTTACGGGTAACCGAATGTTGCAATTAGCATTTAACAATGGAAATAGGAAAAAAAATTTAAAAAGGGATTAATACAATGAAATGCTTTCTATCTTGAAAATAGAAAATACAACAAAAAAGACGTTGTTATTGTCGTTTGGGTGGTTGTTGTCCTTGCAATCAAGTGAAACCAGTCGTTCTTTACAAAAAAATAAAGAAAGAAAAACAAATCGAGAAAAAAAATGGATGACAAATGCATTTTTCCCTCTCCTTTTTTAGCACTCACTTAAAAGCTTATCCACATTTTTATATCCCTATACTCATATATTAGTCATTAACTGAAGCTTTAAAAAAACAGCGTAATTATGAGTAAATAATACCAAATGATTACAAAGAAAAACTTTGATGGCATCTTTTCTCTCTTAATCTAAACATTTCTTAACAGCAGTTGATCATTTAAAAAAACAAACGTCTTCTGCAAAGAGAGAATGTAAAAAAATGTGAGTCAAACCGGTCATCATGAAAAAAAGGCGCAAATGTTTTTCCCTCTTTGGTGTTATTCTTCAACTACTTTTTTTGCTTGCAATGAACAAAAAAAAAAGATGATGACGGCTGACTAATGAATCTCGGTTGAGTGTAAAAGGAAACAGACATGAGTTAAAAGCGTGGAAAAAATTTTATTCCACAAAAAAATCTATATAAAAATAATATTGTTTGTATGAATGAATAAAAATCAACAAAAAAAGCATATCTCTGAGTCAAGGTTTTTTTTCCTTTTTTTACCAAAAGAATGTGCATGTTTCAAAAAAATTCCAAAAATAAAATTGATGAATAAAGACATCAAAAATTGCGTGCAGATTGATCGAGAAAGATAAGATTTTTAACAAAAATAAAAGTGATGATCAAGACATAATAAAAAAAGGGATTACAAAGAAAGGGAAAAATATGAATCAGCAGAAAAATTTTATATAATTTTTTAAATATTTAAATAAAATTTCGAAGAATATATTAACGATCAGGAGGAGAAGAAATAAAAGAAGTTTTTATTGGTTAAACGTAAAATAAAAGGAATAAAATTCTCATAAGAAATTGTAAGAAGGAAGTCAAACAGAGTCGAGGTCATCATCATGTGTGAGGGAAAGAAGAAGAAGAAAAAAAATAGCGTTCGACAATGATGACCAATTGAACTCATTTTTTTTCTATGTATACAATCCGCAATGACAAGCGAAAGAGAGACATTCAACAATAACCGCAAAAAAATAATAATGTCGATTGATTCAACATCATTTTTTTAAAATAAAATATAAAAAATGGCTTTATAATGGTTAAAAATATTCTTTGAAAAAAACTTTTTTATGCCATAGAATCTAGAATCATTGAAAAAAAAAATTATTTTTAAAACAAAAAAAGAACAAAAATTTACGGGTGGTATTTTTGATGTATCATAAAAAAAATATTGAGCTCAAAAATAATAGGGAAAAAAATCTATTCCCTTCGTATAATCGTCTTAGGCAACTACTTTTTTTTGATGCATTAATTCAGGGTCATTTTCTCAAAAATTTTTTTAGCTTTTTCGATATTAAAGCCAGAAGCAGCTTGATTTCAATATAAATCGTAAAAAAAGCAAAGATTAAAGACATTTTTCTAAAAAAAATGCAATAAATTCAAAACATTTTCTGTCTGTGAGAATATTAAAGATGAAAGGAAAACATCTATTTTTGTTTCTCATAGTTGCGGTCATTTTTTTTTGAAGCAAACGAACAAAGAAAGAAAAAAGCTGCAAGTTCTATTTTTTTCTAGGCCGAAAAAGACATACAGAGAAAAGAGTTGGCTCTTGAATGCGCAGATGGCTGTGTGCCAACTTCATACTAAACCCCTTTGGCTATTTCACAATTCACTTGGGTAATATATATATGCGTTCTTCCGAGAAAAAAAAACAATAAAGTCGAGAGAACGTTGAAAAAAGGAGGAATTTTAAAAATGTAGAAATTTAAGCAACATTTTTAAAAAATTAGCCTAAAAAATGATCGCTAAAAAAGAAAAGAAAAAAACATTCAGGATCAGTTCCAGACGACTGCGAGGTCATGGCCAGATAGTAAGAAGGAATGACACATTTAATTCATCGAGCAAAACATTTCAAAAAAGGGATGCAGGAAATTGACCGGAAATAAAAAACAAAAACACATTTTTTTCACTGAAATGGAATAATGAAAAGCCTTCAGTATTTAAAGGAAAAATGTGAAATTTGCATTTAAAAGTGAAATCTCTTATCGTGATCAGTATTATCCATGCAAATCTCTTTTACTTAAAAAAGATCAGATCACAAAAAAAGGTGAAAAAGATGGCGCCGAAAAAAGCCTCATAGTTGCCACCTGCTGACGTTCTTCTTCGATCGGAATGAAGAAAAACGCGGGCAAAAAAAGTAGAAGAAAAAGAGGAGGAAACGATAATGGTGAATTCAAATAATATATTTCTAAAAAGTCGAAAAACTTGGTATCATCAAAAAAATATAACAATTTAGGTATTAAAAAAAGGGGTTTTTTTGTGAATGTGAATGAGGTAGAAGGGATTTAAGAAAGTATTATAATATCGATCCTCATTAAAGCTCAATGATAAAACCATTCCTTTTTTATAGAAACAGGTTATAGAGCAGCAACAAAAAAAATCACAACAAAAAATACGCGGCAAATGGACAAAATGAGGCAGCAGCATGGGGTGCATCATCCCCCCTTCTTTTTTTGAGGCTATGATCAAAAAAATATAAATAGAGAAACAAGTATTTTTTGCAAATGGTTTACAGAGAAGAGTGGCATTTTGGGGGTCTACATTTTATATTTATAAAAACAATACTCATGAAAAAATAACAATGAAAAAAAATAAGAAAATAGATTACAAAAAAATTTATAAAAGGAAAAATTTTGTGGCAAAAAAATAGTGATTTGTTTCTTTGTGAAAAAAGAAAAAGAGAGTATGCCTTAAAAAAGTGGTACAATAGAGAAAACTTTGAATGTTTGTGTGATACAACAATTGATTTTAGAAAACCTTTTTTTGCAGTAAAAAACTAGCAATCAAAAAAAGTTGGCGAAGTGCTAAAACTTAAGCGTCACAAATCGTTTCGACAAACTTTGACTTATGCTAAAGTTAGAACCTCTTTGTTTAACAATACAAAAAAAATGCAGTCTCGACGTATGGCAATAAAAATCCCTTTTCAAAACATGCTTTATTTTGATTCTTTTGTTGATCGCTTTTTTGTAATAAAAAATCTTTTTGTAAATGTCTCAGAAACAATGAAAGCAATTTTTAGAAATCATTAAGTTATTTTTTTGAAAAAATAATGCTGAAAGGAGGAATATCCTCCGCCTACAAAAACGTTGCTATGGTCACGCTTATAGTTATATTTGTCTTTTTCCCGAAAAATAAAAAAATGCCATTTTTCAAACCAGTTTTAACTATGTTTTAATGGCTAACAACCAATATTAAAATTTGAATGTCTTGGCGATATTCAAGAATTAATGCTCTACGAATAACTTACTTTTTACTTTTAATCTTATCTTTTATTGCTTGGATTTGTGCATTTTATTCTGGATTTTCAATTTCTAAAAAATACTTAAACAGTTTTATCACCAAAAATAATGTCTAATCTTGTAACCGTACATGAAGAGGTAAGAAATAAATTTTATAAAAATTTACAAAATAAAGTCTATAAATCAATAAAAAAATTTGATGAAGTAAAATTTCAATTGTCTTTTTTAAATAAGTCTGCGCATTACATCTTTTAAGCAGATGTTTGATGGCACACAGAAACGCATTAAACCTCTCAGCTTTTAACCTCTCATGAATTGTAGAAAAGACCGTTTTTAATGCGCGTTTTCCTTCTTTTTTTTGATACATGGAAATGCAAACCAAAAACGCTAAAGCCAACATTTTTTGGGAAAAAATGCAATGACACAAAAAAGCATCTTTTTTCTTTTTTCTTGCAAACCATCTATCGAGAACAAAAAAAAGTATTGCCATCGACCTCTTTCACAAATATATATATCTAAAAATATGATTCATATGGTTTCTTTTACAAAAGCAATTTTAAAGAGGAAGAAGAAAAAAAGAACAATGAATCATCAAAAAACTAGTGACCCATTACAATAAAATAAACTTTTTTTCTTTTAGTTTATTACACGAATATATCGAGCATCACGATGTTCAGGAGCTTATTTTTGGAGGATTATTTCAGCAATTGCAAGTATACTTTTACCATTAATAATTTGTTTTGTTACTCAGGTAAGCAAGAAAACCAAGCAATCATCACCAAATTAAATTTCATAAACACTTTTTTTCGAAAAAATATTTTTACATACGTTAAAAATTTCATATAAAAATGGAATGAATAATAATATAAGAAAAAATAAATAAATAAGGAGAAAGTTATGCAATCGGAGCTCCGTTTTACACGTGAAAAGTCAAACGCCGATATTTGTTTGTACTTATTCGAGCAAAAAAAGGAAAGAAAGGGAAAAAAAGGGGATTGGATGAGAAGCTCACGATCATTACGGATCGCTTGGGGGTTAAAAAGCATTCTTTTTATACACTTTTCTTGTATACAAAAAAAAATTGCAAAAATAATAATATTCAAGCAAATCCGGTTTTATAGGGAATGTGGAAAAAAACAAATAATTATCTTGAACAGCCAAATATTGAATTTAGTCGCAAATGCTTTTTTATTCTTGCAAATCCTTCTGAAACAAATGAATACTATTTTTGGAGTTCATTCCAAAAAATTAATGATGTAAATTCTGAAAGACTTATCTTGCCAATTATTGAATCGAAGGCTTCTGATTACGATAATAATGGAAAAGCTGATGAAGTAAGTAACAAAAAAAATTTCTGCAGCTGTATTTAAAACATTTTTGCTATTTTAGTTTAATATTGATATGTCACTCACTTTACCAAATTCTTCTTTTAAAGTCACTTATGTTTTTTATTATCTTCAGTTTAAAGTATATTTGGATTACAGATCTGTAATAGAGGTAAGTGAATAAATTTAAAAAAATGATAAATTAGAAAATGGTTAAAAACAAAAGTGTTAAATCCGCATAAAATTATTTTTAAATTAAACAAAAATGAATAATTTAATGGTTAATTTTTGATTCTGTTGTTTAAAAAACTGATTTTCTCATGTTTACATTAAATGACAGTAACTTTAAAATCAATATTAACCAATAGTTTTTTTTCTGAAATTTTCTTATAAAATTTAAAATTTTTTTAGCTTGATGCTCCAATTATTGGAAGTATTGATCGATCATATCCAAGTAATCAAGCTTTTATATTTGGAGATTTAAATTTTTTGCAAAAGATACCATTACCTGCATATGGAAATTTCGAATTTCTTGATAATTTTGAATCAGATAATACAACAGAATTTGGAAATCTTACAAATTCTTTTCAAGTTGATGATTCTCTAATTCAGTTATTTCCTTTGGAATTACATTATCAAAATATGAATCGAAATTATACTTTAGATATTATTTCTAAAACAGAATATTTTATGCCTTATATTATTGATGGAGAAAATAATGAATTTATATTTCATTTTAATTTTAAGATAAGATTACAAGTGCTTACATACCGTACTTCAGCAATGGAGCTTTTAAAATGGTTTTGGTTACAATATTTTACAATTTTTGTTTTGACAAAATTATTATTTAGTATTCTTTCATCGTTTCTTTATGAAAATCAAATTTTGTCAACACTTGTTACTAATCCATTTAAGGAACAAAAATATGAATAATATAAATTTGTTTATTTTGATATTCTTTTGATAACATTATATTCACGATATGAAAAAAAAACATACAAACACATTACCCTTAAAATAATACACATGGTAAATACCCCTAACTGAAAGACCGGGATGAGAACAAAATATAAAATAAAAATAAGTTAACGACTAAGACTAAGAAGTTCATCTTCTTCACAATCTGAAATAAGACAATTGCTAAGGCTATCAGTGTCATCGGCTTCAATCAACGAATATTTTGTGCCATATTGTGTGCTACGAGTTTTAATTGTTGACGTTAAACTTGAAGATGAAGCTGCAGCATTATCATTATTTTGAGGAGCTTAAAAAAATAAAAATTTAATTATGAAATTTCAACTCCTTATTTCTTACATGAAATATCCATTGTTAAATCTTGTAATTGTTGATGTCTTGCAGCTGTTGTAATATTTTTTGTAAAATAATAATATGCAATAAGCATAATTATAATAATAATAAAAACAAAATTTGCAAGCATTTCTAATGAATCATTTGTAAGTATTTTACCCATAATTAATGGACCAAAAATTCTACCCATTGAAGACCAAAGCATATATCGTCCTGAAGTTGTATAAGGTGATAGATTCATTGTAGCTTGCTGATGAAGGGCAATTAAAATTGATAAACTGCTAACTGTTATACCCTAAATTTTTTAAATATTTTTAAAAGGTGTTGACAATTTGAAAAACTTACAATTCCAAGAAAAACCATAAAACTTAAATCACTTTTTGAAATAACAAAAAAAATAATTGAGCAACATAAACTTGAAAATATTAAAATTTGCATGCATCTTTTTGAAATAGCAAAATCAGAAAAAAAATACAAAATAATTCTTTTAAAAAATACCAGTCCCCAAATTAAAATACCGTAATAAAATGAAAATTCATCAATCTTTTTATCAAATAACAATGCATAAATAAATGGTGAAAGTGAAAATAATCCATATGAAAGAAAATCTGATAAAACCCATAATATAATTGAAGTGATTCGAGTAATAAATGATGGCTGCTTAAAAGATTCTGCGGCAATTGAAATCTAAAAAAAATAGTTTAAAATATTAGTATGATGCGATAAAACTTACAGAGAGTAAAGTTTCTTTACACCAAAAATGATTACAAGCAAATGCAGCGAAATTGAAAGGAAATAAGAAAAATATAAAAATGATACTTCCCAAAAATGTTACGCTTGATGGCTCTTTTGAAATTGGTAAAGAAACATTTGGTTTTGGTGTTTGTGAAAATTCTTTTTTAGAAGGGATTTTTGTAATTCGATTTCGATTTCTTGGAATAGGATCAAGTGGATCGTCAATTGATGGTAAAAGTGATTCAGAATTTGAACCATCAGCGATAATATCTTTTGTGATTTCAATTGTGGAAGTTGATGTTAGAAGTGAAGTAGTGGTCGTTGTTGTTGATGTTGATGCAAGTGTACTTGTTTGGATCAATATTTTTGTACAATTTTCTGCATTTGGATTTGTAAAACAATCAATGGTTGAATTAATTGCATTCGCTAAACTTTCTTTTTTCATTTCTGCAAGTTTACGCTTTTCAGCATTTTCAGCTGTTTTTGTGTCTTGATTTTCACTTATTCCAATTGCAGATGATGGCTTTGTTGGACGATATGCGTCAGTTGTCATTCGATTTTCAGGATTATAGAGAGATAAATTTATAGCAGGTAATCCAGCATCATGTTTAATGCGAATATGATTATTATCAGAATTTGAAATATTATTGTTTAAAGGTAATACGGTAGAATACCAAACAATTAAATTTGTAAATAAAATACCAAAAGCGAGAACGGCATAGAAAAACAAGACCTTTCGTTTACTGCTTTGAAAAACTTGATGAATATACAGATATGAAACTAAAAAAGCAAGAAAAATATTAATAAACGAGATCAGTGTTAACAAATTAGACATACACCGTTCAATAACACCAAAAGCAATACCAAGAAAACCCATAGCAAAAAGCAAAGAAGAAAAATTTAAATAATTATACTGTAAAATGGCAATACCAACAGCAAAGGAAGCAAAAAATTGAATGATAAAAAGTGCATACACTTTTAAGAGTAATGGAATGACTAAAAAATTGTGTGAATTAAAAAATTTACTTAAAGTTTAAACATACTTAAATAAGACCCAATAAATATTCCAACTCCTAAAGAAGCTGGAATCCAACTAAGTTGATAAATATTATCAATTTTCAGTTGATTAGACATATGTGTAATATCAGATATTAAAAACCAAACAGCTAAGATTGAAATTAATCCAAAAATATGTACCATAAATTCTTTAAAAAATGTATCATTTTGTCTTAGTTGGGCATTATTATCTGTTGCAACAGGATGGCTGTCATCAATTAACCTTTGCTTAAATGAAAGAATACTCTTTTATATTATAGTATTTTAATTATATAAATTACCGCGGATTCATCTTTAATTTTGTTTGTTTCTTTAGAAGTTTGTTGAAGATTTCCATCTTCGATTGTTTTATTTCGATGTGGGCTTTGAACATTCGAGTCTAATACTTAAAATCACGTATTTATTAATAAGCATATAATTTTTACTTATTAAAATAACTTACTTCCAAGGTCATGTAAAATCCGTGTTCCAGCTTCTTGAAAAGCCATGAACCAAATTTGCCCCAAAAGTTTTCCTATAAAAAATTAGTAATACTACTTTATAATTACTTATAATCAAAATTAATATTTTTAAACACAACTTTCGCCACGTACTTTTAATTAAATTTATATTTGTACTCTATTATTTAACCGCAATAATAAATAACATTACGTGAACATTCAACAAGCTTATAACAATCACTTTCGCGGCAAGAGAAATGCCGTCTAATTTATTTTTTAAAGAAAAGAAAACGCTTTTTATTACTGAATATTTAAAACAAAGAAATTATAATTACAATGTCTTTTATATATTTGTATCATAAACAATGAAATTTGTTGCTCAAATTTTATTAAAGTTTGTAAAAGAAAAATCTAAAGTTGCCTTATTTGGGGGTTCGTTGTATTTGTTAAACAAAACTCTAAAAAAAATGAATCATACACTTTTATAATAATTTTTAACGAAATCAAATTACAGTGTCTTCTGGTCAAAAAAAATTGTTTGTATTGTTTTTATGTTTCGGTAATACATTTCTACCGGATTTGCTTTTTTTCAACGAACATTGAACATTCATAAACAATATGTTTTTATGTCTATAGTTTTCTTAATTCTTTTATTTGATCAATTTTTTTTGTTATTTTCAATTTTTTATTCATACATCAAAACAAAAATTTTTTTGTTTTAAATTAAAAATGAAAAGATAAGCACCTTTTTGCCCTTATGACATGTTTTTTTTATTTTCTATTTCTGTCTCTCTCATTTCATTTCATTAACTTTTGTTTTTTTGTAGTTGAAAAAACATTTTACTTCCTTCAACAAAATTTTAATTACTTTAAAAATCTCTTTTTTGAGCCTTAAAAAGTAATAATCAATATTGAAAGCAGTTTCTTTTTTTCTAACAAATTGATTTTTATGTTTTCTTTTTTGTGAAAAAATGTAGTACCGGCTTTTTGTTGCATTCAATTTCCTGTTATCTATTTTCTTTTAAATCCTTTAGTTTTTCTTTATTGCATTTTTTTGTCATCGATTCATTGACGCTATCATGCGATTCTTTTTTTCTTGACATTGAAATCAATTTATTTTTGTCATTTTTCGGTTTTTCTTTCTAGTTAAAGGGGAAAAACATTCACGTTAAAAAAATATAAAAAAATCTACACTCAAAAAATGAAGATTTAAAAACGAAAAAAATTTTTTGTTGAAGAGAGGAAAAAAACTGCCCTAAAAATGTGATATTTTTATAAGTTCTGGGTATTTTTAGAGAAGTAAAAAGAAACAGAGAAATATTGATTTTTAATTGCGACTGAAAGAAAACATAAAAGAGAGAGAGAGAGAAAGGAAAAAGTAAGCAGCAGCCTTCTGTTACATACATACAGGATGATTATTGGGTGGATACCCCCCCCCCCCCCTTTCGCCGATGAAACAAAAAACACACACATGCATGCACAAAAACCGACGAAGAGGGAGAGTCGTCCGTTTTACATTTATATTTTTCTAAAAATTTTTTCAACAGAGCTCAGCCCCATTTTTATAACAAAGCGAAAACGCCAACTAAGCGTCGTTTTGCATTTTCGCGTCTTTCTAAATTCAACTGAAAAGACTAGCAGCTCAATTATATAGTTGATTCTTCGTTAAAATTTGTCTTTTTTCAAAATATTTATAATCATGAATAGCCTTAAAACATGATGATGTTTGCTTCAAAATTTATGTAGAGGTTAAAAGCGTCGTTTTTACTACACGCAATAAAAAAAAAGATATGTGCAGTTTTGTGTTGCTGAATTAACTGAATTAATCGGGAAGATCGCCGTTTCAATGTGAAAAGTTTCTATCACATTTAAAACGATGAAAATACCGAAATGTTAAAAAGTTAAATGGTTCAAAAAAATATCAATCAATATGTTATTGTTAAAAGCACCGTCGTCTAACATGCCTCCAGGGATATCGGTACTCAATTTGCTTCAATATATAAAAATCTAAAAAAATCTGCTTTAAAAATTTCACTAAAAAATGCCTTAAATTTCAGTCAAGCAAAATTTACTAACTACAGTATCATGCGTAATTTATTTTTCATAATTTCTAAAGCTTTTTTTTTACTATTTTTCAGTTTTTCAAAAAAATGCTGTTTTTAGAAAAAAAAGTGAGAGAAAAAAGCCTTAGAGTAACAGTAGGCGGCTTGCTTGCTTTCGTCACATGGACAGTTAGAAAAAGTCCAAGAATACACTATTTTTTTTCAACGCAACTAAAAAACTGAGAGACCTAAAATTTAATCACTTTCAATACTGTATAATTTAAAAACTTTGAATTATTTTGCATTTTTTGGGAGGATAAAATATCAATCAACTTAATTCTACCGTAATGCCCTGTTGCGTTTTTGGGTCGTAGGGGCTATCGCGCTTTTATTTTTTTTTCAGTCGCGAACAAAAATGACATAGTCGAAAAAAAAGGGGAACAAAAAATATTTTAAGTTATTTCGCAACATATAAAATACTTATGCTTTTTTTTGTTTTTAAAATGTTATACTTTTCAGAAATGGTGACATTATAAAGCTGCTATAAGGTCTTTAACTTTTATAGTTATTAACTTAACTATTTAATAATAATAAAAAAGGGATACGGTATACTGTAAGCGCAAACAATTTTAGTATATTGTAATAATTTCAGAAATTTATCATCTAATTTTTTTATGATGTAAAATGCGATATATACTTTTTTGCTGCTTTTTTTTCGAAATCACCAAAAATGTGACGACAGGTTTTTGTTTGATGACGTATGCTTAAAACTAGTAACCGCGAAATTCTTTATAACCAATTCCTCTTCTCTTTTTTCCTTTTTCTCTGTCTTTCTCTTTGCAAATTATCCCACATACTTTTTAAAACAAAAAAAACAAGCGGGAAGTAGAAGACATATCAATTAACTTCTTTTAGCTCATTCCAAAAGTGCAAGGGAAAAAAAGGATAACATTTTTATTCGAAAGAAAGTGAAAGACTGACATTTTGCATTTGTTGTTTTTTTTTTCTCATTGGCTTTTTATTGATTACCGAAATTACAAAAGGAGGCATGAGAACCACAATGAACCAATTTTGTTTATAATTGTGCTCTTTGGACAAAATTTTGGCCAAAAAGAATGCAAAGAATCAAATATTATTCATTATTGAAAAAAAAAATATGGTGAAGCAGACTTTGGATTAAAAAACGGCATACTGAAGAAGTAATGATGATATATTTTATAAACTTTGATCAACAAAAATTTCCTGATGACTAACATTGCGCGTTCAATTTAAATTTAAAAAAGCAGTTATTTTTTTTGTATACCAGCCTGACGAAACTGTTTTGACTAATACTTTAGCGAATTTCAAAACATTGAAAAAGCAAACGCAAATGTTGTTTATTAAAGAAAAAATAAGCATTTGATGATATTGAAATGATGTGATATCCCAAGCTTGTTTTTCTGCCCTTTTTTTGCCTTTTTCCCTTATTGTCATTGCGAACATTTTGCCAAATGCCGTTTTTTACGTTGATTTTTTTTCACGGTTTTTACAAAAATGACTTTTTTAAAAGCAAACTTTCTCTAGTACAAATCATTTATATTACAGCAAAAATAATGAAGCATTTATTTTGAAAAAAGATGCATAAAATTTTTATTAGAAAAGCAAATCGCGTTGCTTTTTCTTTAAATTATTCTTTCGAACTTTTATATGCGTGAAATTTTAAAAAATATAACAAAACACAGTATGTCTACTAAAATCTATATTCTTTAGAAAAATTTTTATTACACTATTTTAATGTCCTTGTTATGACTACCCATAGTGAAGATAAAGAAGCAAATGAAATATTAAGTCCAGAACAAAATATGCAAATCGTTAATGATTCAAGAATAAATGAACAAGAAAATATGACAGACAATATCAAAAATTCCGAAGATGCTAAAACATGTGACGTCGAAGAAGGTGAACTACCGGAAGAAGGAGAAATAATGGATGATGAAGACGAATCTCAAGTAACCGAAACGCTAGTATCATCAGGTATATATATATATATATTAATTTTTTAAAATAAAAAATTTAATTCATTTTTCAGAGCCAATACTAAAACCCGTCGCTGAAACACAGGCTGCCGAAAACCACTCGGTAAATATTTATAACATTTTTTGAAAAACAAAATAAGCAGATTTTAAAAAGCAAAGAGATTTTACATTGCACTTAGCAATAACAAATGCCTCGAAGCCCATAAACGCAGAAAAAAATATTACATAGAAATTTTAAAAAAACATAATGCATTTGAAAAAAAAAATAAGCATTTATTTAATTTTTTTTAGACTTCTCAATCAGTAATAGCCACATCAACACCGCCAAAGGAAGTCGAACCTTCGGTAAAAAGCCCTGCATCGAAAGAAGAAGAAGAAACAAATGCAAAGTATGATTTTAAATTTATATTCAAACATTTGACAAATGAAATTTTTTTAGAAAACGTGGACCATCATCACCAATTGAAGATGCATATCCTTCAAAGCGACAAGCTCTTTCTCCAGATGTTCCTCATCTACCTCCTCGTCGCCGACAACCATGGACGGAGGTAGTATTATGCAAATTTTTTAGAGAAGGATATTGTCGAGATGGTGAAACTTGTGCATACAGTCATAATGCTGCCCATTCAAATCGTAAACCAGAATTGTGCAAATTTTACCAACAAGGTTTTTGTAAAAAGGGTCTTGCATGTACACTTCTTCATGGAGAATATCCATGTAAAGCATATCATGAAGGAAAATGTGATAAAAATCCGTGCAAATATTCTCATATGCCTTTGAATGATTATACTCGTGCAATTTTTGAACAAGTAAGTGTTTCTCTTTTTATATTTACGTTTTAAATTAAATTAATTTAGATGGTCCAAGATGAAGCTCTTGCTGCAAAAATTGTAATTCCAATGCAACCAGCTAAAAGAAAAGTATTATTGCGACGTCCAGGTCCAAATTCTGAACCACAAGCTGCAAAGCCTTCACCAAGAAGAGAGGAACAACAGCCATTATCTGTGCTAGCAGATTCGGCTCATGATTTTGATCCTAGTAAATTCAATACTGAAAATGAAGTTGTTAATGAACCTCAACCATTTGTTGCAATGACGTCGGCTCAAGATCCTGATGAACAATTAGTAGCAGATAATTCTTCATTTATGCCAGAAAATCAAAAACCTTATATTTTATCACCAGAAGCTTCAAATGATGCACCAGAAAGTGGAATGTGTATTAGTGATATGTTAGATCAGATAACAGAACCACCGGTAAATGATTCAAACGTGATAAACTTAGAAGGTAATATTTTTTTTAAAAAATCCTAACGTTATAAAACAAGACATATTTTTTAGATCTCATGAGATCTCCTGCAACCCATGAACCAGTTTCTGTAGCTGACACTCCACAATCACCTCCAAGAATAGCCAAAGAAAGAACATATCGTTTAATTCCTCTTTCTGAAACTGCTCCAGATTACGATATTTCATTTTTGAAAAAGATTTCGTCTGATAAATTTAAAGATGATCCAAGAATTCAATCAATTATACAAAAACAATTTGATCGTGCAAGTAATATGTTTGGTAAAAATATGCCTGGTCCGTCGAAATCACCTCCACAAAAGACATCTTTGTTAGGAGATCGGCCAACTCTTGTAAAAGATCCTCGTATTCGTCCTGGTGCAGCAGATCCAAGACAGCGAACATTACTTCAAACTCCAATTAATGTACCACCACCATCTCATCAAGCTCCAATAAATGGCGCACCTCCAGCTTTTCCTATAAATAATGCTCAACCCGTTGCTGCTATGGATGATGCTCATTTCAAATCCTTGGTTGAAAAACAATTGCAAATGGTTAATGAATTTAAATTAAATGATTCTGATGGAAATAATTATCCTGAACAAAGACATGATGAAGGGCCTCGTGGAAGATTCAGAGAAGATGAAGAGCAACAATATCGTGAAAGAAGAGAATATGATCGTGGATATCCTGAAAGAGGAAGTTACAATGAAAGAGGAGCCTTCAATAATTATGATGAACGTCCAACTCGTTTTGAAGAACCTTATGAATCATATGAAGAAGATGCACATTATCGTGGTCCATCAAGATATCCTCAACCTCCATCTCGTGGATCTGGAACACGTGGTACAAGAGGTTTTAATGAAGCTGAAAGATATCCACGAAGACAGCATCCTACTGAAAGATTTGATTCAAGATGGGAAGGAGGAAGATCAGATTCATATCGTCGAGAGCAACCATATCATCGTGAACGTGAACGTCGTGATTATGGTAGATCAGGATCAAGTCGATTTCGAGAAAGATCAAGGAGTCGTTCTCCGCGACGTAATGAGCCACCAATTGAAGAAAGGCCATTAACATTACGTGAAAAAAGAAAAAATAATGAGTATCAAAGTCCTCTAGCTCGGGCATAAAAATGTTGATCAGCTTTTATTTTTGTATATCTTGTCAACTTTCCTTTTTTTAATTTTTTGTTTTGTTTAGTTTTTTTGTGTGTATTGTATACGGGTTTTCGGACTTTGTCTTATTGTAAGCTATTGTTAGCCATACTGTAAGAACAATACCAATTGGGTTGTTGTTGTTTGTTTGTTTATAATATCTGAAAGTTAAATATATAAAGTTTATTTACCTGATTTTATGGATTTTTTATATTGACAAAAAATGAAAAAATAACAATTTTATAACATTTTTTTTTTAAAATTAGAGTTGCGGAATTTTTTTTCTTAAATTGGAAACTTCCACAGAATTGTAAAATACCGTATTCCGTACAATAAAAGGAGTTTAAAATTGTTGAAAGAAGGCAAAGTGATAACCAAAACTTTAAAATAAGCATTTTTTAATCAGTCGAACGCTTTGAAATAGTGGAAAAAATGTATTGTTAAAGAAAGGCTTTATTAACGATTTGAATAATTTTCTTTTAAAAATGATTAATTAAAAAATAGAAACAATGGAAAAAATAAACGGGATTCAATGAATTGCGGTAAATCAAGCAAAATTGAAACAAATGCAATTTTTTGAGAAAAATATCTATGAAACAATACAATTACTATTACTTGATTTTTTGTTTTTTGCAGTTTTTGGTGTTGCAATAGTTGGAATTGCTCGATGACGTTGCTTTTTACCCAAAAATGGACTCATTTTTCCCTGAAATAAATATTTTAGGTTGTAGTATAATCCTTGAAATATAATTGATTACCTTATTTTGAGCTTTTAAGTTTTCAGGTCGAGATAATGAAGCTGCTAAATAATGTGATAAATAAACATCGTCTCCGTCTGATTCGGATGAAGAAGATGAACAAGAAGTGCATCGCTTTTCACAGCCTTCTGGTGGTGGATTTGAATAATGATTATTTTGACGGCAGCTACTTCGTGATGCTTCACCTCCTCGAAATCGACAATCAGCACTTGATGATCTGATAGGCGAACAAACTTTTGTTGAACAATATTTGCTGCTTGACCCTGTTGAAGAACTTGGTAATGCTTCAGTTGGATTATCACTATCTGATGATTCCGAAGATACCATATAATCATTGTTTTCTTCGCCTATTTTGTGATTGTTGGTTACTGTAGTTTTCCGCTTTGATCGCCGTTTACTTCTTTTTATATTGTCACTTCGATTAAATTCTTGTGAAGATGAACTTGAAATTTGTGATGGCATTATTACAGTTTCATAAATATTTTCTGGTGGCGTTAAATCATTTGGAATGTTTGGGGGTGGAGGGGGTGGATTACTTGGTGGCGGTTTTGGACGTGAAAGCTTATCAGAAATCAATGGTGGCCCCATAAGTGGTGGCTGTTGAGGCCGAAGATCAAATCGAACACGAGAAGGAGATTTTTGAACAGGGGGAAGACTTTGAAGATATTCTTTCCTTCTTGAAATAGGTCGATCAGAGTGTGCAGGTGATGCAGATCCTGATGGAGTTAAAGATCCCAAACTTGGAGATGAAGATCCTGGTGGAACTGAAGATAATGATCCAGCACGTTGAAGATGACAAAATTTTTGTGATGTTGAAGAAGGTTGTGGAGGTTGTCGACGAAGTTCATGACTTCTCGCACATGCTTCTGATCCACAAAATAACATTCCATCAGTAAAGGTATATCGCTTTTTTCCTAACAAATTTCTTTCACAAATCGCACAACAAAAGCATCGTTCATCTGCATGCCAATGAATATTTCCCTATAAAGAAAAATTTCAATTTTGAATTTTCAAAAGTTAAATATGTCATTATTTGACGTACTTGTGTAACATGTGGTTTGTCAGCAATAATATATTTTCGGCATGTGTTACATCGTGAAGCTAAATGATAGCAATTCATACAGTAATGCAATCCACTTGTAACCATGTAATTTTGTCCACCAAGTTGGCAATCACAACGATTACAAATAAAATGTTTTAAATGCCAATTTCGACCTTCTGCTTCTGTGTATTCATCACAAAAAATAAGCTAAAAATTTTGTTTTTAAAAAAGTTATCTAAAAACAAGATCGAAAAAAGAGAAGAAAGAAAGAAATTGGCCATGGCAAAAATTGGACAACGGGCAAAAAAAGGCAGTTATGCAAATTTTAAAATGACCGGAAATTAGCTCATAAACTAAAAATTCATTCTGATTGAATCTTCTTTTTGAATAAATAAATATGGTAGGAAAAGAAAGGAAAATTTAAAAAAGGCAATACCTCATCACAATGGGCACATCTGTGTTTATGCCGTTCTGCATGATGTCGGCCACAGTATACACTGAAAATTTAAAAAAAAATGTGAATGCTTAATTAAATAAAAAAATTTAGTTACCTATTTTTATCTTGAAAATAAATTAAATCCACTAAAAGTTCATTACATTTTTCACATGTAAAACATTGTGGATGCCAAATAAAATCATTTGAAAATCTTTCTGGTGCCATAACAATTACTTCACCAGCCATAACCTTTTCTTTACACTGAAATTTTATATGTTACCTTATTTTTTAAACTTCTTTAATTTCTCTTGTCCCTCAATTTTTTGCCGCAAAAAAAGATTTTATTATTAAGCATGAATTTTGGCTTTTATTTTCTATTCTCAGTTTCATTGTTAAATGATCCGCATATTTCCTGTTTTGATTCAACACATGAGTGCTGAGCGCAAGCTTTAAAAAAGGGTTTACTCTGCTCTTTTTCACTCAATGAATGTTTTTCTCTTTTTGAGTGACAACTAGTTTAGAGAAAAGCTATTGTTTGAACAGTTGCGCGCAACCAGAGTGCCATATGCAAATTAGCAATATGAGAATTAAATAAAGTGAAACCAAAAAGAGTATACAATAACAGATTAAAAAAAGAATAAACCTATATAATAAATGTACATATTGCATACCTGATGACAGAATCGAGAATTATTGTCAAATGGTACACAACTAACAACACCTCGGCCAAGGCATTCTTGTCGACGAGCTTCATCAAACCATTGCAAACTTGTTTCTTCACTTTCACTTAAATTTCCACAAAATCTTGCATCTGAATCTTGTGGGGGAAGCTGATACTGTAGCTGATAATTTCGCCATTTTTCACCCGGTGAATTTACATATGGTATTCGATCTTCAGAAATGTATGAAAAATATTGATGTACCTAAATTTATTAAACATTAAAAAAGCAATCAAAATAGGATAGATTATTACAATATCAGGTTTTAAACCAGATGGAACCCATGCATATTCATCCATTACACAACCGCTATCGTCGTCACTTGTTGAATAACGATGATTACTTCCGTCAATTCGAATTCTTGAAGTTGGAGATAAATAATTTGGTGGAGATTTTAAAGCTGCTGATTTAATTGGTGGCAAACCTGACGATGAAAGTTTAAGCTTATCCCAAGAAGCACCCGAATTTGGGCCTTTATTGCCCAATGTGGCCATGCCGAAGCAAAAAGTATACCAAATAAATTTTTGATGAAAGCTAACACTATTTGATAATGTATTTAGCTTCTGAAAAGAATTTTTGCTCATTATTTCATGAAACAATGAAGAAAAAGCTATGCCACGAAAATAAATAAAATTACGATAAATAAAATTATACATTGATCGGAGGGGGGATTGCGCATTAATGTGTCACATATTCTTCTCCTTTTTTAAAAAAAAGAAAGTTTTGGTGGTTGTTTATTTCACTCTTTTTTAATGCTATAAAAATTTTAAGAAAAGCAAAAACCCATAAGGCATTGCAAAAGTTGCGCAACGAAAAACAAATCAAGAATTTTTTTAAATGTGAAATGTGAACTAAACTCCATAAAAGTTAAGTGTGGTCAAAGAAAAGAAGTCCAAAAACTAGATGCATGTAAGAAAAAAAATGGATGCCAGCTGCGACAATGTTGCTTCTGTAAACTGTGCTTTTTTTTTTGAAGCAAACAGTCTTTAGGGAAAAGGTTTTTAAACAAATGGGTTTTTGATGATTTGTTGCTGCTACAAAAATATTTTAAGAATAAAACCAACGTTAGGTTTTTTTATATTAAAAAAATCAAGAAGCATGTAAGCAACAAGCAATAATATATGAAAAAGAACGGTTCTTTTTGTTTGATTTATTCAATAATAAAACGGGAAAAATAAAGTATTCATATTTCTTTTTTTGTAATTTGGACAAAAGAAAAAGCGAAAGAATAGCTGAAAACGGTGAGAAAAACAAGGAATTGAACAATACTAAGCAAAAGGAAAAAAAAGGGAAATAGCTAATGTATAGAAAGAAATTATTACAATGTTTTTTAACCCTTTAAAAAAGCGATGAAATCACTTGAGAAAATATTCAAGTATTAAACGATAAAGACCCCCTACTGATTTAAAAAAAATAGAAATCAAAGAAATATTGGTGCAAAATCAAAGACACATTGAAAAATTATTGCGGGAAAATAAAGCGCAAAAAGGAAGACACTGTTTTTTTTTCTCGCTCCTTCTCTTTTTTGTTTTCAAAAAGATTTGCATATTATTGACCTCGCTAAATAGCGGTCCACCCTTTACAATCAATTCAAAAGCTGCTGATGCTTATCATTTCATCGATGGGTCTTTAAACGTAATTTTTTTTAGCGATCGGGAAAATATTCGAATGATATACAGAAGTAATGAGCAAAGGAAAGAAAGAAAGAAGAAGAAAAGAGAGATAATAAAAGAGTCATATCGGCATTCAAAAGGTCAACTTTTTTAAAACAAATGCCGTTGCAATAATTCTATTAAGTCAAAAAAAAGTATAAGACAATGCCTTTTATGAAGAAAATAAATATAATTTAAAACCACATTAAAGCTGTCAATAAGATATCGGAAATAAATTCTATTACAGCTGAGGAAATGAAGAAAGCAAAAAGAGTGAAATGAAAGATGGGATGGATAGCTTAATGAAAAGGAAGATCATAATCTAAATAATTTTCAAAAAAAAGCGCAAGTGTCAGGGGGCAATTTAATAGTATTTAAATCGCCGCCTTTTTTTGAGATTAGTTTGTTGACGACAGCCAAAAAAAGAAAAGGGAGCTTGTTGATATCGGAGCTTAGTTATTCCCAGGGAATTTTTTTTATAAAACCCTAAAAGCGATTATTGAGAATAAAAAAAGGTGGAAAAAATGTTAGATGATAAAAAAACGGAGATACTTTTCAGTGGCGGCGGCGGCCTTCAATAATCGATGTCCATAAACAACTAAATCGGGGGCCTATATAAGATCCGGCCGAGATAATAGACAGATCCGCCAGGTGTATGCGGCAAAAATAAAACTTTTGCGCAGATATATATTATCGTTGATTTACGCTCGCGTGGATTATCGAAGAAAAAAACTAGTCTGAATCTTTTCATTTTTTAGCAAAAAATAAGAATATGAAAGGAAAAGGAAAAAGCATATTTTAAATGAAATAAAAACAAAAACAAAAAATGAATAATATTTTTTTCGATCTTAATAGAAACACTAAACAGCTCAAGAAAGAAGGAAATGAAGCAAAAGGATGATGAAGAGCAGAAAATTGTATTTGTTGCCGCTTCATTGCAAGAAGATTTACGTACTACTGCATGGGTTAAGTGAAGGCTTTTTTTGTTTGTTGCTGTAACGGATTAGAATATGCAAAATTGCTTTGGGTCTCATTGTTGTCAGATGAACGAGCAACAAATGAATAATGGGGGAAAATGGGGTCTCTTCCACAAAAATAGTATAACTGTTTTTTAGGAATTTAAAGAAAACAGATAATATGGTATAGGATAATCCTTTTAAACAAAATAAAGAAAGAGATAAGTGTCAGTCAAGAGTAGGAGCAGAAGAGTTTTACACAAATTAGTATACAATAAAAAAAGGAGGAATACAAATAAAAAGAAAAAGTATCAAACTTTTTTTAAAGAAGATTTCATTTTCCGCAAATAAGAAGGTCGTCAAAAAGCGCATTAATAGAAATTCGTCGGACATTGGATACATTTATTAGCGTATATATGAAACCGTACAAAAAAGGGCTTGCCTAATGCGGTTCACCTGCCCGCACCCCCACACATCTTCAAGCGGCGTTGCCCTTTGTCATTAAATGTTCGCGCAAACTATCTCTCTCTTCTTTATTTCTCCTTTTTGCCTTGTTAATCTTGACCACCTCAAGTTTTACTCTCTTCTTTTTTTTATATTTAATAATAATAATAAATTTGGCAGTAAAATGAGTATATTTTTGGGAGGAATAAAAAAATTGTATGAAGGTTAAAAAGTGGCGTATACACATATATGACACAAATAACTGAATAAACGTCAAATCAGTTATATCAAAATATGTAACATTGTAAAATTCAAGTGAAAAAAAACTGCCTAAAATTCAATTTTCTCTTCTCATGGGAGTTATAGATGTTTTGAAAAATATTTTCCCATGGGTAAAATTTGTTTTATATTCGAAAGAACACCCGCTTTGAATTTTATTTATTTTTTGAAAAAAAAACGCGCGACGGTTTTTTTACTTAAGCAAAAAAAATCTCTCAAGGGATCAAAAAATTGAAAGTTGTCGAAAATTTATTTGACTCATAGAAAGAGTGTGGAGATGACCGTATGACAGATAACCTGTCTGTAAAAAAAAGGATATGTGACTATACTCGTCGAAGATGCAGCAAAAAAAGGCTTTAGGCTTTTTTAAGGATGAAATATGTCAAAATTTTTGTTGTGACAACAACAGTTGACTGATTTCTCCCATTCACGCAAAAAAAAAGTATATATCTTGGAAGATAAAAGAAGATGGAAGAAGAAATAGAAAGAAAACCACAGTAATAAAATATTTCAAAGAAATAATAATAAAATTTAGATCAAATGAAAAATAAAAAATTTATTTAGAAAACTAAATGCAACATGCGTTTTTTCCTCTTTAGTGTCGGAAAAGCACCTTTGTTCCGGACAACAAATCAAAAATTTATGTTTTCCGTATGACTGACGACGCATGCCGTGTCATTCAAGAGGGTGATCCTTTTTTTCCCTGCTGGGTATAATTCCCCTTGATCCAGGCAGCCGCTATCATGGTAGATAGAATAAAAAGAAAAAAAAAATGAATACCACTTTTATGTGCTTTTATAATCACACATGTTCGAACATTGAATTTTTTTAAAAAGAAAAATAAGAAAAACTTTAACAACATCATCTTTGACGATTCTAAAAGTAGTACCATTTGAAAAATGATGGCAGGAAAGTGTTGAAAGAAACGGCAGAAAAAAAATAAGCACAAAAATGTGAAAAGACAAAAAAAAAACAAGCATTATTTGGTTTTTGTTGTTGAAGGGACAAATGTCAAAAATTTTGCAAGAAAAAAATGTTTTATGAGGAGTTTTGTCTTCATAAATCAGCAAAATCTTAACATGCCAGGGTGCTTAGAATCGACCAACTCAGGATAAATATGTTTCAAAAAAAATATGAAAAAAAAATAGGAAGCGCGCAAAAGAAACAAAAATAAGAAAAAAAGAAATTTTTGTATGGCGACAAATGTTGAACTCTGAAAAAGAAGAAAAAATTGGCGTCTTCTAGATAATAACACCTTTGAAGAAAAAATCTTTTTATATAAAAAAAACACAAAGAATATCAACAAGCAAATTTTTTCTATTGTTTCCCAAAGAAAACTCACTCCACGCAATTGTCAATTGTATTATTAATAATAAAAAAAAGAAGGAAGAAGGACGCGCAACATCTGTGACAAATAAAAAAATTGAAACATTTGAGTTTTTAAGTCACCGTATTTTCTTTTTTTTTCAAACCACAAATTAGCTTGCTTTAAGGTCAAGAGGGAAAGAACTCCTTCGACATTTGCCTAAACACGAAAATAACCTGAAAATAAAAAAAATTAAAATAAAATATTCTCTAAAAAAACTATATTAATGTAAATATGATCCATTTCTCTCAAATCTGCACTAATGCCAAAATTGACCGGAAGAATCATTGTAAATAGAAAAACAATCTATGAAAAAAGAAAAAAAAGGAAAAGTGAGCATTTATGCTATATATAATGTCGTCGCCTGCATCTCCCTGACAGTCGCAAAAACAGTTATCCGAGTATCCTCTACAACTCCAACCATCATGGGAACTAACAATTTTCTATAAAAAAAAGAGGAAAAAAAGAAGAAGAAAGAGTATGCATTCGCGGTACAATTTAGCGCATTTATTCAAGCGGTAGCAAAAAATCTGTCGATCGCCTTTCATTGAGAGGGGAAAGCTATGATGGAGTAGTTTCTTGTTTGACAGTTTTCATGTACACGGAATGGCTATATAAGGATACCATACAAGAAAGAAAAAAAAGAACGACAACTACGACTGATTGCTGTTGTCACCAATTTTTTACAAACGATTCTGAGGTCAAATGACAAAGACTTCAAAAAAAAACGTTTGAAAAGTGTATTCAGAAAAAAAGCAATCAAGAGAAAGTGTTCACTTTTACAACAACAAAAAAATTTATCACTGTAAATCTTTATTCTGTCATTTTTACCCAAATTAAAAATATTAATTGCAGACAGTTTTAAAATAAATTGTTATAAGAACTTTTCTAATTGGTTAAGAAAGAAAAAACAGCCTTGAAAGGGGGATATGAAAGACATCCTGGCGTGATTCAATGTGTATACGAGAAAAAAAGTTTTACAAAAATTTCTGACCAAAAAATTCTTAATTGGTCACTCAAGGCTTCGTGTTTTTTCTCTTTCATTTTTTTTTCATTTGTTGATAGTCATTTTGCCGCAGGTGGTCGCGTCATTTTCAGCTGTCAATAAGTTAAAGCTGCAGCAAATGGGAAAAGCTTTAATAAAAAGAAGAAGCATCAATGAAGGATTATCTGCTTGGACAAAATCGGGATAACAAATATAAAAAATCTTACGACTTAATCTTCCAAAACTTTTTTTCTTCTTTTTACTTATACGTTGAATAATTTAAAACAAACGTCAAAAATCACCGTAAACATGATTGATTGCCAATGATTTAAAATGCCGAAAAGGCGAGCAAGAAACAATTAAATGCGGTGGCGATGAACAAAAATGATTGAAATGATTGTTTGTTAAAAAACTTTTTTTTATTTTTCAACAAAAATAAAAAATGGCAAAATGATGCCAGGGGAGAGGAAAAGAAAGGGCAATTAAAAATGAAATAACTCAATTTTGCAACTTCTAAAAGGACCACAAAAAATATGAAAGGAAAGCTTACATAAGAAAGAAGCAAAAAAAAAACAGAATAAGGTTATATATTAGTTTAAAGCAAAAAAATTTTTTTAGTGCACAAAAAAGAGGAAAAGAAAAATAAATCGGTGATGCCAGCTGTTAATATTGCCCTGTTTTTCAACAACCTTTCGCGCATTCTTTTTTGCCGACAAAAGCTTAAATAATCGTAGATATTTGTTCAACAACATAACAAGTTGATGGAATGCGCTAACAAAAAAAACATAAATTTATTACCATACAAAAAGCAGCATTAAACAGCGTTTACACAATTTTGATGTGAATAAAAATGAAAGAAAGAAGCATACATAAGAATGGGAAAAAATTATTTATAAATCAGAAAAGAAGAAAATAGGCGCCGGTGATGGGAACAACAATAAAATTGATATAAAAAAACATTGAACAAGATGAATTCTTTATACGAAAAAAAAATACAAGAAAAATGTAAATTGCAAGTAACACATGATCGTTAAAAAAACGGTAAAAAGAGAAAAAGATAGCAAAAAGGACAAAGAAGACGGTAGGTAATTGAAATAGAGCCGTTCCATTTTGAACATGATTGCCTCATAAAAAAAAAGGAAGATGAAAGTGACAAATTGGTTAAAATCAAATTAAAAAAGTTGTTAACCATTTCTGGATAGCCTTGAAAGTGTAAAGAGATATGGCATTTTTTGACAAATGTTTCCAAAGAAAGAAAACATGTAAAAAGATTTTATAAACGAAATATAAATAAATAATAAATAAATCTTTTTTAAGAGAAAGAAAAAAAACAACAGCAAAACATTTAAAGGCATCTTTGGTCAGAAGCATATATACTTGAAGTCATAAAAATGAAACAAAGCGAGCCTGTGGTTAGACCACCCGAGCATAAAAGAAGAAGAAAAAGATGACGAATTAATGGGATTATAGTACCGAAAAAAGAAGCGGCACCGTTGTCGGAGGAAGAAAAAAAGTCCCAACCAGCCGTTCGTTGAGACATTTTTCCTTTCCTCTATTTTTTGCCGTCTGTGAACAGTCAAGTCCACCACCATCAAGAAGCATAAGCAAGATGTGAGGAAGAGAAAAAAAACTAAAGGAAATTTTTTACGGCTTGAACCAAAACGGCCACTCAAGTTTTTTTTTCGGTCATCATAAGGAAAAAACTGCGCAAAAAAAAGGAAATCGACCTTGTCGCTAATGCGGCATTTTTGATCTTCTAAATCTTTTATTTTTAAAAAACACAAAACTAAAAAAAAAAAAGAATTGAGGATTTAAGTCAAGAATAATAATAATAAAAAGTTGAGGGTATCAAATTATTAAGGTTTTACAATAAGGAAAAATGGATACGAAATATATACAACTATGAAGTTTTTATTTGAGAAAAGTAAACGAATCCTTTTTCCATAATTGGGTATTTTTGTTTATCGCAAATAAAAATAACACCTAATAAAAGTACCCGAAACACTTAAAAGCCTCACTTTTGATTCTCTTCTTCTTTGAAGTTCAGCGTATTTGTTCTTGGCACTTTCGCCATTCATAAGGTCGCAAAAACGCGGTAAGGGGTCGCTTGATACTTGAAATACAGACAATTTTTTTTTGCCGCATTTTAGTTTTTTAAAATAGAAGAAAGTTCCGGGCATTCAATAATTGCGCAACCCCTACTTCCAATGACTTTTAAGCCAACTATCAAAATGAAGTCGTTGCAACACAATTTTGGCAAGAAAAAAAATGTAGATTTTAAATTTCGATAAGTGCGCGTTTTCAACTCAAAGAAAATTGTCAATCTCTTGACAATGGAGGATGGGTTAAAACAACCAAAAAAAAGAAAAGGAAGAAGATTTAAAATAACATAGGGTTTAACAAAGTTAATATAGACAAAAAAAAACTTTGAAACAAACAAGAAAAAATAATGAAAAACAAATTCCGTGCAAAAAATATATTCTTTGACCAAGAAAGGGGATGAAAACAAAAAAAGAAAGAGAAATGATTTACAATCAGTTTTTTAGCATTCATTCAGCTGCCATCCTTCAAATTAATAAAAATCAAAATGTCTGTTTCTTTGTTTTTTGACAAAACTTTTATTAAAAAACAGATATTTCTCAATCTTCTTTTTTCCACCCAATAAAAACTATATAGCTTCCGGTAAAAGTTAAAAAGAGAAAAAGAAGTAAAGCTGCTGCGTTTTTTCAAAAAGACCTTAAGATTAGATAATAAAGTGACGAAAAGTTTCTTTTGGCGATAGAAAGATGACTTACTCCAATATGGGGATGGCTCGTTAAATTCACCATATGTAAAGTAACCGCACAAAACAAAAATTTCCCACATATTGCAAATTTTAAAATAAAATTTTTGCTTTTTTTGTTACCGCATAAAAAAAGCCACCACAAACTATGCATTAAAAAAATCTTTTTGATGGAATTAGAATTTTTAGTAAAGTTTTAAGAAAAAACATTCTTTGGGAAAGCTTTATTTTTGATAATAAAAAAAAATTGATATAAAATATTAAATTTTTCAAAAAAAAGTAATGTACACTTTTTTGGAATTTTTTGCAACTGCGCAAAGCTATCTCTCCCGCAATCAGCAAAGAAAAAGGGAACACTAAATTTTGACACAGTGAACGATTAATGTCTCTCTCTCTTTTTGCACAAAAACAATGTTAAAAACATAAGATGGCATTGATGTAACATAAGAGCCGCCTATCAAAAAAATAATATGTAAGTGTTTAATGCCAATTTTTTTCGAAACTTTATTCTACAGAAACTTTGATAGAATAATTTTTTTTCCTTTGTCAGTGTTTGAAAAATAGATATGAAATTTTAAAACAATGTCTTGTGATTAAGAGCTAAATTTTTTATTCAGTCAAAATGAAAATGCATCCTTCAAAAACCACAATAATGACTCAAATGATTTTAAAACCGCATGCAAAAGTTTAAACGTTTTCACATCAGTTATTAAAATAGATTCACTAATTGGCACATGTTCCTGATTCGAAGCAAAAGAAAATTTGAGAAAAAAAATCGTTTATGAAAAAAAACTCTTCAACAAAACACACAAAATAACAAAGAACAAAATTTTAACAACCGCAAATACAAAATAACATAAAAAAAATAAATATTGCTATTATAATAATAATAATAATAATTATTATTTTTTCAATCTTGATATCTTGAATTGGCTTTACGAGCACGCTTTGGTCTTCCTTCAGTAAGTGAGAAAGGTGCCTTAGCTTCAACTTTTGCTTGACATTCAGGTGAAAGTTTAGCTGATCGGACTGCTGATAATCCAAGAGTCGCAAAAGCATCTAAAAAAGATATGCTTTTAATTTCTTTATATATATATATATATGTGCTTACTTATAGTTGCAGCTTGTTCTTTAATCAATTTAACGAGGTCATCGGAAGCCTTTGGAGCTTCCATAAATTCATTATCAGAATCCAAGTCAAGATCAGAATCAGAGTCAGCATCAATATCCGCAAGAACATCTGCCAATGCATTAATAGCTGGGAATTTACATTCTGAAAGAAGAAAAAAACTAAAATTTTAAAAAATGCAATAAAACGAACCAATATCATCTACATCTTTATCATTAACACATCCATCATCTGATGGATCATTGGTACCAACGCAAATTACATCATCATCAAAACGAAGTTTATGTTGTTCAGAAACTTTTTGGGCAAAATTCAAATCTTCTGTAGCACTTGCAACTAAATCAACTGCATGAGCATGAAAAAGATGAGCTTCATGACTCATTTTTAATGCTGCTTCATAACTTGATTGAAAAAGTTTAGCTTTATTTCTTGCTGGGGGTTTTTGCTTTCGAGGAACAAAGCACATATATTCTGGAGTTTCTTCATCAGACATAAGAGTTTCTGGAATAACCTCTTCAGACATATGTGGAATTTGATCAGGATGTGGAATTAATTCTAAACATTTAGAACTATTTTTTTCTACAAAACTCTAAAAAAAAAGATGGTATTAAAAGAATATAACAAAAAAATTTCTTTAAACTATACTTCTAAAACGCTTTCATATCGTTTAAAAAGTTTGGAGAATGTTTCACAATCAATTCCAACCATAAAAAGTTGATTTGGACGAAAGAAAAAATCATGAACTGATCTGCTTCCATGTGTAAAAAATCGTTTAAGTTGAAATTTATTGATATTTTCAATTTCACAAAATTTTCTGTCACTATCATCCAAAGAATACATGCTTGTCAAAACTTCATGATATGCAGGATCTTAAAAAATGTATACATATTAGATATAAAAAAACTATTTCAAATCTAACTTTTTCTGTAAAGACGTTTGCAATTTTCAATTGAAACTTCAAAATCATCTGTAATTGGTGGAGTTTCAAGCAATGGATGATGTTCTTTTGGTTGCTAAAGTTAAAAAAAAGGAGATAAAAATTTAAAAAGTCTTAAAACAATTTTTGTACCTCTTCAGTATCAACATAAATTTCAAGAGCATTATTTAAAAATTCTTCATCTTTCCACCATTGATATTTGCATGATTCTTCAATTTTAGCTTTCTTTGAAGGGCGTTTTGGCTTCTAAAAAAATTTTTTAAGAAATAAATAAAGGTGGCAGCTTTTTTGCAACTTTTTTGAAAAAAAAAACGACAAGAAAATTTGACAATGTTAGCGGTTCCGTCATTCTGATTTCTGTTAATTTTTGAAAATCAAAGATGTTTTGTTTTCATTTTAATGCTTAAATTATAAAAGTTCATTTCAAAATGAAAGGAACCCTTTGAAATCAGAATGAATAAAAAATGAAAGCACTCACCATTGATTGAAAAAGTTTATCAAATGCCTTTTTTTTAGCAGGAAGTGAACAATTTCGAGGTTTTGCAGGTCGAACAGACTTTGCAGTTTTCTTCGTGCTCTTTTCTCCTATAAATTATGAAAATTGGAAGAGCATATGAATCTATTAATAAAATATTAAACTAATATAACGTGCTAAAAACGTTTTCAGTTAAGGTAATTCGATCAAAGGTCGATAATTACTATTGGTGCCTTAAATCTTACATTCATAAAGATTAAGATAATCATTACTAAACACAAAAAAAGATGTGAACACCAATTTTCATATTGGTTACCTTTTTTAAGCATTTGTTTACGTTTACGTCCACGAGGTCTCATTCCATTTACAGGATTATGACGAGGTAATTCTTCTGCAAAATGAACACGGCGCTGAAAACGATCATTTGATGCTTTATTAGGTGTTGCAGCAACTTTGTCATTGCTTCGTTGATCATTGCTTTGTTTACAATTGATTAATCGTTGGGAAGCTTTAAATTTTGATACTTCCGGTTCAGAAACGTGAATATTTTCTTGTCTTGGAAATTCAAATGGATTCTAAAAAAATGTTAAAATTTTAAAGGCAAAACATTTATGGTTTTTTATTTTAAAATTACTTGAATAATCATTGCTAAATCAGGAAAAATACTTTGTTTTGTATTTTTTCCATTTTTGATTGAATCATAACTTTTTAAAGTTTCATCAATTTTATCACCAAATAAATTTGCTTCAAATAAATTTTCATATACTTCAATATGAAGGGAAAGGGTGCTATCATTTTTGGCAGAATTATCATTTTTCTTCCAATTCATTTTATGTTCTTTTGCACCTTCATTAATGCTTAACAAAAAATTGGATGATTTCTTCTTTTTTTCAAAATTTTCAAATTTTGTAGAATCTGATATATTATAAGTTGTTACTGCAGTCCCAATATTTTTTAAATTTCGAACTACTTTCTAAACTAAAAAATATGCAACATTTAAAAAAATAATTAGAGCAACATTTTCAGTTGCTTATAAATTACTTTAAAATGTTTTTATCTAGATTTTTGTGTGAAACATATTTTGCCGGATTTTTTAACTGCTTTTTGAACTCAAAAATATTCATTTTTTATGTAACATATGTGACATATACGCCAAATTTGTGAAAAAGTAAGAAATGAGGGTACTTTTATAGATTTCCCCCCCCCTTTTTTTAAAATTTTTCAAAGTCTTTTTTCTCGGGATTTTTACAAGTCCGAATTTCTTTTCGAACTTGTAAAAATCCCGAGAAAAAAGACTTTGAAAAATTTTTGAAGTTGGAGAGAGCGATGAATGAAGCAACCGTTCCGCAAAAAAAAAAGCCAGTTTTGTGTGCTTTCTTTCCTTTTATAGCAATTTCGTTGATTTTGCTTGATTTCATGTAAATTTTTTCTTGGTGAATGCAAAAAACTTATTAATGATAATGCGGGGGGAATACTATAAAAGATGGCAACTGCCTTCTTTTATAGTATTCCCCCCGCATCTTGCAGTTTAAAAACACGGCAGAAAAAGTACACGGTAGTATTTGTAAGAAAAAAATGTCGGTTATGTAAGCTTCAGGGTGTTTTGAGAAATAAGTTTTTGCAAAAATGGGGGGGGGGGAATACTACAAAAGATGGCAATTGACATCTTTTATAGTATTCCCCCCCCCCATTTTCAAAAATATTTTTCAAAGAATCCATAAATTCATTTTCCGGTTTATTAATAATTTCATAAAAATCACGATTTGTTAAATTTCGAAGTTCATCCATAATTTGGAAAATGGGGAAAAAAAGTGAAAATTTTAGAAAGGGAAAAGTCATTTATGTTGATGCGAATTATGCAAATTTTAAAGAAAAAGTGTAATTTTTTTTTCAAAATTTGTGAAAAAAATTTGAAAATGGGGGGGGGGGAATACTATAAAAGTGCCGAAATGAGTAATTTTAACTCAAAAAAATTTCGTTTAAAGACTTTTTTTTCCGGCGAACAGAGTGATTTTAAGGTTACAATCGAAATTTCAACTTTTTAATTTTGTTTTCTCTAGTCGTTTATGAGCTAAAGTTATTTTTTTTTACTTTTTCATTCGGCGGTGGCATATTTAAAAAAATAAATACAGAAACTTTTTCAGTTAGTTACAAAATATTTTGAAAAGTTTTTTTATCTTGATTTTTATGTAATTTTGCCAGATGTTTTATGGTAAAAGAAAGTTTCTTGTTTTTGATGGGACTGCAGCATCAAATTTTTTACCACAAAATTTATTGTTATTTGATTTGCTTAAAGATTGAAAAGGAATTGAAATTTGACACTTTTGATTTGGATTTAAATTGAGATTGGAATTTTCGATATTAGCGCTACCGTTTCCAAAATGTTGAAGGTTATCTTTTAAGATAAAATCGTTGCTCTTTGTTGCCATCTAAAAATAAATAAAAATTTATTTAATTTATTTTTAAAAAGTCCATAAAATATGGCCTAAAAATTAATATTTTGTAATTCATTTCCAACTTTTTTGAAGAGAGCAAAAAACACAGCTACGACCAATAAATAAACAATTATAAAAGAGCTTCGCTCACGGAAAAAAAATATAACTGTCTGCCACCTGCCACACAACGATAATAAGGATGATGAAATATCGTTGAACGGAAATACAGGGTGGTTAAAGAGATTCTCCGGTTTTCTTCTGGGTGGCAAATTAATACTGTTCAAAAAACAAAAAAAGGAAAAAACAAATTTTTTTAATTTTTTGACAGGGGGAAAAAGGGACGGGGGTGGAGTACGTAAAAATTGAAATTTTTTTCTGAGAATAACTTCATATTAACATCATAAAAAATCATATTTTTGTTATTTACAAAACCGCAATCCGTTTTTTGATAAATTTAACAGTACTAATTTGCCACCCAAAACAAAACCTGGGAATTTCCCTGTATATTTCAGATGTTGAAAAAAAGTTTTTAAAAAGTTAATAAAAAAAAGGCCTATAAATAATATTTTGTAATTCATTTCCGACTTTTTTGAAGAGAGCAAAAAACACAGCTACGACCAATAAATAAACAGTTATAAAAGAGATTCGCTCACGAAAAAACTTATAACTGTCTGCCACCTGCCACACAACGATAATAAGGATGATGAAATATCGTTGAACGGAAATACAGGGTGGTTAAAGAGATTCTCCGATTTTCTTCTGGGTGGCAAATTAATACTGTTCAAAAAACAAAAAAAAGAAAAAAACAATTTTTTTTTGAACAGGTAATAGCAGTATTTACTCTTATTTTAAGCAACAATAATATTATATATCTTTGATACTGCATTAAATGTTTCATATAGCAAAAGTTTTTTTTATATCTTTGCTAAAAATTAAATTTTGATAATAGGAAAAAGGCATAGGAGATTGAAATGCATTGATTCATACTTTTTAATATTGTAAATCACAGGTTGGTCAGAAAGAGAGATAAAAATTATACCGATGGATTCATTCTTGGCAAACCAATGAACAATGCATTTTTTAGCCATTTAAAATTTTCTGATGATTTGATAAGGTTGTTGGTATACTGTAATATAACATTTTTACCTTTTAGCTGCATGGAAGTTGTTTTAAGTTTTATTTTCCATATGATTTTATGTCACAAAAAATTCAGCGATTTCCATAATGCATTCCTATTTTCGAGAAAAAAACATGTTTAAAAAATATTACACTATTTATTATCAAAAAAATCCCATAATATCATCAAAGCAATAATAATAATTCACAATAAACTTAACACCTAATTTTCATATTTAAAAAAAATAATAATTCTATGCTAAAGCAAAATGTTTTTAAGAATATTCTTTGTTCAGAGCACGGCCAATAATTAAACGACGAACTTCAGAAGTACCCGCACCAATTTCATATAGTTTTGCATCACGAAGAATTCGACCCGGTGGATAATCATTTATATATCCATTACCGCCAAGAATTTGTATTGCATCTAATGCAACTTTAGTAGCTTGTTCAGCAAGATAAAGAATAACACCAGCACAATCTTTATTTGTAAGATGTCCAGCAGTTGTTGCACGTGCAGTTGAATAAAGATACGATCGGCATGATGACATTGTTGTGTACATATCAGCTAATTTTCCTTGCATCAATTGGAATGTTCCGATTTTAGTTCCAAATGCTTCACGTTGATGAGCATAATCAAATGCAATATCACATGATGATTGAATAAGTCCCATTGGACCACCAGCAAGTACAAGTCGTTCAACGTCAAGACCAGTCATCAATACATAAACACCTTTACCTTCTTGACCAAGAATATTTTCTGCTGGAACTTCACAATTTTCAAAAACAAGTTCACAAGTATTTGATCCACGCATTCCTAATTTATCCAGTTTAGGACCACGTGAAAATCCAGGATAATCCTAGATAATTACAGTAACCTCAAAAACAAAATATAATAATAACAAACCCTTTCAACGATAAAAGCAGTAATACCATGTTGATGTTTTTTAGGTTCAGTTTTAGCATAAATAACATAAACATCTGCATCTGGTCCATTAGTAATCCAAAATTTACTTCCATTAAGAATATATCGATCACCTTTTTTTTCAGCGCGTAATTTCATTGACACAACATCAGAACCTGCTCCTGCTTCGGACATTGCCAAAGCACCCATGTGTTCACCACTGATTAACTACAAAGAACAATTAATGACTAAAGATCATTTTCACCTTTTTAACAAGGAACATACCTTTGGAAGATACTTTTCTTTTTGTGCAGCAGTTGCATGACGTACAAGTTGATTTACGCAAAGATTAGAATGTGCACCATAACTCAAAGCAATAGATCCACTTGCACGAGAAAGTTCTTCCATGGCAATAACATGATCAAAATATGTCATTTCAGAACCACCGTATTCTGCAGGAGCGGTAATACCCAAAAGTCCATTTTCACCTAGCTTCTTCCAAAATTCACGAAGTTGAGGAAAACTATTTGTTTTATCAATTTCACATGCATGAGGAGCTAATTCCTTTTGAGCAAGATCAAAAACTGTTTTGCGCAACTAAAGAGATAAAAACAAAAAAAAATTAATAAAGTTAACATTAAAAAACTTACTTGTTTTTGTTCCTCAGTTAATTGATAAAGATCATCATTAATAGGATATGTTGAAAGTTGTCTAACAGTGACAGAAGCAGCTAAAGCATTAGTTTTTAATGGAATACGAGAAATGCGGCTGAGCATCTAAAAAAGAAATATAAAATTTTTAATTAAAAAAGAATTTTAAGCGCGAGAAATAAAGAAAATATCTTTAAAAGACACCGCAAAATTATTGTTTTATTGTTGCAAACGTTTATATTTGCTAACAATCATCAACAGACAAAAAAAAGAAACAACATGTAGCAAAGTGATAATGACCGCTCACTTTTTATTGCTTCAAGTAAGGTGAAATGAATTTATAGAGCACACGATAAACAGCATGAAAGAACTCAATGGTCTAAAGGTTAATCATAGCATGCTATGATTAACCTTCAAACATTTTTTTGTGAAGCACAATATAAGACAAAAAAAATTATAAAAAAAAGCGGAAAACTCGATTACTTCTTTTTTTACGAGTAAAAAAGAAAAGAAAAAACACAAAAAAAAGATGAAGAAAAAACAGAGTCGCACGTGGGGGACAAATGCACACATATTTAAAAAAAACTGAAACACGCGTTAATGTTCACAGAAGTAAAGACATACTTGCGAAATGTCTGCATGGCTATATAGCTGCAGCATTATCTAAGCACTTTTTTTTCAAAGAAAATTTTCCTCTTTTCTTCCCCATTGGCTTTAAAACGACGCCCATAAAAAATATATATTTCCTATTTCGTGAGCTCGGACAACTAATTAAACGCGAGAATTTTCTCAGCCATGAAAGAAAAAAATTAAATAAAAAATTGTGTCTGCATAATTACAAAACAAAAATATTAACATATTTTTGTTTTGTAAAAATCGAAAAATGAACACATGGACCGATCCGCGAATTTAACAAACAAATTACTTGCAAAATCGAAAGATTGTAATTTATAAATAATTTTTTTTTCTAATCAAAATCTGATAGTAAAAATCAGAATTTTTTAGTGGCTGGAAATATGTTACTGTAACCTAAAAAAATTACCCGTGAGACGAAAAAGGAAATACAGACAAATTTTTGGGATAGACTAAACGGTGCACAGATGGGTTCGGTGGATTTTTTAGGTTTTTATATTTCAGAAAATTAAAAAGCTGTGGTTATTTCATGCCTTTTTTTTCTGCCCTTTTATGTTATGTTTGACTGATTGTTATGCTGTAGAAAGTTAAAATTTTTACACTGCAATATGTAATCAGAATGATGCAATGTCATCCATTTATGTGCAAGCATTTATTTATGCTTGTATAAGGAAAAAAAATAGTATTTTATAAAACACTATAGTGTAAGTAGCACACGATATCTAATACTATACGAGTATATTCAATAAGGTGAAAAAAAATTTTATGATTCGGGCAGCTAATATTTTGTGGACCCCCTTATTTTTTATTCACAAAAAGAGACATACTAAATGGTGGATAGACGGGTCCGGTGGAGTGGACGTCTAAACGGTGGATGGATTGCTAAACGGTGGACGGATTACTAAACGGTGGATGGATTTTTAAGAAAAATTTTTAAAAAAAATTTGAAAAATTTCACCACACGCAAATCTAAATTTGAGAAAAAATTTTTATTTTTTTTTAAATTTTTCCTCGAAAAACCGTCCACCGTTTAGTAATCCATCCACCGTTTAGACGTCCACTCCACCGGACCCGTCTATCCACCATTTAGTATGTCCCTCACAAAAACGACCGCAAATCTTCTCAATGAATTTTTTTATGCAAATTTATGAAAAAAAAACCGGGCGGCGGTTTTTTTTTGTTTTTTCATAAATTCTCCATTGTCTCAGAATCAAGGTAATCGAAGTTTAATTTTAAAGTAATCGAAAAGTTCATTTTCTTTAATTTTTGACATTGTGTGATCAGCAGCTACGTTTATTTTGGCTGTTGAAATTTATTTTTTTGTCCATCTTTTTTGCTTCTTTTTGATCCAAAAATTAACGGGACTGCCGAAGATAATTGTCGTATTCCTTTACCAAAAACTTTTTTATCATAGAAATCGTTGGTTTTCTTTCAATTAAAAACAGGGTCTCCACCGTCCCATTATCGATTTTATCCGTCCCTAGCTTGCGTGCGCTTAAATTAATTAATTTGAAAAATCTTTTTTAACAAAAAGTTTAGATTTATGCTCCTCTACATCTTCCAAGTCTTTTGAAATTAAAATATTTTGCCGTTCCATTTTTACAGCCAGGGACGGATGAAAAAAGCGAAACGTCCCTTGCATCCGTCCCTTGCATCCGTCCCTGGCTGTAAAAATGGAACGGCAAAATATTTTAATTTCAAAAGACTTGGAAGATGTAGAGGAGCATAAATCTAAACTTTTTGTTAAAAAAGATTTTTTTTAGCTAGTCGAAAAAAACAAAAACACAATAAAATCTTGGGTAAACTACAAAAGACAAAAGCTGATCGTTGGCAAAACGTTCCATAAAAGAAAAAGATTTATTTGTTGGACATTGTTATAAGAGAGTGTTATAATATTATCCTTTTTCAGGAGCTGCCATTCCTTTTGCCTTAACTATGCTACGAAATCGAGGATTTGCAAAATCAGCTCAAACTTCTATTTTGATTAGGTAAGAAAATGTTGTTAATTTTAAATTTAACTAATCTATTTTTGGTTTTAGTCGTCGATCATTGAGTTCCTATAAAAGTGATGAATATCAATTCTTGCATAAAAGCAATACTCCAGCTTATCATTTACAAAAAAGAATGCCGTTTGAACATCATTTAAGTGGATTTCAAACGACAGGTGGATCAATGCCGTATTTATATTCTTTAAATTTTTGTCGTTCATTTTCTTCCTCAGCAAATCGTCTCACTTCAGACGATTTCTCTGATGTTATTAATGATTTAATCAAAAATGGTGATCGTCATATTATCAATCATGGATATGTTCAAAAATTAAAGGGTGTTGATAATTTGAATGTGCTTGAACAAGTAATTGATTTTTTCAATATCATATTATTAATCTTTATTATTTCAGTTTTGTATTGAATCCAGACCATCAAATCCACAAGAAGCTTTACTCACTCTTCAACGTCTTTCAAATTTATTTCATACAAAAAAAGACAATCAAATTGCTGAATTTTTAAAATCTGAAAGTTATGTTTCATCTCTTTCTACACAATTTCTTAATGATGAAGCTGATATCTCTTGCTTATTGGAAGCAGCAATTTGCATTTTTAATATTTTGGAAAAACTTCCTGATGGTAAAATTGATGAAGATGCTCCGCTAAATCTTGCCCCAAACTTCGACAAGTTTTTTGTTACTTTTATGGAAAGGATTAAAAAAAGAATGTGGGATGTTGACGTTGAAAAACTTAATCCTGATACTGTAGTTGCATTTTATCGGTGCTTAGAAAGTAAAAAGTATACTGAAATTGATCCAAATTTTGTTGGAGAATATAAAAAAGTACTGCAACGTAAAATTCCGTAAGTTATTTATTTTTGCTTTTTTTGTCTTTGTTATATTTGTTTTTATAGAGATATTACTTCAACCGCTACTATCACAACTTTGTTAACAACTTTGAATAAAGAAGATTTAAAAGAAGGCAGCTTTTCTATGCTTGTTTTAAGCAAAGTTGAAGAATTATCTCCTTATATGTTATTGGGAGAGCTTGTCAATGTTTTTGTTTATCTTGCTGAAAATGGATATCGCAAAATATCAATTTTAGATGCACTATCTGAAGCCATTCGAAAGTATGTGATCTTTTTTAAAAAATGATTTTTAATACATTTCATTTCAGTCATACTGATATATTAACTCTTCCACAACTTGAACGCCTTGCAAATGGTATCATGAAAATTTCCTTTTATAATCCTCGCTTAGTCGTTCGATATTGTTCCGATTTAATTAGTTCATCTAATACTATATGCCGATCTTCACAAGTTTCTTTATTTTCAAGCTTCTTATCAAATGCTCGTGTCACAGATGAAAAAGTATGGCATAAACTTGTAAAATGGATGAATGAAGCTTCTCGGTAACTTTTTCTTTTCTTCTGTTTTTGTTAAAAATCTGTTCATTTTTTAGCACTGCAAATGTTGGTGATATTCGTTATTGTGTTGGCTCTCTTGCTTTAATGAATGTTAATCAAAAACTTTGTTCTTCACTTGTTGCAGCTCTTGCTTCCCGTTTGCAACCAACACCTACAGAACCTCCTTTAAAATGGTTAAATGCTGTATGGTCCGTTGCCAGTTTGAAATGCTTAACTCGCAGATTGGCAGAATCCGTTCTAAATGAAACATTTGTCAAAGAATTATTTTCAAAAGAATTTAGCCCGTATGTTTATCACTTTATTTATTTTGTTAACACGCTCCATTTACTTCCCATTTAAAGGTCACATTTCATGCCTATTTCTTCACATAGTTTGACAGTCCAAAAAAAGTTTAATAGCCTTACTTTTTTAGGTATAAATACACTCTCAAACCTTAATAAGACAAAAATAAAAAAAAAACCTTTTTTTAAAATATCGTAAATGTCATCTAAAAATTTGGCAGTGAAAATATGTTTTTGTTTTTTCGGCAGAGACTCTGCTGCAGAGCAATTGTTTTTATTGAAAAAAAGAAAAGCGGACACTTTTTGTTTGAGGTTTTACACAAGTTTAGATCTGAGCTTGCTTTAACTCTTTTTTGGTTTTTAAAGAATGTGGGTATAACTCCGCTATTTCCAGAATTAAATTCCCTTTCATTACCATAAGAATGGACGGGATCCAAAATTTCGGGCCCCGTTTTTTTCTGACGGGAGTTTTCAGAAGGAAAAAGTTTCCAAAAGTAGCATTTATGAAAAAGAATGATTTACTAATTTTTTTTAAACTGTAAAAATTCAGTTCTCTAACTTGACCAAATATAAAAAAAAGGGAAGAAGGAAAGGTGTTAATGAACTTTGTAATTTGAATGTCGTTTTTATTATTCATTTTAAAGCTTTTACATTATTTTAGAGAACAAAAAATATCTGTTGCTCAAAAATTGTGCCAAATTAATTCTGCTGCTAAATATGATTTGAAGGATTATCGTGGACCGTTTGTCAAAATCAATGAATTTTCTTTTACGGTAACAATTTCTTGTTTTTTAAAAAACCTTTCACCTATTTCTTTTCAGCGAGATACATGTCATATTTTGAAATATGGGACAAAAGGAGAAAGACATGAAATTTTCCTTGGTTTTTTACGGACTCTTTATCCTGCAACATGTATTACGCCTCCACTTTATTATCCAGAATATGGTACTTTTGTTGATTGCATGCTTTACTACAATCCACAAACTTCGAAGTTTGATTCTGTTGCATCTGCTCCAAAGGATGACAAGCTGCCTCTCAAAGGATTGATTGCTGTACAGTATTTTAATCGTAGACATTTTACTATTGCATATACAGATGAAGACAATGATAAAAGAAGACTTATTGGAGCATATCAAATGGGAATTCGTCATTTACAAGCTGCTGGTGCAAAAGTTGTTGTTATTGCTGAACATGAACTTGAAAAATGTCCTGTCAAAGATGGTATTCGTACTGAAATTGTCTATATTAAGGATAAAATTACTCAAGCAGCTCATAGTCGTTAAAAATTTTCTGTTAGTTAGTTTTTTAGTGTATTAAATATAGTTGTGCTTTTTTGTTGCAAATAAAAAGAATTTATGAGAAAGTTATGTTTTGAAAAGTACTTCAAATGATTATATTTTCTCTGAAGTAAAAAGAAAATGATTTGACAATCTTGAGATAATTTGCTTAAGGTTTTTTTTCTATTTTTAACGTTTCCCCTCAAACCTTTATTAACACTTTTAATGATCTTCTATAAATACCGCATAAACCAAAAAAAACAGCAGGAGTTTAAATAGCGAAAGAGAATCTAACAAGTACCATTTTTAACCAATTTTTTTTGTATAAACGATTATATGAGGTCTTTCTTCATGGCCCGACCTTGGCAACTGTCGTTTGTCCGATAAACCATGAATGAGGTAAATTGCATTTGTTTAAACACTAAAAATGGCAGCTATCCTTCATTCTTTTGGAGGACATGGAAAATAACGTGCGCGAATTTGTACCTTTTTGTAACAGGATGCTTATAAGATTTTTAAAAAAAATTTGTTCTTTCTTTAAACCATTTTAATTTTATATTACAAAAAATAATGAAACATTTAGTTTATTGTAAGTATAGATATACATTTCATACGAATAAAAATCGAATCCTGTAAAAAATATTTTTCTTTAAATTTTATTTTTTCTACTTATTTAATTTTTTTTTACTATTTTCAAAAAAAATTTAATTGATCATCCTTTTTTAAATTTAATTACACTTTGGCGGGAAGAAAAGAATTTAAAAATTTGTCGCCTGCTCATAACCTGTTATCGCAACTTTTTTTAAAAAAAATATTTTTACACTGGTTTCTTTCTTCTTCTAAAATCTCTTCGTTTTTGTCCCAATTACTTTTTCCCTCAAAATAAAACAATCATCTTCGTGCATGTTGGCTAGCATTTTTTCCCCTTTCTTTTTTTTTTTTGTCCTGACCACAATGTTCTGACCATCTGCCCAATATATATCTTTAGAGTATAAAAGATATTTAAAATACATAGCTTAATTTTGGCGCGCGAAATTCCACATTGTACTCATCTTTCTTCCTTCCTTCTTCTTCTGCGTAATCGACAATGTTGGAACGACCCGGTTCCCAAGGAACAAAAAAAATTGAAGGAAAGAAGAAAGAATCGGCACCGGCAAAAAGAACAGTTGCCTTCCGATGAAAAAAAAGAGGACAACGAAATCACTCGTGACATTGTGCCGAAAAAAAACAACCTCGAATGCGGTTCACCACCGCGCATTGTTAGTTTGGCAATTGGCAAGATGCCCATCGTCATATTGAAAAAAGAGGAAAGAAAAAAGTCAGTGAGGTCTTTTTCCTTGTGTTGAATGGACAGATACGTGATTATTGATTTCTTTCAAAAGAAACAAAATTGATGAAAAGTGTTTTTTCTTGCAAGCAAAACTATGCCTTTTTTGTATCACTTTTTTTTACCTTTCCTTTCTACTCTAAAATTGTTTTTTTTTTCCTTTTTCGGCGTGCCGGGTATTTTTTTTTATGACGAAACAAAATGAATGAATGAACTTTTTAGTGCCCTTTCATATTTTTTCCACATTACTTTTATTTTATTTTTTAAAAAAGGTGGCTCTCATACATTTTTATTATGTTTGATGATGATGGACATTTTCTTGGAATTGGACTTTCTGAAAGTTTGGATGGAGTATTTCCGGATGAAATTTTAAATGGTTTTAATGAAGATTTCAATTGTAATATTGATGATATTATGAATGATTGCTCTTCGATTAATACAAATTCTGTGGATTGTTATTTTCCGGTATATTTTTTTCTTCATTTATTTCAGAAACGATAAATATTAAATTTAGACCGAAAATGTTCAAACAGAATTTCTTGATGATATTAAGGAAGAAGTTGATTTCTCAAAAGTTAAGACCGAAAAGTCATCTTCATCAAAAAAGCCTTACATTAAACAACCAAAACGTGAACCGGAAGAATGTAAAAATGGTTATTGTAAACCCAATTATCCTTATTCATGTTTGATAAGCTTGGCTCTCAAAAATAGTACTGATGGCCAACTTTCTGTTGCTGATATTTATTCTTTTGTTTGGTTAGTTTTTTTGTAGTTTTTTCATTTTGATTTTTTTTTCACATTTTTAGTGAAAATTTTCCATTTTTTGAATACGCAAATCCAGGATGGAAAAATTCTATCAGACATAATTTATCGCTAAATAAAAATTTTTTGAAAATTGAACAAGACAAAAATGGTGCAAGAAAATCATGTTTATGGCAATTTAATCCAGAAAAAATGGAAAAAGTGGAGCAAGAATTAAACAAATATGATAAAAATGAAATTCAAAAATCTTTAAGATGCCCAGGTTTGTTTTCTTTTTAAAATAGTGTACTGTAGTTTGATGCGAAAAATTTTTCATGATTTTTTGACTTTTTCTTTAAAAACATTGATTTGTATTTTGAAGTTTTTTACTGTCTGTTATTTAGAGGATTACTTTCCAATTATGAGTGGTGAAAAGGGTATGCCACCTGTTAGCAGAAGAGTAAAAACCCCCGATTTTGCAAATGAAAGCAATGACAATACGGTATTCTTTTATTTATCAAATTTTTGTATCTCGAAATAATTAATATTGTATAATTTAGCCAAAAATTATGAAACAAGTGGTGGATTATTTTTCTGATGCAACTGCAGATCAACGATCAAAGCAAACTGTTCGACAAGTTGCTGAACAGGCATTAAATAAGCTATTAAAAGTTAAATCAGAGCCAACAACGCATCATCCAAGAGTTTTACAACCAGTCACATCAAAATCTTCCGTTTCTCGTCGACAAAATATTGCTAGTACATCATATGAATCTTCACATTCTTCATCATCAGATTCAAACTTTTCTCAAAAAGATTATTTATATTGTCATGTTGAGTATGCTGGAAGTCATGAATTACAATATGGAGAAAATGAAACAGATGAAAATTTACGTGAATTTTTTGATTTTTCATGTAAGTTTTTTTATTCTTTCAGATTTTTAAATAAACGTATTTTTAGCTTATGAAACTCAAGCAGAAACAACGCCACCAGATGAAAATGTATTTCCTTCTTCGATGTCTTTAAGCAATTTTTCATTGAATGGTAATCCTTTTCGACCATTTCGCTGCGATGGAAGTGTATCTATTCGTCCAATGAAACGTCCAGCAAATCCGAATCTACGCCCTCTTGGAACAATAAAAGATGGACAATTTATATCATCTTCATCAAAGTTGCTACGTCTTGAAAATGATTATGATGTATCAGAATCAAAAGAAAATATGTTGATATAAGATTAAATTTTAAAATTTATCCCATTAGCCCCGGTTCTTTCAATCATTGTTTTTACTTAAAAAGAGTCTTTCAATTTTAATCTCTTTTTTTTAAATTACGGGTTCTGTCTTTTTTTTATTTCAAAGAATTTAACACAGGATCTAACATTTGTGCATTTTGAAATGTGTTTTTTTTTGTTGTTTCAAATAAAAAATTTTAACAAATTTTTATTCTACAAGCGAAGTCCAAATTGTTAAAAGGTACTTCTGGCAAATTATAATTCAATGACAGCACAAAAAAAAAATTTGATTTACAGAAACATTTTCAATTATGACAAAGTGATAGTTCTTCTAGTCTGTAACTTCTAAAAAGCTAAACTAATTAGTGAAAATAGCGTTTGAACAAATTTTCAGAGGTAGTATTTAATTAAAAAAAAATTATAAAATTGCTTTGAAATGATATTAACTGATTTGTATTGGATTATTCTTTAATAATTCATTACTTGTTGTAATTGCATTTATATGATTACTGCCTTCACGGGCTATTACAATACTTGGCGAATTTTTTCGAAGCAAACATTTTTTAATATTTGTTAATATTTCTTTTCTAAGAATATTACTAAATATTAACCGAAATATTGGAGGCGTTAAAGCTTGTAATGAAAATATTAACATAACATAATACCCTGTCCATTTGCTTTGTCCTAGTCCACCATTAATAAGGAATTGGCCTAAAACGTTTAAACGAATTAATCATTTTAAATTAATAAAAATTTGTTTTAGTTTGATTTTATGTTATTTTGTGTCACTAAATAAATTAATGTCAATAAAAAAGATTTTACCTGTAATGAATAATAGGGCGCTCGCAATACAGGAAATCATTAATCTTATTTCAACTGAATTAGATGATACATTTCTTCTTGGATTTCCTCCACCTTTAATATTTATTACGGTATTTGTTGTCACTGTTCCGCTAACATTTTTAAATAACTAAAACAAATTTCTTGAATTATACGTGTATGATGTTTTCTTTGTACAGTTACCTTTCTTCTAACAATCATTGTAAATGCAATTACAGAATAAACAAGCAAATATGTTATCATAACAAAACCATTTGTTATAAAATAATAAGTTGCGGTTCCACCATTTTGATGCTTTTTAAAATCTCCAGTTGTTCCATATACTTCCGGATCATAAAAAAGTGATACAAACCATGAAGTTGTATGAACTCCAACAGATTGTAAAAATGCTGTACCACAAGCAATTGCAAAACAAATATAACATTGCTTTTTTCCAAATTGACGAAAATAAACAGGAAAAATTACACAAATTAATCGGGAAAATGATATTAGCACTGTTAAATAACACATTGAAAACCAGGTTGTATCTAAATAAACATGCGCATATTCTTTATATTCGATTGGAATCAAAGTATTTTTTGTTAAACAAACAATTCCAGGCCAAATTCCAAATTGATAAAGTAATAAAATATCAATAATTTTTTGTCCTAATATAAGACGGAATCCAATAAATTGTTTGTATAATTTTCGAATTCCAAAATATTCAATGCCATGCAATAAAATTCCTATAATTCCAATGAAAATCATCGAAATTCCAGCAAATAAATCGTCGCTTGTCAGCTCCATTTTACTTTTTTACACGTTATAATTTAAAAAAAAAATATTCAATACAGAGTAAAAAAATTTAATCTAATTTTAAAAAAATAATAAAATTTTAATAAATGGCTTTTTCAAGGAACAATTTAACGCATAATTTCGACATTAATGGGTATAATTAAATTTAAAAAAAGAAGCCAAAGCGCATGAAAAACGCATTTTACACACAAAATACGAATTTATTAACCCCATATATATCTGCACAAAGTTGTTGTGTATGTTCAACACCTTTTGGCATACCACCTTTACTATCTGCATAACCATTATCATAATCGCTTTTAATAATCTTTGCACCTGTTGGTTGTATTGTAGGTTTATCTTTATCATATATATCTGCTTTCAATCGGCTGCATATACCTTTATCTCCAATGTAACCATGCTGTTCTTCTAAAAGGTTGGCATGCCTTTTATCGGAATCGTCATGGCGACGGCGCGGGCCCTCCAACTTGGATCCTATCGCCCGT